>OY747133.1:21951066-22551066 GCA_963556465.1 Berberis vulgaris
TGCCCGTACGCGTAATGTTCTTTTACCTCCTTCAAGGGACTCAACTCAAGGTAGTTGCGCAGGTACGAGTGGTGGCGTAAGTTCATCCATTGCTATTGATGATTCAAGGAAAATGAGAGCAACAATAATCCGATTGCGGATGCTTTCAATCTCAATGATCGGCAAGAGTTAGATGCTTTGATTGCAATGATGTTTTACTCAGCTGCATTGCATTTCAACCTTGTAAAAAATCCGTATTATCAGAATGCCTTCATCTTTTCATCAAATAACGCTAAGTCTATTAATGGTTACAAGCCACCTGGGTACAATGCATGAGGACAACTTTGCTTCGAAAAGAAAGAGATAACGTTGAAAGATTATTAGAGGCAACAAAGTTCACATGGAAGGCTAAAGAAGCAACCATTGTTTGTGATGGGTGGAGCGATGCTCAAAGGAGGCCTCTTATTAATTTCATAGTAATTAATGAGGGTGGTCCAATGTTTTTGAAGGTTGTGAATTGTGAAGGAGAGGTCAAAGATAAATATTTCATTGCCAGTTTGATCAAAGAAGTCATTAATGAGGTTGGACCTAGTAATGTGGTCCAAGTCATAACCAACAATGCTCTAGTTTGCAAAGCTGCAAGTTTACTTGTTGAGAATCAATACCCTCAAATCTTTTGGACACTTTGTGTAGTCCACACTCTCAACCTTGCTTTGAAAAACATATGTGCCCCAAAGAACACACCTTCAAATGAAAAGGCCTACAATGAGTGTAGTTGGATTGTTGATATTATTGGGGACGACATGCAAATCAAGAACTTTATCATGAACCATTCTATGAGATTGCACATGTTCAATGACATTCAAACTTGATGTTGCTTTCTATTGGAGAGATTCGCTTTGCTTCAAGTATAATTATGCTCAAAAGGCTGAAAGACATTAAAAGTAGACTCCAAAGTATGGTGATTGGTGATCAGTGGGATTCCTATAGGGAAGATGATGTTGAGAAAGCATGGTTTGTCAAGGGAAAGTTATTGGATGACTTGTGGTGGGACAAAGTGGACTACATACTTTGTTTCACAGAACCTATGTATACAATGTTGCGGAAGGCTTTGATACCGATGAGCCTTGTCTTCACTTGGTGTATGAGATGTGGGATGCTATGATTGAAAAAGTGAAGCAAATTATTTATCGCCATGAAGGGAAGGCAAATGATGAGGAATCAAACTTTTGTGCATCATATATTGGTTGATAGATGGGAGAAAAACAACACACCACTACATTGTTTAGCACATTCCTTAAATCCAAGGTAACATAAGTTTTGCATTATTCTTATCCTACTTAGTTTAGAAATTTTGGGTTAGGTTTATAATATTAATTTGTGATTGCTTTTAGGTATTATAGCAGAGAATGGATTGAAGGGGCTCCTAATCGTGTTTCCCCAGATTGTGATGATGACATTTCAAAAGATAAGGATAAATGCTTGAAGAGATACTTTCCTAATGTTGAGGAAAGAAGAATGGTTGTTACAGAGTTTGCAAAGTTTTCAAGGTGTTTGGGACAATTTGCAGAAAGTGATTTTTTACTAAATAGAACACACCTAGAACCAAACATTTGGTGGCTTGCTCATGGTTCTTCTACACCATTACTCAGAGCTTTGGCTTTGAAGTTGCTCGGGCAACCTTGTTTTTTCTCTTGTTGCGAGAGGAATTGGAGTACGTATAACAACATTCACTCGTTGAAAAGGAATCAGTTGACCCCACAACGAGCTGTAGATTTGGTATATGTGCATTCTAATATTCGCCTTTTGTCAAGAAGAAATTCAAAGTACAAAGAAGGTGAGACAAGGATGTGGGATCTCGGAGGAGATGCACTTGATTCATTGGATTTGGATGTTGCTGGCATACTTGAGGTTGCCAATCTTTCTCTTTATGAACCTGAGTTAGAATCTGTGCTATTTAATGATGGGAGTGTGACGAGGACGATCGATGGTCAAGACATATAGAATGGCAATAGTAAAAATCTATGTCCTTTTTTGTTGACGTTTCATATGTTTGGGACTTAAAGTTTATACTTTTGAGTCATGTATCAAACTATCAATTTATTATGTTTTGACTAGATGAATTGTGAGTTGTGACATGATATTATAAGCTCCTTAAATTTACAAATTATTATGCATCTAGATGTTTTATATGTTTGGATTATTAATTATTGTTTATGAGTTGTGACATTATGTTAATAGTTTTTTAACAAAATATAAAAATAAAAATAAGGTTTGACGTGTCTCCGAGTCGTAGTTTTTTTTTAATTATCAAGTCGTTGTGTTGTATCCGTGTCCGACACGACACATATATCCGAGTCCGTGCATCCCAGCTCCATGTAAATGTTAGGAGACAAGTTGAAAAAATGCCAACTCATCCTATCAATTGGTTTCTATAAAAAAAAATTTGAAATCAAAATTATCAATTTCAAACTCAATTGTGTGCTTGAGAATGCTTCCGGCATAATATCTTCCTCATCTCATTAGGTCTTCCTTAAGAAGCCAAGTTCTTAAAGAGCTCAACTTCAGAGTACACCATGAAGAACAATATTAGTTTATCAACAACTCTCCTATAGTACTCTTCGTTAACCAAAAGAACATTGCAGCCCATTGCCTTCATGACCATAGAATCTGCAAGGGTCATTCTAGGATCATAAGCTTCTATGTCATTGATCAAACTAGGAAATTTACGCTTCAACAAGATTGACAATGCCAACTAAAATTGTGATGTGTAACAAAAATTGGAAAGTGCCTAAACCATAAATAACCATCGCAAGTGTGAGTAATCAGTTCCAAGAACATGTTCAATCTGAATTTTGATAGTTGTATTGTTCTGCAATTGATCAACTATTTTTCGGAACGCCACAGTTTCTTCAACTAGCCTTGTGGTTTTATTCATCTCCTTAATTAGTTCTTAAAATTCGGCATCAATACTAATTTCCTCCTTTGACATTGTTGCGAGCTGATCACCTCCCTGTGTAGAAATTGTTAGAATTTGTACGTATGAGACCGATGTTAATTACTTTTGATGCATCCAAAAATCCTCCTCCTGTGAGTATGACCTGTAAAACAACTGTTAGACTGTCAAATACCACCTTTATGGTGGCCGAAGGCACTCCGATGCTTAAGTCAATAACTCTGTTGGACGAATGATGTAAATTTGGAAAAAATTCAGTTAAAATTGCATACCTTTGTCGAATGTTCCCCTTACCTTTTATAATGGTCATGGTTAACTCTCTGTGTGACTTAAGCATGTGAGGCGCAACGGAGATGTTTTTGTAACATTCTTCTCCTTAATGGAGATGCATTCGTGAAGGTGTAAGTTCCTCTACGGCTCTATCTTGGTGCAACGTTCTCCTTCTTTATGAGGGAACTCGTGTCGAGCCTGACTTGGTCTTTGATTTAATTGGGTCTGGATTCGGATCTTGTTTACGTCTCCTTAGTAGTGGGCCTAGTTCGCACCTCTATAATTGGCCTCATTCTTCTTTGGCTTTACGAGCTGGCCCAATAGGTCGGGCGCTGTATTCTTGAGATGGGTCTTCATGCCACGTGTAAGACCGTGATGATTGGTCTTTTTTTATGTATCATCAACTACTCCCCCCTCAGTTAGTGGGTATGTTTACGTATCCACTAACTGTGTGGCGGTTGGTATTTTGATTGCGCTTTTGAACTGAACTTGATGCTAAATGACTTTTAGTTTCCTGATCATCTTGGTTACTTCGTTGTCTGTACGTTTTCGCGCACATTTCTAGTTGGCTATTATGTCTCGTTTGTCGCCCCGTGAGTGGTCTCTTTGTTTCCCAATTGTTTAAAAGGTGTTGTGGCTACTTTTTTTTTCTTCACGCCATCTTTGCTGTTAGTGTTATTTTCTTTTCCTCTACTGCCTCTTTTTCCTCATTTTTTTCTTCCCTGTTTATGATGCATGCTGGTGTCATGTTGGTTGGTGATCAACTTTATACTTGTGAAGCTCATTTTTCCCCAAACAAAGCCTCTCAGGCTACCATAGATAGTATCCGTTCCAATTATTCTTTGCCTGACGACCTTGAAATCATTCTTTCTCGCAAAAACGACAGTCCTTGTTGCTCGAGGAAGGGATATATTGCACTTTATCCTTGCATGTTCTACATTGGTATTCGGTTCCCGGTTTCGGAGCTATTCTGGTCATAGCTGGACTTTTTGGGTATTCCTCTTGCTCAAATGGGTCAGAACGGTTGGAGGGTTATGGTTTCCACATATGCTAGGGCCATTCTTTCTATTATCTTTTTAACCCCTTGAATCTTGTACTCTTTGGTGGGGTTCAGCGTGAGGCCCAACCATATATGTTTCTTGTATTCTCCTGCGTGTTTTGGTAACCTTAATGATGACATCAGGGGCTGGTTGCATGATTGGTTTTATGCGCTTGATGGTTCTGGCTACTTCAATTTGCGGGGTCTTTCAATAGTAAGGTCCTTCCGAGTTCCTATTAAGCATCGAAGTATGAAATTGACTACTGGGGAGTAGATTATCAATGAGTGCTTTCTGGGGCTTCCGGTAGTTCCATTAGACTCATTTCTTACTGATAATAAGGTGAGGCGCAATGGTCTATACATCATGAATGAGACTGAAAGGGCTTTGTTGACTGAGAGGCAGGCTGCGGAGATTGTTGCCTGTGCTACTGGCGATGAAGTGGTCATTGATCGGAAAGTGAGCTCTGATGTTACGAATCTTATTGCTCCTGACCTAAATGCTACCGGTCCTTCTTCTAGGAAAAGAAAAGTAGTGAGGCCTGTTAGTCCGTCGAAGCAGTTGTTTCTGTCTTCCGACCACATGCCGAAGAAGAAACGACTTGTTGATTTTGTGCGTCGCACGACTCTTTATCCGGTTTTTGTTGATAGAGATCCTTCGAGGGAGGACCGATGCTCTTTGCAGGAGGCAAAAGAGATGAAGCTGGCTTTGGAGAGGAGTGAGAAAGATATCGTTCGTCCGTTGGACGTCAGGAAAAAAAGCTTTTTTCTGCTTATGGTGGTCTTGATGTTGTTAAGTGTTTTGATGAGGATTCTCGGTATTTGGACGACAAGATGCTCCAATTGGCTATTGTTCAATCTAAAGAGCTTTTCAGTCGTGATCGGGTTCCCAAGTTGCAGTATTGTCCTCCTTTTTCCCCTATTGCTGGCGAAGGGATGGAGGTTCCTCCTTCTGTAGCTTACTTGAATCCTTCTACTGCCATTTGTTTTGTTTCTGCTGAGCGACGAGAAGGTGATGGAGATTCTCCTGTCGTTCCTTCGTCTTTCCCTACCATGGGTGGTAGTGGTTCTTCACTACACCAAAAGGCCTGTTTAGCTACACGGAGCTGGCCACGGCTCTAAACCGTTGGTTTATTTGTCACTGCCAAAAATCGTGGATATAGTGGCCAACGGCCTAGAACCGTGGCTATAAAAATAACAAACCGTGGTGCCCAAAAGCTGGCCACGGCTGTAAACCGTGGCTATAATTGGTAACGGCCAAAAACCGTTGCTAAATAAGTGTGTTTTGCACGTGAGGCCGCCCGTGTGGAGAGAGGAGTTTCGCGCTCTGGCGAAAACGGGTTTCACGCTTTGGCGAAAAAAATTGGGGAAAATAAAACATTTTGCGTGGTCATTGCGAAAAAAAATTTCGACCTATTGCGAAAAAAATTAGAGTCAGAGAGATCGAGGAGCTTGAAAATCAGAGTCAGAGAGAGGTTTGGCGCAGAGGAGAGATCGAGGAGCTTGAAAATTTCACGGTTTGGTTTCGCCTCCTTCCATTTTCATTTTAGGGTTCCTTAGAAAATCAGAGTCAAATGGTTCATTTTAGGGTTTCTTTAAGGATTCCAAAGGGTTGAAGTTTAAGTTCAAATATCAACGTCAAAGGATTTTTTGAGGTTGTGTCAGAATTAGGAATATTTAGATGATCAGTAGTTGTAAATGCCATTGGAAACCCATACTTCACGTTGTCTCCGGAGTCGTAGTACCCGCCAGAAAGATCAATCTGCTCAAGATTAATCCACATTAACACCCATAAATTTATCAGTAGAACTATTTGTTCCGATAGACATTTCTGGCCATTTGCTGTTGAATTTACACATAAATTTTCAAAATAACAATTCACACTCATTAAAGGGTAATTTTGGTTCATTCTATTACTGTGTTCGTGGCGGTCAAATGCAATCTTGAATGTGAATATCGCATATCCCAGGTTAGTTTTATTGCGTGAACAAGGAAATGAAACCTTACCTTGCATTTTCCCTTTGCAAATGCCAAAGGCATTGGGAAAAAACTAGTAATATATGTTTTTTTTTTATGGCCATGCAGGTTAATATGTTTTTTTTATTTTTTTTTGCAACAACTGTAGAATGAAAACTGATGATACTCTGGTGGTGAAAATTTTGCATGTGATCTTTGTTTAATAACCTATCGATTAATCTTTAACATTGTCGTTTATCCTAGAAACACTACAGAAAGAATGTGAGATATAGAGGGAGAGAAATGCGTTAAGTTAGATGACCTTCAACCACATGTTTTGTAAAACAAACTTTAATTTCTACCAGGGAAGGGCAAAGAATATTTCAGCGCAAAACAAAAGAACATTCTCATCTCAGTTTTAACTCACGATGAAGGAAGGTAGTAAAAAATGCTTACATTGACATCGCTATCATTTACAGCAGAATATCCTCTCCATTTTACTCTTTGGTTGGATGGTAACTTACCAGACCTTTGAGCCTCAAAATACAATAGACTCTTCTTAAGGGTTGTTCCATAGCTGATTGATGTGACTCCTTGAATCAATAATAGAATACAAATGAATAACTCCCACAAAAAATGCTTCATAATCGTCAAAGACATGGATGTTAAGTGAAAGCAATAATAAGAAACTTGTAAGACAGATTATGTGTCTAAACTCTGTTCCATATTTTTATTTATGAAAATATATATCACAATAAATCAAAAAGGATCAGATGGCCTAAGAATATCGAAGATACCTGTGCATATGTACAACTTTGTGTTAGTCTAAAGGTTCCAGAATCCCTAAGTTATTGATTATTGAGTATACTAAATTTATGCATATAGTATAAAGGTTCTTTTTTTTTCCTTATCTTCTAGCTTATATTCACTATTGATATTCTTTTTATGTACTATGAATATGATAAAGAAAGAAGGAAAACGGTTTGTCTTGATACGAAAAATCTTTTTGGTTGGAAAATGTTTTATTGTCTTCAGTCTTCACCATTATCTTGTTTCACTTCACCCATTTCTGTGCAATTTATTTGTTTGCCCCCTAAAACTAAAATAGATTCATTTTCCTGTTGTAGGATAATTGCATTGCGGAAAGCAGAGAATGAGGAAGAAAGAAAAGCAAGGGAGAAGATCCGTCAGAAACTCGAAGAGGATAAGGTATATGTTGAATTCTCAACTTATCTTTTATTGAGGTATGATTGAAGAATAATTTGTTTAAGTTCATACTTCATAAACACATTTAATGAGGCTGAGAATTCTTATTATTGTTATTACTAATATTATTATTATCATTATTATTTTGGGTGGCATTCTTTTACTTGAGCATATATCTAGTATGGACTGTATAGTGGACCTTCTTTATTTCTATTTGTTTTCTCAAAACAATTCTAAGAACAATTCTTGGATGAACACCTCGTTATACTAGCGGTAACCTAGTATCGACACCGTTCTCTTGAATTGTTCAAAAAATTATCTTCAAATGATTATTGTTATTCTTGTCTATTTTTATCTGTGTGTTTTACTATATCTGTATGTTCTTTCTCATGTGTTCAACTATCTGTTCTAGATTGTAAGTTTAGTTTGCTTTCTGAAACCTAGTAGTTTTGGGTGCAAAATTGGTATCAGATGAACTGAAACTGATTGAAAAGATGGAGGTAGTGTCAATAAAAACATATTTTTATTTCTATTTGTTTTCTCAAAACAATTCTAAGAACAATTCTTGGATGAACACCTCGTTATACTAGCGGTAACCTAGTATCGGCACCGTTCTCTTGAACTGTTCAAAGAATTATCTTCAAATGATTATTGTTAATCTTGTCTATTTTTATTTGTGTGTTTTACTATTTCTGTATGTTCTTTCTCCTGTGTTCAACTATTTGTTCTAGACTGTAAGTTTAGTTTGCTTTCTGAAACCTAGTAGTCTTGGGTGCAAAATTGGTATCAGATGAACTGAAACTGATTGGAAAGATGGAAGTAGTGTCAATAAAAGCATATCTTTATTTCTATTTGTTTTCTCAAAACAAGTCTAAGAACAATAAAAACTCATTTTGTTGCTAGTAAGAAAGATAAGAGGCCAAATGACCAACTAGTCAAATGGTATGGAGTTGTTAGAGACATACTGGTGCTAGACTACATAGATTTCAAAGAAACTGTTTTCTATTGTGATTGGGTAAAAGTGGAAGATAAGAAAAATGCATATAAGGTGGACCCAATTTAGAACCATGAGATGGTAAACTTGTCGAAGCTAAAAGACAAAAGAAAGGTGGAAGAGGATCCATTCATTTTAGCTCAAGAAGTAAGTGGGGTATTTTATTCGAAAGATCAATCAAATGACGGGTGGCATGTAGTTCTACATACTCAAAGAGGCTCGAACACTAATGTCGATAAAAAGGAAACTCCCACTGTGTATCAAAGCATCTTGAAAGACAACCCCAATTTGAAGAGCTTACTGGAATTTTAATTGATTATGCTACAATATTTTTTGATGCATTTCTAATGCTATTTTAGTCATCCTCTTTGGTTGAGACCAATTATTTTGTCTTTGTTTTTTATTTTGACTTTTGAGTTGGGAAAGGGAAGCTTTGTAGCTATGTATTCAGATTGGCTTTTCCAATGCTTTATAAAAATCTATTTGTGGTGATATGTTGTGGAAGGAAACTATCTATAAATGTAGTGTATATAGTTGTTTCTTATTTCTTTTTGTTTGATAATGGTTAATATCTATAATGTCATTGATAGAAATGGATAGTACTCGCGGCAATCTCTCCACCAATGATGTCACTACATCTACAAATGATGACAGTGAAGTTAAAAAGACCATACAGTTCAATGTCCATGGTTTAGTAGTTGGACCTGGTGCTAGAAATTTCAATAAACACATTGGAAAGCTTGTTGAAACCCTTGTGCCCATCAAATTCAAGGGTTGACATCATGTTACTGACAACTACAAAGAGGATGTGTGGAATGGCCTCAAGGTGAGATTTTACATCATTGATTTTCATAATGTCTTATTTTATTGTCAACTTATATCTCAATGGCTTATTTGCAGCGTGAATACGACATCCCAAATTATGTGAAAATGAGTGTGCATTTGAAAATGCCTGAATATTTTAGAAGGTTCAAGGAAGATCTTAGGAAGGATTATTTGGACAAGTATCCTACCATTGAGGAACAAGAGAAGCATGTTCCAAATGATGTAAGAGAGGAGGATTGGAAGGAGTTTGTTCGCTATGAGAGCACCCCTGAAGCGAAGGCAATTAGAGCCCAAAATGCCAAAAACAAAAAGGCTTCAAAGTATGTATGGGGGGGGGGGGGGGGGTTGGTCAAAAGAGTGCTGCAGAAGTAGAGTATGAAATGGTAATTGAGTTTCTAGCTACTAGTACAATAATAACCATTTAACTATATAGGCTGAGACTAATCTTTCAAGTATATAGGTTGAGAAGAACCATGATGGGGAACCAGTCACACGCACTGATATATATGGATTGCTTGTCACACGGGAAAGGATGGAAAACCCACGCATGGTGCTGAACTATATATGGTATGTGCCCAATGATGTCTTTTATACACAATTCTTAATTTACTTTGTAGTTGTTTGAATATTATTTGTGTCCTGATTTATTTTATTTTTTCATTCTTTTGAAGGAACAAGTTAAAGCAAAAAAGGTCGCCTTGCAAGAATCTTCAACCCAGGGTACCACTGACCTCACTATTGATAATGATCCTCTAAGCCAAGTGTTTGGCCAAGAAGAAAGGGGACGTGTTCGTTGTGTTGGAACCACCGTCTGTAAAAGCAAGTATGATGTTGCACTTTCCGCTCGTTCATTGCTTTTGGATAAAACATTGGAAGTAAAAAAATTTAGCAAAAAATATGATAGATTGGAAGAAAATGTTAGATGGATACGAGAGAGACTTGAAAATGAAACTTATGTGAGACCATCAACAAGTGAGGGAACACAAGGAGGGACACAAAGAACTGAAGATACACCTTCATCCCGTGCACAATCGACAAGGCAACAAAAAAATCCATTACCTCCATCTCCATTACCACCATCTTCTCAAGGTGTTGCGAGGTTTCCTTCTCCAAGCAATCATGTTCCTTCAGTGTCAAGGACTTACAAAGTTTGTGATTGGCATAAGAATGTCATTGCGATAGCAATAGAGGTTGTAGATCTTATCCATCAATTGCCATGGATCATTGAACCCTGCAACAGAGATCGGACTTTCCTTATGCTTCAAATATAGGACTGAGGTGAAACTTTACAAGAGTGATCCAAAAGGAGACATGATGGGGGATTTGGACGTTGGTGATTTCTTCGTATGGTGTAAAAATCATGTGGAACTTGATGATTGATAGTTACCACTATGTTGGAAGCAATGTAATGGTGGCAACAAAAGAAGAGCTGAGTAAAATACACTACGGGCACGTGATTGTTCATTTTAAGGTAAATTGCCCCCTTCTTTCATGGAGTCTACGCTCTGAATTAAAAAAAAAAAACAGGAAAAAGCTTATGAATTAATTCATTTGATCGTATATGCAGGATCACAAGGACAGAATCTTGCACTGAACTATCTCAAAGTCAGGAAGCACAACTGCAGAACCTGCTGCTCATGTCCATGCTTCCTAAGGATGATGCAGATGAAAGGGACTGCATTTTGGAGGTGAGAGCAGGTAATACATGAGCATCTTCTGTTTGTTTGCAGTTTGTTTGCAATGTTTGCCTTATTAGCTCTTGTTTTGTTCATGATATGTTTAGGTGCATTTGCTGTGTATTTGGAGCCATGGCATGCAAATATCTTTGAGTTTTTAGATCTTAGGAAGAATCATGGAAATGTAAGATTTGTTGTGTTTGGAATTAGTTTTTTTTTTTTAATATATTTTTGGTTATTTTTTGTTCTAGTTTAATCTTTCACTTGAGTCACCACTCTAATGCACATTATCATTGTTTTTTCTCAAATCATTGTAGGAAGAACACCGAGCTCGTGGGGAGGTTAAGAGGGAAGAGAGTGCGAATGGGGAGGTTAAGAGGGAAGAGGAACTGGTTTTGAACGATACCCAGTTCTCGAAATTAGACGAGCTTCTTACGCAGACTCAGTTGTACTCTCAATTCCTACTGGAAAAAATGGATGAAATAACATTTGTAAATTTTCAGATACCCATTTGTTCATTTTGGAGTCTGGTTTATAAAGTCAATTAATGTTTTTTTATTAATTTAATTCGATGTGTTCTTAGGAAACAGAGAATAAGAAGGAAGAGCCTGAGCCTGAGCCCGAGCCCGAGCTCGAGCCAACAAAGGGAAAGAAAGGGGGTCAAAAGAGGAAAGCCATCTCACAAACAGGCAGTGTAAGTTGTTTAAATCTCTTTGGAGAGATTATTTATTGGGGCAGAACATTTCTTTTGAATGAGTGTTGTTAATAATGTAGTTACTGCAAAAAACTGTGTTAGTTAAAGATTCCGCCTTATCAAATTTAATCATGTTTTAGTTCCCCTTGATGTGGTGAAATGACTGAATGCTGGAAAGGTGATAACAGTTGTTAGTTGATTTTTTATATTGATACCCAACAAATCAAGCTGCTTAGGAAGTGTTGTGTTCTGGTTCAGTAATTTATATTTCCACTTGGTGATTTTTGTTGCACAACTAGGAATCCGAAACATTGTCTTGTACCATCCATGTTACTTTCTGGGGGTGCGGATCAAGCATTTGATGATATCTGCATTGAAGATCCGGATTTTTGGTCTATACAAGGTGAGCCTGTGTACTAGTAGAACTCTAAAAATTTATTATTTTGGTAAGAATATGAACTTTTTCTTTCCCTTTTCTCGATAATAGTCCTTGCAGAGTCTGGTATTGTTCCGAGTAAGTTGTCGGACAATACCTCCAGTTTCCCTAATTATGATGGTCTTCAAGATAAAGGAAGTGTTAATTTTACATCTGAAAGGTACCCTATCATTCGGTGTATTTCCTTATAGAGACATGTTTGCTGTTTGTTTATTCAGCACTAACATTTACTGTTCTCTGTAGTTTATATTACTAGTAATAGATGATTGCTTATTATAATTAAAAATCATTTCTTGCATATATTTAAGCAACCTTAAAATGCAGTGTGGTTCCAGCATTCAAGTCTGCAGCTGGAGATTTTCTGAGTTCATCTGGCCTTTCAGCACTGGAGCTGCTCGCAAAGGCACTTGCAAAGACAGTTGTAAGTGCTTTAAAATTTATTTTTTTCACAAGTGAAATAAGCAAAATAAGAGTATTAACTTGAGGTGTGGCTTGTGCAGGGTTAAAATTTATCTTACAGCTGATGGGAAGGGTGTTGTGTTTGATGTGCCGGCTGAAGAGCTGGATGCATTTCTTGCAGCTGAAGATTAGGCCTAGCGAGAGGTAAGTTCATGGAAGAGCCTTGCAGTCCCCAAAGTTTACGACAATTCTGATTAAGTGAGGTTTATTGTTGTTTAATGTTCTTAATACATCTGATGTTTAAAACCTTGCAGTCCCCAGAGTTTACGACAATTCTGGATATTTCAGGAAACAGTTAATGGAAGAGCGTGAACATGCTATTGAGTTTGAGGCAAGACGTGTAGTAGAGCTGCAGTTAGGACCTACACTGGAATTCTATAGTGTATCCAAGAAGTCACTGTAGGCTCTTTTCTTGATTTTTGTAGATGTTGAGGAACTTGAGTAAGCAATTGAATGGAGAGGATTGGTCTTGGAACAACTTAAACACTTTATGCTGGGCCATAGGATCTATATCTGGATCCATGATGGAAGAGCAGGTACTTTTTTTCTTGGAGATCCAGATTTTATTTATTTTTAATGTCTGAGTAGCTTTATGCAAGGGCTTTTATCTGTGAAAAGGCGGTGATATATTTTGTGTTCTCTGTACTGCATACAATTTTTTTTTTTTGTATTTACTGCATTAGTGGCAATATGATTTCGTCTTTACAGGTTGGTAATATGATTCAAGCAGAATCTGATCCCCAGAAGAGGGATGAATATCTTCAAAGGTTGATGGAACTCCCAAATCAGGTAAATTCTCCACTTGTACATATTTTAGGTGGTGAAGTTGAAAGTGAAAACTCTTAGGATTTTTTATATACTGAAACTCTTTACAAGGTACATATATTCCTATTTATAAAAAGCAAACCTTAAACGTAATGGGAAACAATGTTCTAGATGGAGTCCAATCAATTGTAGAAACATATTTTCTTCTTTCCCAGGCGGTTAGAGAAATTGGCATTTATTTTATATAGCTAATCCTTTTGTGGCTGTTCTTCATGTATACATAACGTGTATCTTCTTTTGGTGACATGGTATACAATGTAAGGATGACCAACATAATTTTTCCATTTCCTACTGCTTTTACCATGTATGATTGGCCTAGACGGTGTCCAATCCAATGTAGAAACTGACTTGTCTTCTTTCCCAGCACTAGCAGTCAGAGAGACTGATATTTGTTTTCATTTTCTAGCTATTCTTTTTGCCATTATACTTCATGTATACAAATCTGATGATTATAGTGTTTATTCTATTGGATTATTTAATTCCGGAAGTTGCATCTGATCAAGGCAGAAGTTGATGATAGGGTATATATGATGATAGTCAGGTCTAGGGATAGGGTATATGATGATAGTAGTCTGATAGACCTCCTGTCAGATATACTTACACAAGGAAGAGATTTAAATCAGCAAAACAGTGAGGGTCTTTTGAAGAATACAGGAGCATGCAAGTAATGCTATGTTTGCAAGTCTGGATGGTATTCTGCAAGTTTGGGTTGGTTAGCAGGTCTGTTAGCAAGTTTGCAAGTGGTTAGCAAGTCTGTTAGCAAGCTTGGAAATCTGGGGGGTTATTTGTTAGCAAGTCTGGAAGTCTGGATGGTTACACAAAACTGTTGTGGGATTGTTGCTATATCAAATGCAGTGTTGTCTTGTGCTTTATGGAGAATTATAAAGGCATTAGGAACTGATATAAGTAGGGGAGTCTGTAACAGAAAGCATTGATTCATTTTTGTAAACACATTGTACAAGTGAGCATTCTGCTCAGTAAGGAGATTGGCAATCTCGAATTGTGCCTAATACATTCTAGTCTATCAGACCATTGTAACCTTTACATTCTAATCAAATAAATCTTTCCTTGCTGTGAATTCTTTGTCTTCCCTTTCTGTGATTCTCTTGATAATGCTTGATTGCTGAAACTACAATATCATCTTCCAGTATTCTCTGTGATTGCATTATCAGTTTGAAATTGGATTGTTCCAATTCTGCACAACACCAGGAGAAGGAGTCATATCATATCATAGTCATCTTTAATTAGTTGGCTCAGTGGCAACATTAGGCATTATGTTGCCATTTCCATGTTTTTTTTATCAAATTCTTGAAACTGGACCCATTTATAACTTTGTGATTTCTCTTTACTAACAGACCTAATAAGATGATAGCCTCTTAGTTTGCTTTTACTACCAACTATGGCTAAATTATAGATGCAGTCACACCTAACAGGTCACATTTGAGATGTTGCAGCTATTATTAATTAGATCAAAACTAATATTATTGATTTCGAAATATGTGTTGTTTTGCTTACAAATCCAATTTTGGGTAATTTTCAGTGGCGGCCAATTGTTCTACCAAACAACTACATAGAGCATGCTTCGGCAAAGGAACAACCGACTCTTGCAGGCTTGACTGGATATCACATAGTTGCCACAGGATTGAACCTGCTAGGCCGTACCCGTGATGCCCTCTAACTGATGCACTAAAAAGTTGCATTGGTTGCTAGTAACTGTTGTCGAACAGGAACGATTAAGCACTTGTAGGAAGACTTTTATCCCATTCAAAGCATTCCAAGGCTATATGGTTTCCCTATCACTAGCCACAGCTCTCACCCGTGTCGTTTCCATGCTGTAAGGTTTTTGTTGCTCCTAGTCCTTTCCTATCATTCAGTGATCATTTTCCTTCAAAATAAATGCTACAATTTTTTTTTTATTCTTGTTAGTACAGATAGCGCAAAAGTAGAAATCTATGAGAGGGAAAATCAAAGAAAAACTTGTAAATAGTTTCTTTGTAACTGAATTAAAAATGTACATGCTCTATATCTTTGAATGTCAATTCCATTTATGGAATAAATAGTCCCTTGTCATGTGGATGCATTACTATGAACAATGAAATATTATTTGCATTTTCTCTACTTGTTGTAGGCATTGTTGTTGTCAATAAATTGTATTTGCATTTTGAAATAAATAGTCAATTCATATGATATGATATCAAGTGATTTCAATCCAGTACTGTTGTTCATATAATTGTAGAACCATTCTAAACCGTCCATATTTTACACCAATCTATTGATTTATGCTTCTGAAGTCCACTCTACTAAATTGTTCTTTTTGCAGGTGGCATGAATGGTTCCAGGCACTGTTGCTGGCGGATCTGCTGCGAGGCAAGATGCAGCCAAACGTGTACATGTTGCCTGGGTACTGTAGCGTGTGGTGTGCTGCTTGGTGTGAGAATGCGAGTGTTGGTTGGTGCTGCAGGAGCGAGGATGCGGATTGAGCAGGGTGGTGCACTAACTCCACAACAGAGTTGCTAACTCTGTTTTTTGTTTTTTGGTACTTCTTTATGCTTATGTGCTTGTTTTAAGTGATTGTTAGTGGGCTTTTAGTCTTCAAGTCTTGTTAGCCAGCTTGTGGCTGGGGTTGCGGTAATTTAGATTGGGCAAGGTTTTTTGTCCATTTTTGTTTGGTTTTTATACGGGTAAAGTCGTAATGTACCCCCGTTTTGATTGTAAATCAACTTTTTGGATAAGTAATAAAGGTCTGGCATCCCATAGTTGCCCCTCCCCACTGGACGTTTAACAAAAAAAAAAAAGGTGTGTGGCAGTGATTTTGCTGCAGCAACAAAAAAAATTTAATTTTTTTTTTGTATTATAATATTTTGCAACGGTTTCAAACCCTCGCAACAAACCAGATTTTTTTTTTTTGAATTTTGTTTTGAATGGCCATGGCTTAAAACCGTGGTAATACAAGATTGCCACGGCTTAAAACCGTGGTACTTTATTCTTGCCACGGCTTACAACCGTGGCCATCATTTACAACGGCTGAAACCCGTGGCCAGTACTTGCCACGGCTTAAAACCGTTGCTAAAATTGTTGCAACGGCTGAAAACCGTGGCTAAACTTTGGCAACGGCTTAGAACCGTGGCTAAAGCATCAACCGTCCTCGAGCATAAAATCGTTGCTAATATGTGTTGCCACGGTTCTAAGCCGTCAATGATGATTTCGCGACGCCTCTACTGCCCACGGCTCTAAGCCGTGACAAATTGTTACCCCCACGGTCCCAAACCGTTGCTGATGGGTATTTTTGGTGTAGTGCTTCCATACTACCCGATCCTTGCGTTCTTCATTCGTGGGTCAGTTGGAAAGAACCTATTCTTGAGGAGATCCGGGTTAAATCGGATGAGAAGTTCTGTTGGTTCTCTCGTCTTGGCGTGCAGGATGGTGCACGCAAGCTGATAAATGAATGGCATAGGCGGCCAGTGGAGAGGCCCTCGATGTCCGTGATAAATCCGAACCTTCATCTTGAGGATGGGCTTGAGTCATCAGGTCAATCACGGTCTTATAGTTTCTTTGGAGAGGAGGCTTTCCATGCTGATGGTATTCTCCCATGTTCTTTACTAGTATGACGCGTTAAAAATGCAATGCTCTTGACGAACCAAGGTCGTTGGTCGAGGTGGAAGGTGCACATGACCGATCTCTGGTCGTGCTTGAATCCCTGAGAGATGACCTAGAAGGCATCCGCACACGTTTGTACGATGTGGAGAAAAAACTTTCTTCTTAGAAGGCGTTTCATGATGAGGTCGCATGGGCCATGATAGAGCACTCTAACAATTATGATATTGCTGAGAAAAGGGTGAGCATATGTTGTCTTCACTTGACGAGGCCAAGGTCGACTCCTCTGTGATGCTCACTACTACCGAGGACCAACTTATCACGGTAGGAAGTGAAAATGATTATGTTAAGGATAGACTCTGTGTTATGGAGGTGGTACACTGGCAACGCGTTGTTGATGGTCAGACTAAACTTTTGGATTATATCGAGGGTATTGGTGTTGACTTGTTCCAGTATCGTCATCTGGTTTATCAGACTTTTGAGGACGTGGAAGGTGTCGTTGAAGATCCTCCGGGTGTCCCAATGGTTGAAGAACTGCCTCCTCCTCTTGAAGAATGAGTCCCCATTGTTGATTCGGCTCCTGCAAGCGATATTGTCAAGGATGTTATAGATCTTTCCCTTTAGTCTTCCATTGCTACTTTTGAATGTAATCGAAAGGATTTTGAATAATAAGAATTAGCTCATTTATCGACTTTGTTCATTTGTTGTTGTCTTGATCTTGTGTTTTAATATCTCTGAATTTTTTGTGGAAAGCTGTTTTGTTAGCTTATCTTCTACTTTGTTGAATTATCCATCTGATCTCTTACTTCGCTAACTCGTCGCAACACAAAGTTATTTTGCTCATTTGACTCGTTCGTTCAATTTGTTTTGTTGGTGCAACGCTCTAGTCGTCCCGAAGTCACTTTACCTAGTTGACTTGTCTGTTTAATCTTTACTTCGTCAACTCGACGTCTTGGTTGATTCGAGGTTTCCGTGTTAGTTTGACTCGAGCATCCGACTCTTACTTCGTTTTGTGCGACACTCTAGTCGACTCGAAGTCATTTCATTTAGTTGAAACTTTTACTCCGTTAACTCGACACCTCAGTCGATTCGAAGTTTATGTACTTAGTTTGACTCGGGTGTTTAAATTTTGCTTTGTTTTGTGCGACACTCTAGTCAACTCGAAGTTATTTCATTTAGTTGACTCATTCGTCCAACTTTTACTTCGTTAACTCGACACCTAGGTCTATTCAAAGTTTATGTTTTTAGTTTGACTAGAGTATCCAACTCTTGCATCCTTTTGTGCGACACTCTAGTCGATCGAAGTCATTTCATTTAGTTGACTCGTTTGTCCAACTTTTACTCCATTAACTCAAAACCTCGATCAATTCAAAGTTTATATTTTTAGTTTGACTCGGGTGTTCAACACTTACTTCTTTGGTTGATCAGACCAGAAGTTTATTGTGAATACCTAACTTGCGTCCTAATTCCTTTTAGGCTTTTAGAGCCGATTGTATTTTATAGCTGTGCTATGAAGTTGTTTTCCTTTTGTGAGATGTCGATTTCGAAAATGAAACTTTATTGATTTTTTGACCATTTTAGTTGTCGTTCTCCTAGAATGGCTACGTTACTTTGTGGAGCGTTTATTCTTTTATTCCTAGGTTGCTAGTGTCAATCCTTGCATTGGAGTCTGTGCCTCTGCTATTCCCTCTAATTTATGACCTTATTTGCTTGGGTCGTTATTGCTCTCCGTTTGACATTGCTTGTTAGGGTCGGATGTTTGTTAGTTCCTTTGCAAGTGACTTTGGTCGAATTTGTCTCTATTGTTAAGGTCTTCAGAGTATTGATCTTTCGACTTTAATATAGGTCTGTTCGAGAGGAGGGTGTTTCTTTCCCAGGGCAGACGCTGTGTAGAGCATATATCAATTCCCTTGACCGTTCATTTGATCCCGTGGCTGTAGCGTCCGCCTTTTCCTTGCCTTTGAACTGTTTGCCTGATATGTCGACAAACTCGTCCAGTCATCCTCTCTAGATCCAATGCTCGATTTCTTTTTTCAACTATTTGTCTATGCTCTTGTCTCGTCCTTTCGGGTCTCCTTTCATCCTAGTTGGCCAGTTGACATTCTCTTAGTTTGATATGTATTTTAAGATGTTGGTTCGGCTTGTTTTTAAGGTTGTGTATGGTTTATACTCTTTCCTCATTATGCTGGTTATTCACTCATGATTGGGTGCAACGCTCTAGTCGTCCCGAAGTCACTTTACCTAGTTGACTTGTTTGTTCAACATTTACTTCGTCAACTCGACGTTTTGGTTGATTCAAAGTTTTCGTGTTAGTTTGACTCGGGCATCCGACTCTTACTTCGTTTTGTGCGACACTCTAGTCGTCTCGAAGTCATTTCATTTAGTTGAAACTTTTACTCCGTTAACTTGACACCTCGGTCGATTCGAAGTTTATGTACTTAGTTTGACTCGGATGTCCAACTCTTGCTTCGTTTTGTGTGACACTCTAGTCGACTCGAAGTTATTTCATTTAGTTGACTCGTTCATCCAACTGTTCATTCGTTAACTCGACACCTCGGTCGATTTGAAGTTTTTGTTTTTAGTTTGACTCGGGTGTCCAACTCTTGCATTGTTTTGTGCGACACTCTAATCGACTCAAAATCATTTCATTTAGTTGACTCGTTCGTCCAACTTTTACTTCGTTAACTTGAAACCTCGATCGATTCGAAGTTTCTGTTTTTAGTTTGACTCGGGTGTCAACTCTTACTTCTTTGGTTGATCAGACCAGAAGTTTATTGTGAATACCTAACTTGCGTCCTGATTCCTTTTGGGCTTTTAGTGCCGATTGTTTTTTATAGCTGTGCTATGAAGTTGTTTTGCTTTTGTGAAATGTCGATTTCGAAAATGGAACTATTTTGATTCTTCAACCATTTTAGCAGTCGTTCTCCTAGAATGGCTCTGTTACTTTGTGAAGCGTTTCTTCTTTTATTCCTGTGTTGCTAGTGTCAATCATTGCATTGGAGTCTGTGCCTCTACTATTCCCTATAATTTATGACCTTATTTGCTCGGGTTGTTATGGTTCCCCGTTTGGCATTGCTTGTTAGGGTCGAATGTTTGTTAGTTCCTTTGTAAGTGACTTTGGCCGAATTTGTCTCTGCTACTAAGGTCCTCAGAGTGTTGATCTTTCGACTTTGATATAGGTCTGTTCGGGTGGGAGGTGCATCTTTCCCAGGGCAGACACAGTGTAGAGCATATATCAATTCTCTTGACCGTTCCTTTGATCCTGTGGTTGTAGCGTACGCCTTTTCTTTGACTTTGAACTGTTTGTCTGATAAGCCGACAAACTCGTTCAGTCGTCCTCTCTAGATCCAATGCTCGATTTTTTTTCCAACTATTTGTCTCTGCTCTTGCCTCGTCCTTCCGGGTCTCCTTTCATCCTAGTTGGCCAGTTGACATTCTTCTAGTTTGATATGTGTTTTAAGATGTCGGTTCGGCTTGATTTTAGGGTTGTGTATGGTTTATACGTTTTCCTCATTACACTAGTTATTCACTCATGATTGGGTCATGCCGATTGCAATTTCATGGATTCCTGCTGGTTGGGCTCTGTGCATCCGTCGCTTTGATGTTTCTTTAAATGACTGATGTCCTCCCGTGATCCACCATCTCGTCCTATTTCATATTTTCTTTCTCGTTTCCTCGAATGGTTCTCCCTCTCCTGCTCATTCTTTCTCCTCGCATCTTTAATTTCTTCAAGGGAAATATGTTTCTGTGCTATTTTCAACAGGACCGCCTTTCCTTTTGTAGGTTCCAAGTTGAGGGCATTGAAGAATGTGTCTCTCTTCAATCTGGCGACGAAAGTTGCAGCTGACGTGTCGTCGCTGCATCCATCAATCACTGTTAGCTCGTTGGTGAAGTGAGTAACATACTCCTGTATTATTTCTTTTGCCTTCTGTCTGATGTGCAAAAGGTAGTGGGGTCCTTTCCTCATCTGCTGGCTCCCGATGAATCTGGTAATGAAAGCAGTGGCTAAGGCTTGGAAATAATTTATTGACCTCAGTGGCATGTTGTTGAACTAGTTCATTGTTGTGGATGTGAGGTTGGTTGGGAACGTTTTGCATTGGATCGACTTCGTGGTTTCTTTTATAGCCATCATGTTGTGAAAATGTCTTAGGTGATCAGTAGGGTCGATGGTACCATCGTACACTTCGAACTTTGGCGGAGTAAATTTCTTTGGCATTGCCTTATTTATGAGTTCGTCAGAGAATGGTGATTTGGCCAACTCGTATAGTATGTTGGGATCCGTGACTCCGATTTTGAACGGGATCTCAGCAACTATTCCGCTGCACTGCGAAATCGTGTCTCGGTTGAGCTTGCTGCTCTCGATGCTTCCTTGTTGGGTTCTGCTAAGGTTTCATCACTCTCTTGAGTTCGGATAGTGAAGTTTTGTTGGGCCAGTGTTAGAGTAGGGTCGGCTGGTTGAACGCGTTCCTGGGTGATTTTTCCAATATCTCTGTCATATATTTCATCTGGACCATGAGCAAGTCAACCCAAGGGTCCGTGGCAGCGCCAACGATCGTCTGGGCTGTCTAGACTATTGTATGTGACAGATTCGTGTTCTCGCATGCTATTGGTTCGGTGTTTCGGGTTGCATCTTCTCTTTGAGTCGTTAGTGATGTGTCAGTGGGAGAGATTCGCGATCATTACTGAATTGGGGGTCCATGACTGCATTATTCCTTCTTATGGCCTTGTCGATCTTTCGTTAGACTTTCGTGAGCCTTGTCACTGTGTGTTCTGTTTTTAAAAAAAGGAAACTCATCGTTTCTCACAGATGGCATCAAACTGATGCGTTAAAAAATTGTCCTCCTTTGAGTATGACCTGCAAAACAACCATTAGACTGCTAGGGATGGTTGCTCTATATTGGAACAAGTTGGTAGGAAGAATTAAAGTTAAAGCTCAAGGCTTCATAACAGAGTTTTTGGTCCCTAGCAGAGTTTAATCTCTTTAGGGATGGCAACGGGGCGGATTTGAGCAAATCCATCCCCGCCCCGGTGGGGATTTCGGGTCCCCAAAACCACCCCGCATATCCATTTATCATTTTTTTTAAACCATCACCGCCCCGGATGGATAGATGGATATCCGCCCCGCCCCATTAACCCCCCCCCCCCCCCCCCCCCCCCCCCCAAAAAAAAAAAAAAACCAAAACAGATCTGAGAGTGTACAAGAAAAAACCAAAAAAACCAAAACAGATCTGATGGATCTAAGAGAACTGAAGAAGAAAAATGGAGTATACAAGTCCTCCTTCTCTTCTACTACTGCTATTTGTTCAAATATTGGGAATTACCACCAAGCGATTCTTCAAAAGCTAAAATACATAAGGATTGTGACCGATTGAGATGATCTATGCTCCCTAACACTCGCACCACATCCAAGCAAAGTAATCCATATGAAAAAAAAGACTTCTCCCAACCCTGTTGCATACTCCATTGTGCTGTTGCTGCTACTCTAAACTCAATTTCAAATTTGGTTTGCACAGGTGGTTTGATTGCTCTTCCGGCTTCAAAAATATTATCTCCTTCAATGTTCATAGCCATCAGTTCAAAAGTCCTTGCATGATCATTGATAGAAAACCTTGCATCAGCAAACATCACAATAACTTGATTCAAAATCGACTCGTTCCATCATCAGATCAGCCGACGGTGCCACCACCGCCACCCGCCTCTTCTGATCCGCCTTCCGGCTGACTCTATGGCTCTCCGCCAAGGCGCGAATCTTCCTCGTGCTTTTTCATCTTCATTCTTTACACACAAAGTCAGAGTCTGAGAGTAAGAAGAGATCTTCATTCTTTGTGACTCATTTGCCTTGCCTTGCGTGTTGCGTGACGAGAGTTACAGAGATTGAAGAAGAACAATGGAAAGGTATGTGAAGTCGCTGCTCTGTTGTTCATTTGTGAGAGTGAAGCTTGAGGTTGGCTCTGTTGTTCATTTGTGAAAGTGACTCTCTGTGAGTTTGTGTCTCGAGGTGGAAGAGTGGCGGATCTCAGGGTTTCTTAGGTTTTAGTTTTTTTTTTTTTTGAAAATGGTTTAGTTAATAGTTACTTTAGGGATGAAGGGTATTATAGTAATTTGAGCAGTATAAACGGATATCCGTGGGGCGGATATGGCTAAAACCGTATCCACCCCGAATATTCAACGGATACTGTTTGGATACCCGAAACCACCCGAAAACCCATTCAGGCATATCCAAATCCGCCCCATACGGATTGGGTGGGGTGGATATCCGTGAAAATCCGCCCCACTGCCAACCCTAAATCTATTTCTTTCCAGGCCTTTCCAAACTTGGAACAGCCTTAAACATGACATATAATTTTCTAAAAATTCTTATAATTCTCAATTGTACTAGCTAACAGCTTCACAGGCTTTCAAACTTTGATTCTACTTTTTTTTTAGTGGTGATTTAGTGAGGTTAACCTCACGACCACTCGGTGAGGGCACACCTTTCAACCATCGGATTAAAATAGATTTAGATGAAATTGATTAACCAAAAAAATGAAAAGATTTAATTTCCTAAAATATATATTTAATTGCTGGAAAAAACTCCTCAAATATGGAAACTCCGTTACTTTCTTCTTCTATGGTCACATAGATTGGTTCAATGAAGCAATGAAATAAAATATGAAATAAAATTATTTTGACAGTTTTTTATTTATAATCTTCGGCAACCGTCCCCTTATCCCTCTCGGTGTAAAGGCATGAACAAGCTCCCCGAAGGATAATCCATGCCCATATCCTTCTGGACCCCTTCAATGACCATCAAAACTGCAATTTCATCTAACTAAAATCTTCAATTTCTACAATGTTCCAACTTTGGTAGTTTATCAGCATGCTCACATTGTCTTCAAATCATATCTTAAATTCAATGATCAAAAGTTTTTCATAAAATCTATTAAAATTGGGTAAAAATCAAATCACTATTATTAATTAGATTTGTTGGGAGAAGAAAGAAATAGTGGAATACCATTTGATTTTTCGATAAACATAAGGAAGAAGAAGAAATAATGCAATTTTGCTAAACACCTTAAACTAAGGAGTTGGTGTCATTCTAGGAAACTAATAAATCTTTTCATTTTTTATTTATTTATCAACTACATCTAGATCTATTTAATCCGACGGTTGGTAGGTGTATCCTCACCGAGTGTTCATGAGGTTAACCTCATTGAATCACCACTATTTATTATTATTATTATTATTATTATTTCAATCAGAGTTACCTTCTTGCGACTTTAACTGAAGTGTCAATCTTCTGCAACCTGGCAGGTCTGCCTAATCCTACTTAACTTGTGATTTATGGTGAAATAACCTACTATTGGCGGTTTACTTCAACCAATACAAGCATATCTTTAGGATACTACGTACTACTACTAACATATCTACGGAAAATATTTCCCAAAATACGTTCCATGATCGGGGGCGACTTATTATTGCACAAGTGTGGGTCGGCCACTAATGTGGGTCTTCCCAGGCTTGCTTGTTGACCCATTATTGTGGAACCGTGCACAGCTTGGATGTAACACCTGCAATTCTCTTATTAAAATTGTTATTTATATGTATATTTCATTTTTGTAAGTTACATTATTCAAAAGACATGTGCAAGTATATGTAATAGTGTATGTTGTGTGTTATACCTTGACCTTTATTCTTGGACCGGGACTCGTACTCGCATACTTTTACCCTATTTCTTTCTCTAGTCAACCTTTGCTTATAAACTTCATTTGATGTAGTGATCATATTGTTGAAAGATTTGCATATATAAACTTGTGTTGATCATGCATTAATATACTTTGTTTTTCCTTTGTTGCATTTGTTTCTGTTGCAGCAAGAGGTGTACATTCAAGTATTATGGGATAAAACCTAAAGAAGAATAATATAGTCGATAAGAAGATCATGAATCTAATTTCAACCCAATAACGTGTATTCTAAGTATGTAAATGCGGCCAACTGAAAAAATCATGCTATTGGTGAGGAGAATGAACAACCCACCCCTGACTCCTAAAAATTGGAGCCACTGGCAAGTGTTGCACAAGTTATGGCCAACTAATGAAATAGAAGGGTAACTTTTAAATTACCTCATTCTAATGAAATAGAGCATGAATTGGCTTTACCCAATGATAGTGATTGAGTGTCAAAGTAATGAGACCACATCCTTGGGTTACGTTAAGCATTCTTCGTGATATTCTTCGTGATTGTTTCACAACGAATCGTTACCTTTTGAGAGATTATATTTGAGAGATCTTTATTTTTCATTAATAATGGTTGAGGAGTCCTTAGAACCCAGCTTGCTTAAAAAAATAAAAAATAAAAAGTTATTGCCAACTATGAATGCATTCAGATTCTACATCAGCAAATAAGATAAGATACACAAGTTTATCATAAAACTTTCCAAGATCCTAAGTTACCAAGAATCATGATAGCATAGTAGGTAACAATAACTTGGATGGAATTGATTTATAGTTTCTGTTCATCCAAACACCATCTATATCTTGATTGCAGAGAATAGACATTAAGCAAATTAAGCAATATCGAGTGAAAAAAGAATAAATAAAATGTTAAACACACCATAGATCATTAACATAGATCAAATCACTATGAATTGATTCAATTTTCCGTACGTGCTTTAGTTTACATGATTTCTGATGCGAGTGGCAGATACATGCTTAGGATTTCGTTATGTCTGTTCTTGATTTCCATGTATCCAAATAAGTCAATCATTGTGTTACAGAGTGTAGCAGCTCCCTTCTCTGCTAACTCAATTGCCATTGCATTTGCCTTTTCGCTGATCTGCCAAATGACACACTCATCAAGGCTTTGCAACAATTCCATGATCTCTTCAAATGGTTCGTTCAATCTTTCAGAAAGCTTTATACCACTATTAGCCCATTTGATGACTTTAAAATTGTCTACCTCTATAACCAACTTTGTAACTAAGGCAAGTGCTCTTGAAGGCATTTTAATCGGACTCTGAGAGCCTCCATACTTGCATCCTTCGAATCGCATGGAAAATATTGCAAGTGTAAGATGCTAGACACTCCTTGTGCTCATTGTGAAATATCCCACCATAACCCACTTGGCTGCTGATGCTATGATCAGAATCTTTGGCACCAAAGTTTAGCTTCACCCAATCAGTATAAGGCAGACACCATGACCTTCAATGAATTATATGTGGACAACGAAACTCAAAGAAATACCATGACCAATCACCACTAAAGTATCCTTCAAAAGGCACAGCTCCGACTGTAAATATAAAACAACAGAAAAGTATCTTAACTTAGTATTCAAGAAATGATATTGGAGTTTATAATGAGTAAGATGGGTTTCTACATATATTGAAGGGTAAGTGGGGGGATTCATTTTGTTGGAGGAATAATATTCATTAAAATCAACTTCGTCTTTGTGGTAGCTTATAATAATGCCTTCTTCTCATATCTTCAATCTCGTTTATGTTCCATCTCCAAAAAAAAAAAAATGAAAAGAAGAAATTGTTTCTATGAAATTAATGACCATGATAACTGGTAAACAGATGGGACGAAAAATATATAACTTGTGGGAAGAAATAAGTTCAATGAATTATACTGGTCAATAAAGCCTCCATGTTGATATCAGGAGACAAATTGAAAAATGCCAATTCATCTCAGCAAACGGATTCCTACGAGTATCTTCAAAATCAAATTTGTCGTAGGCATGATTTTCAACTCACATTCATGTGCTCGACTTAAGTCCAACTCACACTCAAACTCCTGTTTAATCCAAAAGAAAGTTCCTTCAAACTATTACTTGTTTTGCTTTTTGTTAAGGATTTATGCTGATGATGTCCACCATCAATGTTTTGCTTTTCGTTAAGAATTTATGCTGACGATGTCCACCACCAATAGAAAATTTCTTGCACCACCAACATCAGACACACCATCACCTTCCTTCCTCATTCACCGAAAACTAAACTTTTTAACTTGGTAGCTATTAGTAACTTATTTGGTAATCCAAAAAATGTGTTATCCACACTTAGCTTACTACCAATGCGAAGCTTTGGTCCAGCTACTTAGACTTGATGTTTTCCCAATGCCCTGAAATATGGATTAACAACTCAGGAAAGCGTTAGACCTGATATAGAACCTTCAAAATAGTGCTTTGATTTATCAAGTATCAGTCATTTCAAACTCAACAAGTAGCACCCGATGGATCCAGTTGGCATAAAAAACAAGTAAACGAACTGGTATTTTACAATGATCGTCTTCATCATTTGATGCAGGAGAAGGAAGAAACACTTGACTTTTTTTTTTTTTTTTTTTGGAAAGTACACTTACTTGACTTCTCCATCATAGACAAACTCTTTTCTTGATCTTCAGGGCTAGAAGAAATCAAACAAGAAGAAGAGTGGTTCTTGTTATCTGTGTAAAGAACACATGATTTAATGCCAAAATTGTCGGAGAAGTCTTTCATGTTTGCTGCACCACATCCGTTTCATCATCTTCTACTTGGAACTTCTATTGGAACTCTTCTCTGCTTCACATCTGAGATTGATATATTGGAATAGATTGAAAGCGGAAATCATTAAAGCATCTAAATCAAAAATACTGGAGATAGAATGATAATCCATCAGCCCTGAGTTTAAGTATTTTTATCAAACATAACCCAATCATCTTGTCAACTTCCAACTGTGATTGCAAGCTCATGTTAAGCTTTCGTTAATTCCAATGATAACTGGTGTTTGTTCAACTTTCCATATATCAATTTACATGCTTAAGAAATACTACATCAAAGGAATTCACTTCAACAGATTTCTTATGTAAATAGCTCATGCATGCTCACACTGTCAATACTTCATTAAACAATATTATGTGTTGTATATGTGCCATTGTACTCAAACTTTTCATGTCATTTAAATAAACAAGCAATCCTTGCGTTACAATTCCTAGCTCTGTCTCTGCTAACTTTAATTGCAATTACATTTACCTTCTCGCTGAACTGTCAAATTACTCACTCTTTAAAGCTTTGGAATAATTTCATCATCTCATCAAATGGTTTGCTCAACCTTTCCGAATACTAAATAACACGATTAGCACATTAATGTCTCCCTAAACAACCAACTTTTTAACTGATGGTAGGTGGTCTTTACGACATTTTAATCCTATTCTTAGAGCCTCTACACTCACAACCATTAAATCACTATATGATATTTCCAGTATAAGCTGCTATTCTCATTGTGAAACATCCCGCCATAACCCAGTTGCCTTTGCCTGCTGATGCTGTGAGCAAAATCTGTTGCACCAAAACGTTGAATTTTGGGTCTGTTTGGTTGCAGTTTTAGATAAACAAATTTCTGAAAAATAAAATAAAAATGCTTAAGGGAGTGAGCTACGCAAAACTTTTACAGTGGGACTGGGAGAAAAGGTATGAGTTGGTAAAATCATACGCCCGAGAAAAAGTTTTATTTTCTATACAGCCTTAGAGATATTCACACTTTATCCTAGTAATCAAAACATTAGTCTCAATTGCGCTAAGGGAGAGAGTTTGGTAATCAAATAAACTTCTAAGTCATCTCCCTCCGGTTTGTAGAATTTATGTTCTAGAAAGGAGATAGTCGAGCTTTTGGAGAGATTAGCAATTTATCAACTGCAAACAATCTTCTTATCCATCAATCAATGTACTCAAGATATCATATATCAACAACAGATTTTCCGATTTTATGATTTGAGTAGCTGATTCATCAATCAGGTGAAAATGCGTGGTGTTGTCGCATCACCAACCTTTCTTTAATTCTAGAAGATGGCTGTTTTCTATTCATCCACAAGATGTATGCAAATCTGACGCTACCGACTCTTCATATCAACCGCACAGAATGATACTACACATCAATGCAGTAGTGGATACCAATCCTTGCAACCTGAATTAGCAAGTTTTAAACTCATCACTGGCTTAGAGAAGAACACTTCCTGCATAATAGAGCATTCACTCCTTTAACATATACATCCAACATGGAATCATATATACAACCTTCTTCAATCCCAATTGTCTTTACAAGTTAGCAACCTAACTCACATCATTTCAGTCGAACAAAATGACTTCCAACTTGGGCTACCTTAAATCAAATGAGAAACAAAGCAAAATCGAAACATTATAAATTCAGGAAAGTAGGACAGTGCCCTAATGAACAAAGAAAGAGTCATTTAACAGAGAACAGTAACATTTCATTAAAATCATAACTACAACAATATTCTCTTATATTCAATAAACCCAACACACAGAAACACCTAAAAAATGTGAAACTATTACCATTACTAATACTAACAACAGAGAGCTGTAATTTTATCAAACAACAGTTGTGCACTCAACAGAGCTGTAATTCTACTCATAACATTTTTCAGTTGTTGTTCCTTTGAGTGATGAAAGAGCGCCTCTCTTGCTCTTCCTCCTTTTCCTTCAGCTTCGCTTCAATTTTCTCTTTCATCTTCAACAACTCCTCCAACTTCCGATTAGCTTCATCTTCACTCAATTCCTCTTCTTCCTCATCCTCTTGCAATTCCTCTTCTTCTTGTAATTCCTCATCTTCTTGCAATTCGATCTCGTCTTCGTCTTCGTCTTCGACTTCAGCTTCAGCTTCTCCATCAGTAATTGTAAAAGAGGGTTCTGAATAGGGGATGGAGGGGTTCTCCGTCTTCAACCTCTCGATCACCGACTTTAACTTCTGGCTATCCTCGGGCCAGACGGAAACCACCGCAGTAGGCTGGTTGGGATCGTAGCAAACCAAACAGACATCCACACCGAAATCTTCAGATAGAGCTTTCGCTTCGCTGAACAGTTCCTTCTTCATCTTTTCAATCTTCTTCTCGTCGGTGATCACTTTCCTCTTCTTCTTATCTGCATCATCAATCCATTCATCAACGACACACAGTTAATTAAAATCATTTTAATTAGTGAAATTGGAAGTGAAACTGTAAGAGATGGATGGATTACCTGGTTGATCATGGTCGTCGGTGATCGAGAGTGGTGGTGAAATGTTTTTGCCCTTGGAGGAGGAGGCGGGGGCTTCGTTATCCATGATCGAATAGTTAGAGTTTCTGTGATGGGGTTTTGATGAGGAGAAATGGATGGTATTTATAGAGATTGAGAAGGAGAACAAAAATAGAATGTTGGGTAATTTTCAATTTTCAATTTTCAAATTTCAAAATTCGAAATTCCAGTTGGATTGAAAGAGAGAGAGTTTTTTGTGTGAGGTGAGGGGTTTCTAATTTCAGTTCAAGACCTGTGATGCAAGGCGACGCGACTGTGCTCTTTCCAATCCTCTCCTTCTTCAATAAAACCGTTCGGCTAGGGCTTTTAGAATTCCTCGGCTATTTTAGAGTTTCATGTTATTAGCACCTCAAATGATTGTATTTCTGATATCTAACACAAACATTTCCACTTTGTTACACCATCACCCTAATATAACTCCACCGCTAGACCAGCAAAACCCTTTTTTTTCTTTTATTTTTCCTTATCATCTTATCTTTTTGCTCTCTGTGATCTCTCCGACTGCAACTTTTCTTTTTGCGACCTCCTCTCCGTGTGAGCTCTACATCCTCTTACGACCATCATACCCTCCCCCTTATGCGACCATCATACCCTCCCCTGCCATCCAACATTCCCCTTCCTCTCCCTCCAACAACCCCATCTTCCTTCTCCTTTGTAATTTTTATGCAAAATCTCACAATATAGTGAATTGTCACATTTAGACTGAATCTCACAAACTAGTTTGCGATATTTTGCATAAATCTCTCAAAATTCGAATTTTCACAATTTTTTTTATCAGCTGCAATTAGTTCTGCAAAATTTAGACTTATTATCGTAACATCAATGTTCTAAAAATCGATAGGTGGTAGGTGAGCGGCAAGTGGGGGACTAGTGCCTAGAGTACTAGGCGGGGGCCTAGGTGGAGCTTTATTTATTTAAATAAAGTTAAGCATAATAGCATATAAATTTATGGTTGAACAAAAATTCGACCAAACCGAATAAACCGACTGAATCGATCAAAATCGAATCAATCGGTTCGGTTTAAGTTCAGTTTAGTTTTAAAAAATTCAAAACCGAAGTGTTTGGTTCGGTTTTCGGTTTCTATATGATTTTAACCGACTAAACCGAACAGATCGAATATATATAATAAATAATATATATTTTATATAAAAATAATATAATATGTTTAAAATAGTCAGTCGGTTTGGTTACGGTTCGCATAAAGTAGAATCGGTTCAATTTTGTTAATGGTCGGTTCGGTTTCGATTTGGAAAATTTTGAAACCGACCAAAGTCGTTTCGATTCACGGTTTAGGTGAAAAATCGAACCCTCGGTTCATTTTTCAACCCTATATAAATTATTTTCAATTCAATGCCAAAGTACATATGCAAAATGTGTAAACAAAATAGAGTCTTAACTTTTTATTTTTTTTTTCTAACTAGAAATTAAAAAATAAAGTTTCAAAAATCTGCCCAGGCGGCCGCCTAGACATATTTTTAGAACATTGCGTAACACGGGCTATGAAGATAATCATAAGTAGGGCTGAACAAAAAACCGATCAAACCGATTAAACCGACCGAACCGATCTAAACCGAACCGATTTCGATTTAAATTCGGTTCGGTTCGGATCGGTTTCGGTTTTAAAAAATTCAAAACCGAAGTGGTCGGTTCGATTTTCGGTTTCTATGTGATTTTAACCGATCAAACCGAATATATATAATAAATAATATATATTTTATATATAAATAATACAATATGTTTAAAATAGTCAGTCGGTTCGGTTTTGGTTTGATTTTAGTCGGTTCGGTTCGGTTACGATTTGCATAAATTAGAATCGGTTCGATTTCGGATCGGTTTTGTTAATGGTCGGTTCGGTTTCGGTTTTGGTTTCGGTTTGAAAATTTTAAAACCGACCTAAGTCGGTTCGGTTTTCAGCCCTAATCATAAGTCTTGCAGGATTCACAATTTCAACAGTTTATAATTGTTATTTTTATTTTATTTTAGATCGTCATCTTCATTTGTTTTCCAATCACCTATGAGATTATGGGATGTTGTGGGGGAGAAACAAATACGATGAGGACAGGGTAGCGAATGAGGGTTGTTAGAAGAGGAGGAAAGGGTTGTTGGAGGGGGAAGAAGGGGGTTGTTGAATGGGACAAGAGGAGGTGGTCGTAGAAGGATGAGGAACTCACACGAGGAGGAGGTCACAATAAGAGAAGTTGCAAGTGGATAAATCGCAGAGAGCAAGAAGATAAGAGGAGAGGGAAAAGAAAAAGGAAAAAAAATGATTTTGCCTATTTAATGGTGATGTCACATTAGGTTGGTGGTGCAACAAAGTGGAAATAGTGATGCTACATAGTAACTGCCTATTTTCAATAGTTTTTTGGCCTACAAAGTAGCCTAGGGAATCCTCGTGGGGCTGCCAAATTTCACTTGTCCCTAATAATCACAATCACAGTAAAAAATGAAAAGTTATTTCTAAACAATTAAAAAACTCATGCGACTAATTAGGTTAGGCCACATAGTAATTGAAAAAAAAATACACCACAAACTAATGATCTCTTGCCGCATAAGAAAGTAAATTATCCACTAAAGCACTAATAGGTTTCAACCACGCGGCTTTTCATTGGCTACACAAGAGTTGGGCCTATAGTCTGCAAGTTTCTAGGTTGCGCCAGGGTTGAATATGTGAGAAGTATATTTCTCTAACGGGGCAGATTTGGTCATGGTTTAACGAATTTCAGGGCAAATTCGAGAAAATAAAATAAAAAACATGTCACAATTTTCGGGATGGAGACAAATTTGGCCGTACTCGCCTTGCTCTGATTATATATGTGTGTGTATATATATTTTTAAAATTCTAATTTAAATATATTTCATTTATATTTTTAGAACTCTATAATTTATATTTTGAAGCACAAAATATCTTTATAAAGCCCATAAGATTGATTAGTAATTGTACAAGCCTGAAATTGACTGAAAGCCCAAATTTGAAAATGCTTAAATCAAAGCCTGCGAGGCGGTGGGGATCCCGATCTGTTGCTGAGCTGGGTCAGGGATTCCAATATAAGATTTAATGGTTGTACGGAGCGAATTCAAGGATATTTGTTTCCCGGCAAAGCGAGGATGAATATATAGACAATTGTCCCCTCATTCATGGCTGGAAGAAGGTGATAATAACACTATATTCTTCCATATGAGTACCATAATACAGGGATTGACAGGCCAACAGATCTAGCAGAACATACATAGTATTGATTATTTTTCTTCTAGCTGTCGATATTGATATTTTCTTCTAACATTACTTATCTTTTCTCTTCCATGATTTCCGTGGAAGATAATAATGCTTTGATTTCTATCCCCTCTCACTCTCATTCAGAAAATTTTCTGACTCTTAAGCAAATAGCTAACTTTGAGTGTTCCTGGGCCAGATTGGTTATAATGCTAAGTTTTTCGAATGATGTTGGCACATTGTGGGTGATGACATTTCAACTCTTACACAAAATTGTTTTGCTTCTCAATCTATTTTACCACATCTCAATCATAGTTTTATCACTTTTATACCTAAAGTTAAAAACCGTATTTTCTTAGATCAATTTCATCTATTAGTTTTTGTAGTGTAATCTATAAAATAATTTAAAAAATAATAGACAATAGGCTCAAACCTTTTTTGAACTCCATCGTTGATCTACTTACCAAGTTGCCTTTCTAAAGGAAGACAAATTGGTGATTACATTTTCACAGCTCATGAAGCCTTTCATTAATCTTAGGTAAAGCTATTTTTGTTGAATGTGTTAATATTAAAGATATTCTTGAAATTAATTGCAAAATATATTGTGGATCGGTTCATTTCAACAAGTCCTTGATATAATTTATCCTCTAATGTTCTACGTATACATGCAAAAATGTTAATAAGACTGATGTGATTGATGTAAAGAATTCACTCATAAGGAAACGCACTTTGTGTCCCTGTCCTCTTCTCTAAATCCAAAGTGAAGGATTTCCAATATCTTGTGGAGAACATTCAAAACATACTTTCAGCATGGAGAACAAATCTACCATCTCAAGGTAAAATCTATCATCTCAAGGTAAAATATTTATTTGTGGCTGTGGCCATTCCTATATATGTTTTGGCAGCATAGAAGACCGTGTAAGGTAAAATATCGGGTAATGCAAATAATTTCAAATATATTCGAAATTAGGTAGTGATAGTAAATGGTTAAAAACTTTATGTAAGTAATAGCAAACAATAAGTAATAGGCAGAAAATAAATATGACACCGAGATTTACATGATTCGACTTTGCCTACTCTACGGACATCGACTCTTTAACTATTTTATTGATATGGAAATACTTACTTGAAGATTACAACGCTGTCAAACAATAATCCTTGAGATTATCCAATTTCAAGTAAACAATATCACCAAAAGTTTGACAAAACTCGCAAACGAAGAACACCCAAAATCACCCAATTTCAATCCTTCTATTTGGCTACTGTTTCACGCTGCACACACACCGAACTCGTAGCCTATTTCACGCTGTGCTCACAGCCGATTTCATGTCGTCTTGCTGCCTGTTTCACAGCGAGTTTGCAGCCTCTTTCACGCTGTGTATGCTGCAATGTTGCACGTTGTATGTGTTGCATTTTCACGTTGTATTTCCTGCAGTTTACGTTGTGTATGTGTTGCTTTATAAAGAAAGAAAAAGTGGACTTTGAATCCCACATGAATTGTGAGCCACAAAGAATCCTAGTCTAATTCTTCCCAACAAATTGGGAATTAATCACATAAGGACTACGAGTCCTTATTTATAAAAGACTTTAATCTTTCTCTGTCTCTATCTCACAATCTCCACCTTGGCGAACAATTTCAAGCCACTACACAAGCATCACAAACAACCACATAAACATCTCCACCTTGGCATGAAAAACTGTCAAGACCCACTTCTTGGTCAGAGAATCATCGTCATGCCCCTGAGGGCTCTGCCCCCTTAGGGCGTCAGCACTGAGAAAGTTTGATTAAGTTGAGACAATGCTCAAACTTGATCCTTGGAACCACTTTTGTCAACATATCACCTGGATTAACTTTAGTACAAACCTTCTCCAAGAGAACCTCGCCATCCTCGATGACATCCCTAAAAAAAATGATATTGCACATCAATGTGCTTCATCCGGGCATGATGAACCTAATTCTTTGCCAAATGGATAACACTCTGATTGTCACATAACACTGTCATATCATCCTGAGTAACACCCAAATCACTAACCAAGCCTCGAAGCCAATGACTTCCTTCACCGCCTTTGATAGAGCCATGTGTTCTACTTCAGTAGTAGACAAAACAACTGTAAACTGTAATTGAGACTTCCAACTCACCGGACCCATCGCCAATGTAAAACAATAACTTGTAGTCGATCGGTGCCTATCAAGATCACCAGCATAATCCGAATCAACATAACCTCGGATCATATTTGATACATCTCCTCTCTCATATACTAAACCAACATCCAGCGTACCCGAAAGATATCTCAATATCCACTTCACTGTCTGCCAATGTTGCTTTCCCGGCTTTGACATAAACCTACTAACTAGACTGATTGCATGAGTGGTATTCGGACGTGTGCAAATCATGGCATACATAAGACTACCAACTGAACTAGCATAGGGAACCTGTGACATGTATTCTCTCTCATCCTCTGTGCTAGAAGACAAGTTACCCGAGAGCTTAAAGTGAGCATCCAAATGAGTACTTACTGGCTTGACTTATCCATGTCAAAATGGTGAATAACCTTCTCTAAGTATTGTCTCTATGACAATGTCAGTCTGCCCTTCTTTCTATCTCTAACTATCTCCATCCCAAGTATCTTCTTCGTTGAACCAAGATCTTTCATCTCAAACTCCATGCTAAGTTTCAACTTCAATTTATCAATTTCTTTCATGCGCTTCACAACAATGAGCATGTCATCAACATAAAGTAAGAGAAACACGAAAGACTCATCCTTGAGCTTCTGTGTGAATACACAAGGATCATACTGACTCCTCACATATCCCTGCTCAATCATAAAAGTATCAAACCTCTTGTATCACTGCCTCGAAGATTGTTTCAACCCATACAGTGACTTATTCAGTTTGCATACATTTTCTTCCTTACCAACAACAACATATTCGTCGGGCTGAGACATGTATATGTCTTCCTCCAAATCTCCATGCAAGAAAGCAGTCTTGACATGAAGTTGCTCGAGTTCTAAGTCAAATTACACTGCTAAGGCCAAAAGGACTCGGATATAAGTGTGTTTTACCACTTGAGATAATACTTCATTGTAGTTTGCACCTTCTTGTTGTGCATATCCCTTAGCCACCAATTTTTCCTTGTATCGTATACCTGTACAAGTACCCCTGAAATCTGAAACCATGTCTTTCACTGTGAAAACCCACTTACAGCCAATCGACATCTTCCCTTTAGGGAGTGTCACAAGCTCCCATGTATGATTCTTCTGAAGAGATAACATCTCCTCATCCGAAGCCTCCTTCCACTCCTCTTTGTGAACACTTCGTTAAGCCTGCGTATATGTGGTAGGAACATTATCATACCCATCAAGAGCTGAGAATGTGCAAGTTGCGCCATCCTCATAGCCAAATCTAAGTGGTGCACGTCCAACTCTAGGTTCTCTGCCTGCTGCTAAAGATGGTGTTTGTAACTGTTGAACCTATTGTTGTGTAAGATCCATGTCCTCATTAGTAGGAACCTCATCTTCTGCCACTGTCTCATCAGGCATCATATTTGCATCACCTCTTCCCTCAGTAGAAGGAACATTATGCTCTGTATGAGATCTAGGCTCTAAGCTCCACCTGCAGAGAATCTCCAGCATTCTCATCTTCATCATAGCTATCACCCCTCCAAATAGGGGAACAATTTTTGCATCTCTCACACTTTGCCTATAACAAAGCCTCCTCATGGAACTTCACATCTCGACTGATCACAAACTTCTTCAAGTCAAGGCACCATAATCTATACCCTTTCACATTATCTGGATAACCGAGAAAAATAGTTTTCTTGGCCCTTACTCCAATTTTATCCTCCCTAACATGAAAATATGTTGGACAACCAAATACTTTCAAGTTAGAATAATCTGAAGAAATACCAGACCATACCTTTATAGAAATATGAGACTCAATAGCTGATGAAGGAGAGCGGTTAATGAGACAGCACGCCGTGTTTACTGATTCAGGCCACCATATTCTGCCCAAACCTACATTGGACAACATGCACCATGTTTTCTCCAACAGGGTACGGTTCATCTCCTTTGCTACCCCATTCTATTGTGGTGTCGACTTCACTGTGAAGTGTCTTCTAATATCATGTTCCAAACAAAACTGCTTCAAGGGATCCTCAGTATACTCACCGCCATTGTCAGATCTCACTACTTTGATCACCCTTCCAGTTTGTTTCTCAATCACAGCTTTCCACTTCTTGAAGATATTAGTGACTTCATTTTTATGTTTCATTGTATACACCCATACTCTCCGATTGAAGTCATCGATAAAAGACATAAAATACTTGGAACCCCCTTGGATGCGACTCTAGAGGGTCCCCAAACATCAGTGTGGATGTAATCCTCAATCCCCGCGGTGTTGTGAGTAGCATCGCTAAAACTGACTCTGCACTGTTTCCCATAGATGCAATGTTCACAGAAATTCAGCTTTTCAATTTTATCACCGCCAAGCAAGCTCCGTTTGCTTAAAGTTCTTAGTCCATTCTCACCTACATGCCCTAATCACATGTGCCATAACTGTGTACGCGTCAAGTTTTCCTCATCAACAATTGTAGAAACCATAGCTCCACCTTCAACTATACTTCCTTGAAGGAAATACAAATTGGCATGCCTAACAGCTGTCATAAGCAACCTATCACCAAAATAAACACTACAATACCCATTCTCACCAATATACTTGTAGCCCCGAGCTTCAAGCACCCCAAGAGAAATCAGCCCCTTTGAAAGAGCTGGAACATGACGTACCTCGGTAAGCTGTCTACATGACCCATCTGCCAACTGGATTTTGACTGTACCAACACCCATTGTCTTGCAAGGCCGAGAGTCACCCATTTTAACTGAATTGCTTTTAACCTCGCGATAAGTGCTGAACCATTCCTTACGGGACACATATGATATGAAGCTCATGTATCCAACATCCAACCGTCATACAAATGGTCATAAGATTTTGCCATCAGTGCATGTGCTAAGTCACCCCCGATTAGAATATCCTCTACCACATCCGATGTCACAACAACATTCAGTACGCCCTTAGTCCCATTCTCTTGCTTATTGTGATTATCCTTCAAGTCTGAACAATCCCTTATGTAATGACCTCTGCGCTTACATTTGTGACATTCAACCTTAGACATATCTCTGCCTTTTGATTTAGAGCGGTTTCTTTTGTGGTTTCATTTGTGACATTCGACCCTATGCTTGAATCTCCTCATTCGAAACACTCTTTTTGAAAGCCTTTGCAAGTACAGCTTGAACAATATCACTATACACAAATTTCTTTTTCTTCAATGTTGTCATCTGATCAACAAATGGTTCTCATTCTGGTAACAAAGAGATTAACAAGAATAATGCTTTCTAACTATCTTCAAATTTAGCTCTCAAGCTAACACAATCTGAATATAAACATTCAAATTCATTTATGTGATCAGTCATGAGTTTACCTAGTTGCAACCTGAAATTGAAGAGTTTCTTCTGTAGGTACATCACACTCATCTGATCATTCTGAAGATACATAGCCTGAAGCTTATCCCAAATACCCTGAGTCGTTATCTCATCAACGAAGTTGTAAGCCACATTGCGAGAAAGACAAACGAATCATACTACATGATTTATGATCCATTTTACTCCACTTCTCGATAACCTCAATCGTCGCCTTATTTGATGATGATTTCTTTTTCTCATCTAGTGCATCAATTTGATCCAAACTAACCAGAATATCTTTACAATCCATCTGCCAAGCTTTAAAATTGTTCCTACCATTGAATCGAATAATGTCGAACCCATGGACTTTCACATAGCCGTCATCATGCAATGAAGAAGACCTTTCAGCCATTTTATTTGACACATACAAAGCACAAACACCAACCAACTGGCGCTCTAATACCACTTGTAAGGTAAATACATGTTAATGCAAATAATTCCAATACAAGTCCTGGACCTAGGTGGTGATAGTGAATGACTAAAAACGTTATGCAAGTAATAGCAAACAACAAGCAATATGCGGAAAATAAAGATGACACCGAGATTTATGTGGTTCGGTTTTGCCTACTCCACGGACGATGAGTCTGTAACTATTTTATTGATATGAAAACACTTACTTGAAGATTACAACGTGTCAAGCAACGATCCTTGAGATTACCCAATCTCAAACAAACAATACCACAAAAAGTTTGACGAAACTCGCAAACGAATAACACCTGAAATCACCCAATTCCAATCCTTATACTTGGCTACTGTTTCACGTTGCACACACATCGAATCACGCCGAACTCGCAGCCTATTTCACGTCGTGCTCGCAGCCGGTTTCATGCCATCTTGTTGCCCGTTTCACACCGAGTTTGCAGCCTCTTTCACGTTGTGTATGCTGCAGTGTTGCACGTTGTATGTGCTGCGTTTTCACGTTGTATTTTTTGTTGTTTACGTTGTGTATGTGCTTCTTTATAAAGAGAGAAGAAGAAGACTTTGAATCCCACATGAATTGTGAGTCACAAAGAATCCTAGTCTAATTCTTCCCAAAAAATTGGGAACTAAACACACAAAGACTGTGAGTCCTTATTTATAAAGGACTTTAATCCCTCTCTGTCTTTGTCTCACAGATACCTCCTTCAATCACTCAACAAATAGATGACCACCACATCTCCGTAGAGGGGAGAAAATAACTCACCCTAAATCCTAAGGGCGTCTTAATATTCCCTCCATGGAATGCAGAAATCGGGTAATCCTATCCAATACCTTTTGATATCTGCTCTCTAAGCCTGAATCTCCCAAATCAAATCTTCTGAAAGTTTTATACTTTCCTTATTTCTATCTTATAAAAACCACGTTCACAATCTATGGAGATTTACACGTATATTGAGGAATATATTATCGTCTTGACTGTGACACATCACCCTAGTTACAAAACCTGATTATAAATTCTTAATTCCCACTTATTTAGAAAATTGGTTCATTCTCAGTGGCTAAAGCTTATTAAATTTTTTTTAATAGGTTGCAGCTTACTGATCATCCTACCTCTTCAATCTAACCTTTAAATATTGATCTTCTCACGTTTATTTGGAAAGCAAAAATTCTAGAAAGAATAAAACTTCTGTGCTGGAAAATTCTGAATGTTATATTACCAACCTTTGACAACCTTAATAAGCATCATGTTTCACTTGTTCTTCCTCTGTCTTGACTGTCCAGCAGCCCAACAACTTTGGTTAGCTTCACCATTATCCCTCCAATGGAGCACAGTTCCTTTTACTTGTGAAGAATTGATTTTTTTTTTTTTTTTTTTTTGAAAAAACGAGCGGGGTTATTTAGGATCCCCGAACCTTAGAAATGAATTACAATCACTCATACATTCACTCGTTACATCGTCCACAGGACAAAAAACTTGCTTAAAATCTACACCTAAGAACCTAATTAGTTCTAGAATCACCGTCTCCAAGTTGGGGAGTAACCCTGCAAAGTGTTCTGCTACTAAAGTAGTTGCCTGATAGACCTGCCATAACTTGTCTTCCTCATAAGTACCAATCAATCCTTTAATCACTCTCATGACGTGATTTATACCTAATGTGGGCCCCAGGATGTACGAGAAGTCGTCGTAAGGATACGAACCACAATGAATCCTGATATAAAAACCATTGAATGCTAGCACTAATCTAGCATCCATACAAGGTTCTAATAAGCATTTGCATTCTACTTGTATTATCATCAGCAGTTACCTGAATTTAGGATTTGTCTTCTTGCTTCGAGAGGACCTTCGAGGAACATCTGCCGTGGGAGTCTGTATTGTGGTAACCTCACGTTCTTTTTCACTAGTGTTTTGCCCCACCTTTGTTGCTGCCTCTTCAAGTGAAGTTTGAATTTCAGCGACCACTGCCTCCATGCCTATTCGTGCAATTTCTGACTGCACAGCCTTAACGTTTTGGGGTGTTAGGCAAGCCATGAGCGTTGCGGGATCTTCCCCCAGTCCTCCGAAACCAGCGATCGCGCGAAGCACCTCCACTACTTGCATTGGGTTTTCCTCGGAGTTAGATATGGGGGTAGACAGACCTGGCTCTGCTGCTACTTCAGCGTATGAATCCGCAGCCTGAATCGCTGTTTCAATCCCATTGGGTGAGTAACCTGCATCCCTACAATCATCCCTACAATCATCCAACAACCCAAACACTGCCTGCTGATCTGTTTCAGCGCCTGCTGTCTGGATCGCAGCAGTTGGTACTTGTAAGTTAGCCCGTATTTCCTGTGTGACATCAGCACTAGACGGCTTCTTAATCGAACCAGTTCGAGGAGAGTGACCTGATTCGCGGACGGGAGAAAGAGCTCCAGCTGCGACAGTTCCTGGAACCACCTCTGCTGGACCGAAATAGGGCGCAGGCTCCCCTGTTTCGGTGCTGTTGGCTGGCTGAGACAGCCCATTCTATGCGGTTAGAGACTGCGTTTCCTCGGCTTTGTGCATTGGCACACCTGACGGAGACATCACCGAGTGCCCGGACACCTTTTTCACACCTGAAACAAGCTGCCCAACCTGAATTTCACTAACAGTTTGCGACGCCGCCGCATGATTAGAAAGGGTACTCTTTGATTCCGGATTGACATCCTTATCATTTGGAGTCAGCTTTGGGTGGTGTCCAAGAACCTGTTCAATCTCTGAAGTTGTATACCCCGCCTCTAATAGGCAATCCTCCGTAGATTCGGATTTGACCCCGGTTTGAGCATGCTCTAATTTCTGACCCGTTGTTTGAAAATCCGCTGGAGCATCCTCCTCTTCCTCAGTATTCTCCATTAGAGCCTCAAAGGTGTTTGACAAAACCACCTTTCCTGGATCAGTTGCCCCCGGCTTGGTCTCCACGACTCCCTCCGGAATCTCCTTGCCTTTGCTATTTTTTGATCCACTCACACCCACATCCGAATTTGAAGAATTTTCCTTTCTAAGCACTGGAACATAATGTTGCTTGGTAATAATATTTTCTGCCTGAGATTTGACTACCTTCTCAGTCTTACCAATGTCCGAGACTCGGCCTCCGGCCTTAATGCCGAGCTTCTTGCGACAAACAGTCTCCTGATGCCCTATCAAAGAACAAAAATCACAATATTTGAAACCTGGGTATTCTATCTTCTGCCAGAAACCTCTATTATTGGCTCTATCAATCCATACTCTGTTTGGTAATTTGTCTGCCAAAGTCATCTCCACGCACACGCGGGCAAAGCCCGGGCGCGATAAACATCTAGTATGGTCGTCCATTCGCAAAAAACCACCAAATGAATTGACAATTGCTTTTAAAATAGGGGGATGAAAAAGATGTAAAGGTAAGTTAGACAACTCTACCCACAATGGCACCGAGATCGGGTCCTCCTTCAGACTGAAACCATCATGCCAACGAAAAGCTTTAAACCGAACGCCACGAATCAAGAAAGAATCCCGCGACAATACTTTTTTTGCTTCCTCCTCCGATTGAAGACGAACTAAGACATGTCGTTGATTGAGTAAACCAAGCGAAAAATCGCCCATAATTCCCCAGGTTCTGTGAATCGAATCTCGAATGTCTTCCAATGTAGGACGGTAGCTTGAAAATTTTAAAACGATCACATGTTTTTCCATAAACTCCTCCCCACGGACTTCATCCGTTGCCGTAATGCCAATCGCTGGAGCGCCCTCTTTACGAAATCTAGTTCCTTCAACCGGAATCTCCACAACGTCAGTCACCAGTATTTTTCCCAAAATTTGTGCAAAATAGGGCTTAGCCGCTCCTTCCACGGTTCCCCCATTAGCAGGTTTCCCCAGCATGTGGGGAGGGATGGCGGCAGGAGGCGCCGACATCACATTCAGATCGGTGCCAGTGTCGAAAACCAAAACAGAATCAGCAGAGTCAAAACTGTGTAAAACCTGTCTCTGTACCGTAACGGTGCACAAACCGGTCTCAGAACCGTATCGGCGGCTGTGACGAAGAGATCACTGCAACCGAAACGCGAGCACCCGATCTGAATCTCAGCCAAGACGGGAACAGAGAGCGAGGTGACTGCCTGGATCTGTTCTGTGAAACCCTGAAAACATCCAGTAGCGGCCAGTATCGGCCCAAATCGGCGTGTCGCGACCAGAGATAAGCCGGCAATGGCCGGCAATGGGTGGCTGAGCCGCCTAGAGTTGTCGCAGTGACTACCCTAGCCGCCACCAGTCGATGGCTAGGATGCAGTCTCACAGATGAAGGACGGTTGAGATTAGATATCGGTCAAAGACCGAAATACCCTCCGAATTCGCCCTCTCCGAAATTTTCTCCTGCCATACAGCCTTGATATCATCGTAAGTTCAAGAATTGATTGATTACCTACTTAAAATTAGGTCTGATTTTGTGTCCTTGGACTGTTGACTTCAATTCTTGGTGCTATGTTTGATACTATATGGTATTCCAGAAATCAGATAGTGTTTAAATCATATCATATAAATGGACAAGTGTTTAAATCACATCATATAAATGAAAGTTCTTAATAGACTAGTTTATGTATATAGCAATTAGAGAAGTAATTTAGTACAGATACTGATCATCAAGAGACAGGATGTATATAGCAATTCAGAACAGGGAATGGAAGGGTTCTCCGTCTAGAAGGCTTTTGCCCTTGGAGAGTTCGGATGTTTTCTTAAGGCTTTATCTGTAGTTGTTATTCAAGCACTGAGCTTAAATTTCCGTTACTTCACTTATCACTTCGAAAATGGATTTAATATGAAGTCTAGTCAGACTTTTAAAAACCATCTTCTAATATGTGATAGAGAAGTTCATTGCACACTTAAATGTAGCAAAAAAATAAATGTGATCTAATCGTTCAATGAGTTGATTGATGAGAGTGTCCCATTTCAGTTCAGTGGTTTCAGATTTTCAGGGAATAAGGAATGTTAATGTTCAAACCATGATCTTTCGTTATAATACAATTTTAATAGAATCATGATAACTAAATATCATTAATAAGCATCAATGGTTACAAATGGAAGTCTGACGTACATTCATCAAGAGACAACCATCAACGATGCGAGATTCTATGCTTCTTCTCAACAGGGTACAGTAGGTGTGTATGCAATGGATTTGAATTGTACGGTGTTGACTCAGGTGGCGAGTCTTATTTTGGGAAAGGTCCTTAATTGTACCATGACGGTGTCAAGCAACAGAGACAACACTTCTTCTGATTCAAATTCACCACTGGAGCACAAATCTTCTCTTGAGGGACTCCGGGATACTACACGCTATTTTGCCGGAGGATCATTGCCAGACAACCACGGCCATGTGTTGGGTGTGGCGCCCTTTATTTTGAATATTTGAAGACTCAACACAAACAATGGTTTTATAAATTTATTTCCCGGGACCTCAATGTTGAGGCCCACACTTTAGCTTATGTAATTGTATTATCTAACATTATTGATTAGAGACCTTGAAAAAAAAAAAACCATCAATACTGATTCCATAATTGTCTTAAGTCCATCCCAGTCACCATTCTCGAGTTTCAACTACTGATTCTTCATTAAAAAATTCTAGCCAGCCTTGTTTGCTGGCATTTTCTTGACCTTGTTTGAGTTTTTTACACTTCTACCCCTTATATAAATAGTGTTTGTGGTTGTGTTTTAAAGAGGAGGGACAAAAAGTGTAAAAACACCAAAACAATGCCAAGAAAGGCCACCAAACCAAGCAGACTCACAAACCAAGCAGCCCATGTCCACAGCAACTTCAACGCAAGCAACAAAAGTGAATGATCTCCTCTTCTACCTCCTTGCCAATTTAGGAGATTCTGCCCATTTCATATCCCCCATAGCTTCTAGCTCCCAGGCAATCAGATACAACAGCCAAAAAATTAAAAACTCCACGTCCTCGCCACATTGAAAGAGAACCAAGAAATGCACCCCATACTCCAAAAAGCCAGAAAAAGCTCATAAGCATGAAGACTCAACGACTTGAGAGTCCAAAGCGCATAAAAAATAGACATCACAAACAAATCCATTCCCAGAGCTCAGAACACTGCAATCCTCCATAATAGACATCACAAGCTAGTGAAACAATTTCAAAACGAGGCACAAGCATTTAAGACTCCAGCCTGTGGAAAAGAAAATGTTTGATTGCAAAGTAAAAACGTCATGGAAACTAGCAAAGAGCCTGCAGATAAAAGTAATGCTGTCTTTTCCTGCAGTTAAACAAACAGAAAAAACTCCCACTGGAGCTTCAGGATTTGAAATTCTAGCCTTCTCGGGCTGTTTCCAACTGTAACCAAATGCACTACAGATTGCTGAATTATTTACAGACACGTAGAGAGCCACTTTCATCTTTTAATAGAAGGTAATATAGATTTCAAACTCTGTATACACTGCACTCAGACAATTTTCATGCTTCAAATGAAATAGCGTGGAAACTTTTTCCCATCTAGTAAAGCCCGCATAGCATTTAATGTAATATAATTCAAACCCTAAATTACTACGAATCAGTTCAGATACTTAAACTCCTGTTGTGTTTGGTTTCTCTTTCCTCAGGTACAGTTTCTGCTTTGCAACTGTTGGCTCCAGCCCTTGCTTTACCTTGATATTGATGTCCTTGGAAACCTTTGTCAAGTTCACAGGATTTGCGGTCTTCAAGTTCGTGGGCTTGGTCGTGACTTCAACAGTCCCTTTGTGTGCCAAATCAGGTTTTTTTATAACTACAGGTCTCTTGCTGGATACCCGATTTTCGTTTCCAATCATCCCACCATTATCCAAATCGAAATTTGACAAGTTCGAAGGATTGTCAGTCTTAACACTCGCAACTCTAATCTTACATTGGGCAGTCATTTTTTCTGCTGAATAATGCTTTTTCAAAACCGAAGGTTTCTTGCTTGATATTTGATTTGTGTTTCCTATCATCCTACTGTTATCCATGTCATTCGTCGAGTTACTAGGATTCGCAATCTTAACGCTCTTTGGTTTGATCTTATCCTGCGCAGACCCTTTTTCTGCTGAATCATGCTTTTTCATAACCAAAGGTCTTTTGCTTGATATTTGGTTTCCAATCATCCCACCGCTATCCAAATCATTTGTCAAGTGCATGGGATTGGCAGTCTTAGTGCTCCTCTGTTTGATCTTATCTTGTGCAGTCCCTTTTTGTGGCAAATCATTTTTTTTTGTAACTGAAGGTCTTTTGCTGGATATGTCGTTTATGTTTCCGATCATCCCGTCATTATCTAAATCAAAAGATAAGCAAAGATTTCACTGAGTAACTCAAAACAATGATAGGTTTAACTTTAAAAAAAAATACAAAATCTAAGACATTTCTGAAATAACTGAAAAACAGAAATCACAAACTCGTGGAAATTTTAGTGCCATAGCAAACCAATCATTTCATCTAGTTGGTTCCATAATGATTTTCGAGGAGGAAAACAATATATAGACTACAATATGAAGATTTAGGGTGTTGTGTTTACATGGAAACAAATTTAATATTCACATAATCTACCTTCAATCCCCTTTGCTTGATGGATAATAAGTCAAGTGCTTTCCTACGATAAAGGATAGATCAAAATTCTGTTTTGATTAATGTTCCAAATTCTTGTACATGTAATCCTCTAATATGTTTATGGTGTATAAACATTGTATTTCTGTCAAATCAGCTAAAATGGTCAAACATTGACAATTGAAATGATAGAACCCATAAGAACTATCAACCACTATCTGTTTACTATGATAAGTCCTTTTGAAGAATTAATCTTCAGAAATGTTAAATAAACAGTTCATGCAATCTGAAAAGTGAATGTAATTAGAAAACAAAGCATCGTTCACATTTGGTAGAGGTTGAGGATCTCGTCTAGTCATATAACGTTGAAACCATCATTTGTTTATTTGATTACAGTAATATTGTATCAAAAAGCAATGTGTTTTTAGCTATGTAGTAAATGCGGATAACAGACCCTTGCGGTCCAGGATCAATTAAGATTAAGTGGATTAATCAGGGATTAATCGGTCGACTTTTTCAAAGTATACATTTTTATACCCTCACTAATGTAAATTATAATACATAACATATTTTAACAATAAAGATTAATAAACAAGTATATAGAGCAACAAAAGTCATATTATATTGCAAATTATGTAATCATATCCAAAATATCACACACTATAGAGCAACAACCACCACCACCCAACAAGACGACAAGCACCACCCAACAAAACAATCTCGATTTATCACTGATTTTTTGGTGACTCACCAATTTTTCCCCAATTAATCGGCGACTCACTGATTAATCGATGATCGCTAAACCCAACCACTAAATACCTAGTTCGGATCGGTCTACCCCCAATTTACACTAATCGTCAATTAATCGATGATTAATCGCATCATAAATAACCCGGGTTTCTAGAAGCTGACAAACTAAAGTTGCGACTTATAGGGCACTTAAATGGATCACGGATGTGCTTTTTAATTCCAAAAAATAAAAAATTTGTCTCGTCAATGAAAAAGAAATAAAAATTGAGATTAGTGTGAGAAAAGTGAACCATCCTAATGAGACTTTACAAAAATACACGACTTTACAAAATCATAAAAATTAAAATTAAAATAAAAGATTAGTGTGAGAAAAGTGAACCATCCTAATGAGACAAGTTGAGATCTCGTTGATGCCTAATGGCCAATGCCAAACAAGAATCATGCCTTCCATACAAAGGTTCCAAACAGAAACCACGATTTCCAACCAAAAATCAATGAGTATTGAAGCATGGTATCTAATAGTAGGCAATCAGGCACAAACAAAGGATATGTAACAATGAGTAATTGAGTACCAATTATACAAAGATTGCAGCTTGCAAGTGAAAGAATAATAGTAAACTGAACCTACTTGGACTAGATAAGACAGCACGAGGCCGCAGGACTGGACTAGCAATAATATTTCCACTATCATTTTTTATATTCTTCCTTGGCCCTGCCAACCAAAGTTATAGGGTGATAAATATGACGAACCTCGGTAACAATAACAACAATAATAATCAAAACATTAAAAACCAAGACAAATGCAAACTTGGATTGGATGGAAGTTTTAGACCTTTTAGTGGTGCAGTTGAGTTTGAAACACGAGGTGTAGAAATTCTGGCAACTGATGGTGGGGAATCATTTAAAATCTCGTCACCTGAAATGAAATCCTAACCAGTTAAAATTTCTGTATGCTTCACTCATGAAACACCCAAGACGGGAAGGCAGGCAATTAGTAAATAATGGAGAAGTTCAATAGATGTTTGAATATCAAAATTAACACCACGTGAATAACAATGTTACAGAATCTAGAAATGCCATTAACAACATGGATCACACATGACATAACTGCCTAACATAAACCTGATAAATCAAGAATTCATGATAACAGAATCCCTCCAACGAGTCACATTCATCACTTGTAATCACTAATTACTGATATTGCTCAGGAATACTTAAGCAGGGTACGACAGCATTCCATAAGTAATTTTCCCAAAACAGTAAAAGTAACTGCAAAATCAAGCAGTTGTTGTATCCAATACTGTTTGAATTGATGATCTACAAGGGATGGACTTTTAATAAAGAAGTTTGTACAAGAAGTCGAGAAATGGTTGATTTCAATCTTAAAAACACCCCTGAGCTAGGGATACATACAAAATAATTAATGAAGCGATACGCCTCATCCTAACTATTAGAATCCACATAATTGTAATTCCTTTATTTTCAGCCAGTCGTCAGAGCCAAAGTGTGCATGATGTATTCAGTTACTAATGTCATCACAGTTTACCTTTCTTAGGTCCTTTCTGAGATTTTCACCTATAACAACACATTTCTTCTAGGCTTTTAGTTTATAACAATGGTCGTCTTTTTCATGATCAAACAATCACAGAAAACTTCACTTCATTATCTCCTATAGAAAGGAATTCTGAATTCCCACATATACAATCAGTTATGCTCATCCATCACAACGTCTTCATTTACTCTACACAAATGTTGTTCCTCACTCAGTTCCATACATCAGCACCAATATAATTGTGTTTCATCCGCCGTACTTAAACTTACGGACACCACTTTTGTTACCTTGAGGATTTCCTTCAGCAAAAACATATCCGCTTTAGCTTAGAACGGGGTCTTGTCAACAGTACATCAGGATAGAAAGTAGTAACCGGCCTGAAAAGGCACAACCGAGGACCAGATCAGTCAATCAAATACCAGAAATTTTGGGCCCGAGCCCGGACCAGGTGAGGCCGGGTTAACCGACAATTCAGGCCGGTCAACATCTATTTCAGTTTTTCAGCCCAGTTATTTCAGCCCATTTCAAAGCAAGAACGGGAGAGAAAAGTAGGAATAACCTGAGAAGAGTTTTACATGGAATCTGCCTGAGAGCTGCATATTCCTTCGTGCATTGCTACCTGTAGGGAAACTGTGGTAACATCTTCGTGGAAGGCCAGAAAGCGAATGAACGAACGAACAAACGAATGGAGAGACAAGACGAGAAGAGCTCATGTTGTTCTTCTGGTTCTTCAACAAAATCCTAATTTTTCGAAATTGAACTTCAAAACTAATCCAATTGATGTAATCAATGAATTCGAACTTATTCTTGCAAAGTGCGGGCGAGGTCGGCGTCGACCTGGGTGAGATTGGTGAAGGGCGTTCTTGAAGGTGTTGGGTTGTTGTTTGGTGGCGGAATTAGGGTTTCGTGTACAAAGAGAAAGAGAAAGAGAAAGGGATGAGAGTTGTTGTATGAAGAGAAAGAGAAAACAAATGTAAATAATTATTTTTTTTAAATACCCTGATCGATTACTTTACTAATAGCATTTGTTGTCGCAGTTTGCGCAGCAAAGGGCGTCCCTCTTCTTGGGCCCCTGAATCCACAAGTACCGGCAGAGGACCATGAAACCACCTGGCCTGGGTATCTGTAACTGTTACAATGGTATTGTTGAAACTTGCTTGAATATTTATTACTCCATTGGATATTCGAAGACTACTTTTCCATGAAGTAAAACGCAGATTTTTCCGTGGAATAAAACGCACATAGTTACGTAAACTAGTTCTTGACATAGGTTTTGCCATATTTTATCATTTCATAAAAATGAGTCAAAGATATATGGATATATCCATTTCGTGTCAAAACAAATCTTTTCGTTTATTTGTGCATTGGGTACGTTGTAGAATCCCTTTTTTTTATAAATATTATCCATGTCTCTGTTTATGCCTAGGGTTGGAGCAAATTACTATAATTCGTCCCCGTCTACGGATCAGTCGATATTTTTCGCAAATTTTACGAATGGAGGCTCTTTTTTTCATAATTTGTTTTTCCTTACCTTAATGAAATTACGAATCTACTCTAGAAAAAAAAAATCTCTTGAAATTTTGAACCTCAAATTGTATTCCAACGAAAGGAGGATTGATAAATCCAATTAATCGTTCGAATCTTTGTTGCGGGGTTTAGGGTCTATTCTAAAAATAATGCGTCCCCGGGTTGAATCATAATGACTTACTTCAATTTTGACTCTATCGCCTGGTAGTATTCGTATATAACTATCCTGTATCTTTCCAGAAATATAACCTAGGACCAGATCGTCATTATCTAAACGAACTCGAAACGTACCATTGCGAAGTGATTCCACTACAAGTCCTTCTAAGATCCATTTTTCATCTTTCATTCTAGATAAATCTCTTTAAGTATTAACTAAAACTAAAAAAAATAAGAATGATATTAGACAAACCGTCCTTTCTCTTTCCTTCACAAAATAAATAGGAAGTTGCAAATTCAATTTAAATTCGGATACTAGAAGGATTACCATATATAACACAATTTCTCCTCCAATTCCTTCTAGTCGAGCCTCTCGGTCTGTCATTATACCTCGAGAGGTGGAAAGGATAACAATACCTACTCCTAAAATCCTGGGAATTTTTTCATAATTGGAATAGATTTGTTGATCGGGTCGACTGATCCGTTTTAAAATAGTTCTATATCGCCCCTTCATATTCCTTCGATGTCGCAGAGTTGAAACCAAGAAATTTTTTGTGCTTTCTTGATTTTTCTCACATTTTCTATAAAGCCTTCTTGTAGAAGTATTTTAACAATCCTTTCGGTAATCTTCGTATGTGCGATTCGAACTGTTCATTTTTATCCATGTCAGCGTTTCGTATAGAAGTTATTATGTTAGCAATAGTGTCCCTACCCATGACGAACCATTATTATTGGTGCCTCCGATTTTTTATATAATCATGTTTTTTTTTAAGGTACATGCCTAATACATAATTTACTAAAAAATTCTACTAATAATAAATTGAATATATTTCAGATACCCTTATTAGTATTTAGAAAACCTCTAGAGCTAATGAAATTATTTAAGTAAAATTCAACTGTCTCATTCTCGAGCGATCGCACCAAAAACTCAAGTTCCTTTTGGATTTCCTTCTTGATCAATGACAACCGCAGCATTATCATCATATTTTAAAATCATACCATTATCTCGTTTAAGTTCCTTACATGTACATACAATCACAGCTCTAATCACTTCGAATCTTTGTAGAGGCATATGAGGTATTGTTTCTTTGATTACAGCAACAATCACGTCACCAATATGAGCATATCGTCGATTATTAGCTCCTATGATTCGAATACAGTAATTTTCTAGCCCCGCTGTTGTCCGCCACATTTAAATGGGTTTGAGGTTGAATCATTTTTTTCCTTCACTCTTTGCATGAAAAAAAGGGAAAAATATTGTTTGTTCAAAAAAAAAAAAAAAAAAAAAAACCTCAGCTATTTTTTCATTTTTGACATAGTTTCATTTTTCGACATAGAAAGGCCCTTTCTTTTGGTTCTACATTTCTAATGAATTGAGTTCGTATAGGCATTTTTGTCGCAACGATTGAAATAGCTTCTCTAGCTACGCTTTCTGATACTCCACTCATTTCATAAAGTATTCAACCAGGTTTAACAACGGATACCCAATATTCAGGGGATCCTTTTCCCGAACCCATACGTGTTTCTGTAAATCTTACTGTAACTGGTTTGTCTGGAAATATATAGACCCAAAATTTTCCACCGCGACAAACATATTGCGTCATTGATCGTCGTTGTGCTTCTATTTGTTTAGATGTGATCCAAGTGGGTTCATGTGATACCCTTGTGTGGGCGGACCTAGGGGGGGTGAGGGTTGGAGCTCAATAGGCCCAACAGGCCTGTGGATTCCAAGAGGGGTTGGACGAGCTACTCAAGGGGGATCATAGTCCCATATCGCCTGGGTGCGGGAGGGTGATGTGCTTTATATGTACGAGCTTGGCTCTACATGATACAACGCGTTTTAAAGCCGTGCGGGCTAGTTTGGGCCCAGAGCGAAGAATATTGTGTCATGTGGACCGGGTCGTTACAGAATGGTATCAAAGCCTAACCCAGCCGAAAGTGTGCCGACGTGAACGTTGGGCCTGTGTGGCCAACGAGGACGTTGGGCTCCCAAGGGGGGTGGACTATGATACCCTTGTGTGGGCGGACTTGAGGGGGAGGGGGAGGGTGAGAGTTGGAGCCCAATAGGCCCAACAGGCCTGTGGATCCCAAGAGGGATTGGACGAGCTACTCAAGGGGGATCATAGTCCGACATCGCCTGGGTGCGGGAGGGTGATGTGCTTTATATGTACGAGCTTGGCTCTACATGATACAACGCGTTTTAAAGCCGTGCGGGCCGGTTTGGGCCCAGAGCGGACAATATTGTGTCATGTGGACCGGGTCGTTACAGTTCAAGTGCCTGAAGAGCATATTTACCGAAACAAATATGATTGCCTCGATAAGATATTCCCTTCATTCTTCCTCTATGTTGTTTACGGAATCTGGTTCTTTTGGGGTAGTTGATGGTTGTTTCTCAATGTCATCTCTACTGCAAAATCGGACATGAGAGTTTCTTCTCATCCAGCTCCTCACAAATAAAACGATTAAAAAAATTACAATATATGTATTTGATTGCCCCAAGGGCGCCACATTCTAGGAGCCCAAACTATGTGATTGAATAAATCCTCCTCTATTTTTTGCGGGTCGAGGGCTCTTTCTCCTTCCCCCCTTCAAACTCTGATTCGTATTCTTCATTTTCATATAGAAATCTCTGATCAACGATAAAACAAGATCCATTTTGCATCATATCTAAGGGATTCCTTGGTTCAGACCAAAGAAGCAGGTCACTCGATCATTATCAAACCGACTGCAATCTTTTTCTGTCTGTGAGAATCCCCCCAGAGCGCCTTCTACTTCTAATAGGTCATGAACTAGATCAGAATCATTCTCAAGGAATCCATAAGAAGTGACCCAATTTTTTTCATCGGGTCCGGGTGGAGACCAAAGATCTTGAGCGACCGATCCGGCAGGAAACAAGACCAGATATAATTTGATCATTATGATAAAATCCAAAATTCTTGTAGACAAAACCAATCATTAGTTCCCAACCATGGGGCGGGTGGAATCCAATACATAAATCAGTTAACAAAAGAATAGAAAAAGCTTTTATTGTGTCGCTTAAATTATAGAGAAATTCCCGAACCCAAGAAATTAAAACGATAAGTTCTTCATTACCCAGAATAGAATAACCACTTAGAATAGCAAAACTTATTATATTTGTCGAGAAGTGCAAAATAGTATGGATATGACGCCAACCTCTGGGAATTGGAACCGAGGTCCGGACCGAAAAATTCGGTCCGATCTCGGTCCGGGCCAGTTTCTGAGACCGACTATTGAAATAATGTTTAAAAACCGAACCGGCCCGATCGGTCTGATTTCTTGTTCGGTTTGGTTTTTTGGTCATAAATGCCTAGCCCTAATAGAAAGTATCAATATCTCCTTCAACTTATGTAATGAATACCAATGTTTAACAACATCAAGAAATAGTGAAGTCATTTTATGTTATAGGTCAAATGGAAATCTAGTCCAAGATGCTCAATTATCTGTTTCTCTTCCAAGAAACCTCATGTTGACAAACCATGTCAGGTAGAGCAGTTCACCCGCATCTGTATCAAATACATGATGGGTTTGATAGGGGAGACTTCATAAAAATCCAAGTGGAACTACGACATAGAAAACTTCATCCCTCAGGTGCATCTCAATACCCTTCATCTCAGTAACAGTGTTTGAAATGTCTAATTATCCAAGCTAGTCCTGAGGTTTGGTTATCTGAGCTAAGTATACCATTCCCTTTTATCCTGGGTGGTACTTTGGGAAATCCAAGGAGTGAATACTTGACAACTAAAAGGATAGTACTGGACGATAGTCAATGGTTCAACCAAATCTTATTGAAATTTACTTAGCTTGGTGAATCCAACAGACTATCTGACTATCTAAGATAATTGGACCTCCCGAAGGAATTTTTAACTTGGATAACAATACCTTCCAAATATAATTTTCTGACAAGCATGGACCATATTTAACTCATCATACCGAAGTTGTTTAGGAAACCATCTGATGAAAACAGAATAATCTGGGAGATGAAACCACCAAAACATAGAAATACAACCACATTTTTCATTTTGCACATCCACACAAATGCTTAAGTGGTACCATGGGTACATTGTTACATCTAAAGGTAAATGTTTCTCAGACCCCAGAGCTAGAAAAACAAGTGATCCATATCAACATACGCTTCAAAAAAGGAAATTCTAACTCACTGGACCAGGTTCCAGCTACATGCATATATGACTGCCGAAGTAATTATGAAACTAGAAAATAATGTTTTATTTTAAAAGCAAAACATAGTGGACCATTAAAAGTTAGTATGTCCGCGAAGATATTGAAGTGTTGCACATATGTTGCTTTGATGCACCATGACACGAGGAAATTGCCCCACATCAAAATGCACCCAGGTATTATCATCCAGAAGATTCTAGCAAGCCAGAACTCTCATTTTCTTTAATTTTCTTTCTGGTAAATATTCCATCAAAAGTGTGACATTCTCTCGTGTTATCTATAGACATGAGTACATGACATCATATTTGTAGCACGGGATCTATAGGCCTGCATCAACCGGTATTTTCCTAGTGAATGGTAATTGGCTAATGGACATAACCCACTAATAGAATCACATAAAACGTTTGTATTATCTTTTACTCTTAACATCCAAGTGTATCCAAGACTTGTCTTACTAAAGATTCTAGCTAAAATTCTCTAACTATTTCTTTTACGCTATAGTTCCAACCAAACTGCAGCTCAGTATCTATAAACAAGGAAGCACAGACTCTTCTGAAAACTTGTTGTACTCGTGTCTGACAAGTATCCGACACCGACACTCACCCAACACGCGTCAGACACATGGTCAACGTGTCGGCAGGTGTCAGACACATGGTCAGTGTAGTCAACATGTCGAACATACCTCCGACACACCCAAAACTTGGTTACAATGCAATCAAGACTCGACAACAAACTTTTTTTAATTTTTACTTTTACGTGGGCGCATATAACCACCTAATTTAAAGGTTGTTAATCCATCTAAAGTAAAAAATTTCAATTGTACGCAGGATAAGGGCGATGAAGCATAGAGGTAATCTATGCTTCTTCTTCTCTCCTTTGCTTCTTATCTCCTCTACTCTACTTTGTTTTATTCTTGAGATAGAGTGTCACCTTCTCTTCCAATTTTTTACATCTTCTTATCTATGTTTTTTCATGTTTTTTTTGTCATTTCCAGCACAATTTGTACTCCATTTTCATCTTCATACTTCTTGTTCTTTTTTACTTAAATTCTTTCTTTATTAGATTATTGTTTATGTTCATATGACTTACAAAAAAATAGTTTATGACGTGTCGCCATGTCCGCGAGTCCTAGTTTTTTTAAATTGTTGAGTCGGCGTGTCGTGTCAGTGCAGTGTTCTAAAAATCGGTCTAGGTGGCTGCCTGAGCGGGTTTTTGAAAAAAATTTATTTTTATTTATTTTCAATTAAAAACAATAAACAATTAAGACCATTTTTTTATACATTTTGCATATGTATCTTGACATTGAATTGGAAGTAATTTATATGTTATTATGTTTAATTTTTATAAATTGTAAATTATAATAAATAAATAACCGCCTAGGCCCCCGCCTAGTCTTCTGGGCGCTAGTCCCCTGCTCGCCGCCCGCCTACCGCCTAGCAATTTTTAAAACACAACAGACACAGGCACATTGTGCATCCTTGGCTATAAATTGTGCATGTCAACTCACCCCGTATCTATCACGGGGGTAAGGAAGACTCTAAGTGGATGTTCGTAGTGAAACGACTAGCAGATGGCCAATTGACTTGCCCATCTACCCATTGAGAGGAAAACAAACATAAATTGTGTGTTCTCTTTCTTTATTTTTGTGGTTCTTTGAGTTCTCTAATCTAACATTCACTTCTTTTTTTCTTATGTTTAGCAGCTCAGCTCTTTGAAACACAACTAATGGAATTGTTGGTCCAGTGATAGAAAGGTGAGGGAGAAGCTCATAATTTTCATAGAAAACTAACATATAATTAGTGAGATCGTCGTGAATAGAAAATTGACATGGAAAGTTGAAACCAAATGAAAAAGTTAAATACCCAAACATCCGTACAGTACAAATAATACAAGTGGTTTTCATGAATGACAACTCAATCAAAGAAAACTAACCTACTAAAAAATGAAGAGCATATACCCAGACATCGAACTGGTCAACGACTACATAGAAGAGAGAGCTAATATAACTATTAAATGTAAGCAGTGGGAAGCAATATACCTGAAGTGGCCACAGAAGAAGAAGCACTAGATGAGCGTTTTTCATGTAAAGAGAGAGACTCAAGACCCTCTAATGAAGGAAAATTACTACTCTGATCATGTACAAAAAACTGATCATCTTCTTCTTCTTGTTCTAGCCTCACTTTCACTCTGGGATACTCTTCCATTTCAAAAATCAAAAGATACCCAGATCAAGAAATCAACCCCTTTTTTATGGGAGGGAGGAACAAAGAAATTGATGAAGGAATCAGTTTGCTTGTGTGGGTTTTGGCAGAAGAATATGATGATGAAGGGGTGTCTGGGTTGGAGATGCCGTGTGTCAAAGTTATGGAATTAAAAAAAAAAAAAAAAAAACAGAGACAAGTAGTGGGAGGGAGGAGTCAAAGAGAAGGAGAGGAGAGGTGGAGGGGCCTGAATGGACTCATGGAAAAGCTTTGGAATCACATTGAGATGTCTTTCTTGACTTGAAAACTACGGGAGGGAATATGATGGTTCCCGTCTGTCCTGTTGCACTTGAATATGTTTAAATTGGCAGTGGGGCAAGTCTTTATGGCTTTGAGGTGTGGCCCTGATTTTGCACAATGTTTTCTCAAGTTTCCTAGTAAACTCAAGAGCTCAATCCAATGATGCTAGAAATGTGTTGCAAACTTGCAATTGTGGTTTTTGAAATAGGAAATTGTTTTAATTTGGAAAGACACTAAGTTTCTAAATCTAGAAATGAGTTCTCTCATCTTGGGGAAGTTTTTGACGAGATTGATTCTCGATTCAACTTGTTTGCATGAAATTTACTAACAAGGAACAACTGAGGTTTCTTCATCCAGCAATTCATGTGCATTGGTTATAATTTTACTGACTGTGTCATTGTCCCAAGCATGGTCTCTAGATGATGATTATGGTTGATGTTAGAGCGTCCATAAAAATGAAGATGCAAACAAAAAGATTAACTCAGTAACCACACTGTTTTGAATGGAAGGTATATAGACACGAACAATTTCACACTTTATCATCTTAATATTACTACGAGTCGTTAATTAGGAGGGTGTTTGTTACTGGTTCCGAATAGGCTCATAAATCTTAATAAGAAGTGGGACACTCTAAACAGGGTGTTTCTTTTAGTTTTGATTAAAAGTTGAAGTTCTAATTAGAGTGAGCACCATGGGGGTTGTTAATCACTCCTCTACCAATCATTCTTTCTTCTTCGCCTCCTCTCTATTATGCTCGAGCAATGTCGCCACCACCACCCTCCCTGGCCTCCTCTCTTCCTTGTGACGACCCCCTCCCACACTGTACCGATATTGTCCGCTTTGGGCTATCATCCGGCCCTCACGGCTTTAAAATGCCTCGATACAATTGGGAGCTGACCCCCCACATATAAGGATCATCCTCCTCCCCTACCCAGGCGATATGGGACTATGATTCTCCTTGTAGCTCGTCCAACCTCTCTCGGCCTATTGGGCCTGTTGGGCTCCAACCCTCACCCTCACCTCAGGTCCGCCCACTTAGGGTCTCATAATCCACCCCCCTTAAGGCCCAACGTCCTCGTTGGCCACACATGCACAACGTCCACGTTGCCCGAGGGCCCACCTCCACGTGGCATACTTTCGGCTGGGTCAAGCTCTGATACCAAACTGTGACGAGCCCCCTCCTGCACTGTACAAATATTGCCCGCTTTGGGTTTACCATCCGGCCCTCACGGCTTTAAAACGCGTATGTACAATGGGGAGCTGACCCCGCACATATAAGAATCATCCTCCTCCCCTACCCAGGCGATATGGGACTATGATTCCCCTTGTAGCTCGTCCAACCCCTCTCGGCATGTTGGGCATCTTGGGCCTATTGGGCTGCAACCTTCACCCTCACCTCAGGTCCGCCCACTCAGGGTCTCACATTCCTCTTCCTTTTCCTTTTTTTTTTCTTCCTATCTGTTAAAGATTGTACGGGGAATAAAGAGAGATATAGGATGATTTTCTTGTGGCAGAAGTGGATCTCAATGGCATTAGAAGAGTGAAAATAGGTGGAGACGGGGGGTTAATGTTAGTGTTTGTGGGGAACAATGGGAGCTGTGATGGTAGGCAAAAATGTCAAGTAACTTTAAGTCAACACTTAAAAATAAACACTTTTTAATTTTATAGCTTTTAATCAACAAGTCATTCTGAAACAAAACTAACAGTTCATTCAGAAGCTCGCTCAAGGCCTTTTCACTCTAGTTAGAAACTGACTTCTAAGCTTTTAAAAAATAAATACCACATAAGAGGGTGTTTGTTTTTGCTTTTAAATAGAGTCAGAAGTTTGAATAAGAAATTGGACACTGAGTTTAGGGTGTTTGTTTTTAGTTATGATCAGAAGTTGAACTTCTAATTTGAGTAAACAACAGAGGGGGTGTTGATTACTTAGCACTGGGTGTTTAATGAAAAGTTATATCAATAATAACCTCACAATAAATTGGTACTGATTATCAGTGTTCTAAAAATCGTTAGGCGAGCAGGTGCCTAGCGCCCAGGGGCCTAGGCGGGCGCCAAGGCGGCTCCTAGGCGGTCTTAGGTTTTGTATTATTACTTTAATAATTTACAAAAGTTAAGCATAATACCTTATCATTTACATCCAATTTAATGCAAATATACATATGCAAAATTTAAAAACATGAAAAATTAACAATCGTGAACAAAATTTATTAAAACTCAAATGACTGAAGTTGGTCATGATGGGTACTTTATATAAATTTGAATTTGTGTACTCTTTTATTTTTCTTCAAATTGCATGAATAACCTCAGTTATGTTTGATAAAATCTACATTAGTAAAATTGGTACCGGCAGATCCATTGAGAATTCCATTAAGTAATCATCATTTGCTACATTTAGACATATACTGAATAAAAAACAATTAAATAGTTTATTTCTAAAAAATAGGAAAGAAAATAAAATAAGAACACAATCAGCCTTATTAAAAAAAAAATCGCCCAGACCGCCTAAACCCCGCCTAGATCCCGCCCAGACCCGCCTAGACCTGCCCAGAACCGCCCAGACTGCCTGCTCAGCCATTAATCTGGGCGGTTTTCCACCTTCTAGCGCCTAGGCTAGGCGGCCGCCTAGGCCGATTTTTAGAACACTGCTGACTATTGTGCTACTCACTATTTGAAGAATGAATATGTTTTTGTGAAGAATATTGGGAGAAACCATATGCTACTCACTATTTGAATCTACAATATTTTAGAAAAGAGTAATTCTACTTGTTGAGGAAATGGGCGAGGGAGGGTGGCGAGCACGTGCAGAGGTGACGTGGTAAAAAAAAAAAAAAAAGAGAGCGAGCGGGAAATCGAAAATTTTCGGGGAGAAGAAGGAGGGATCATTCTCAAGGTCAGACCTCCCTCTCCCTCTCCCCATTTTCATTCTCAAGCTCAGACCTCCCTCTCCCCATTTTCCATCTCGACACCCTCTCCCCCAACGAAGCTCTCCCTCTCCATCATCGACTCAAACGAAGCCAGAGAAGAAGTCCCTGTCGTAGGCCAGAGAAGAAGAAGGAGAAGAGAAGAAGCTCACCTTCGTCCCAAGGTAAGTCTCCCCTTCATTTCTAGATCTATGGTTTTTAGATCTAGGGTTTCTCATTTTAGATCTAGGGTTTCTTCTTGTAATTATGCTCTTCTGAAATGAGAATGTACTGTATTTTGGAACATGAACTTCAGTATTTCATAATTCTGCTCATTTCTAGCATGTAGCATTAGCGACATTTACTTTGATCTTCACTTTGAATCGATGAATTTGAAATCATGGCAAAGTTTTTTTTTATTCTTCTCTGTAAACTGCAGAAAGCAAAATCTTGTGGTGACAGGTCTGCTCGTTTCTTACTCTATGGATATGGATCAGTTTGCAAGTTCTTGAATTAAAACATCAACAACAGAGTTCAAATGCAAAATTATATGTTTCGTTCATGAACTTGCATTCTATGAACTTGGCTGGAGCTTTAAGCTCTATTATCAACTTCCCAGGTGATCCTTACAAGAGCCTTCTCACCTTCTAAGCATTCTAGGAGGGTGAATTTACTTTATTTCAAGATTGTAAGGTGTGAACATTAGTCATGATGAATATAGTAGGGATGCCAAACATCAAAAGTGTGTTGCGATTTCTTAGCTCAAACATCAAAAGTGTCAAATGTTTGTTGGTTGTCTCTTGTCTCGCGTCAGGGTATTTTTATTTTTAGGTGCGTGTGTTTTTTTGTTGAGCTGCCTAGGCACTAGCTTTTGCTGGTGCTCATGGTAATTATTTTGAGATGTTCGTTTGAATTTGTTGCAGTTGAAAAATGTCTCGCTATGATGACCGTGACCGTTATGGCCATCGCTATGGTGGTGATCGCTATGGCAGTGATCGCTATGGAAGCACTCGCCTCTATGTTGGTCATTTGTCTTCAAGGACACGGTCCCGTGACTTGGAAGACCTTTTCAGCAGATATGGAAGGTATGCAATAAGTTGACTCAAACTCGTTAAACTTTTTCCCTTAATTGATGTTTTAGGATACATTCATTGCTTTTGTAGCTTGCTTGTATACTTGTTCATGAATGGCAAAACTCATGTGTTTTTCTACTCCATTTTCATTCGGTCTGCCAATTTTTAATTAACACTCATCTCTCCAGTCTGGTCTCTTGTCCCCTGTTGCGATATGTAAATTGAGTATATTCAGTTTCCAAGTGTGGCAGTATGTATTATGATCATGCTAATCTGACAATCGGAGTAGAAGCTAGTCCAACTTTGGTGATATGTTGTTTTGGGTCGAGTGTGTTTGTTTTGCTTGCTCTGTTTGTCTTCCTTTCTCTTGACTGCAAATCCATCTATAATCACTCTACCTCTTCAACCATGTGATTCTTTCGTTATAGTTGCCTCTGATGGGTTATGGGAACACTTGAGCAATGAAAAAGCTGTGGACATCGTCCACAACCATCCACATGCAGTAAGATATATCTTTGTTGATCTTATTTTGACTCTCTGAGAATCAGTTCAAGTTGAGCATATGTATTTTAGCAAACTTTATCTTTCAAGATTCAAAATTGTGAACTTGGATAAAACCTGATTGCAATCGAGGGTGAATGTATTTCTTTCTAACTCTTGGGATATTATTTCGGTTTAACAATGCTTTCTTTGGGCTAAAGCTTTCATATTGATGCAGGGAAGTGTGAAACGACTCATTACGGCAGCACTCCAGGAAGCAGCTAGAAAGAGAGAGATGCGATAGATCTTCGGAGGATTGACAAGAAGGTCAGACGCCATTTCCACGACGATATCAGTGTAATTGTTTTGTTCCTAAACCATGACCTTATCTCCAAAAGCTCGGTGCAATGCCCTCCAGTATCTGTTCGAAGTGTTCTTGAACACTGTCAAGTTATTCTGCTCTCTACTTTGTGTTGTTTTCCTCCAACCAACGCAAAACCAGTCTATAGTGCCCCTGAGATGCTGTGATGATTAACTGTAAGAGAAGTTCCTTTAAAAATATAATGTTCTAATTGTGGAGATTGGTGTGTTGAAGAGGAATCTGTAAAATATTTCAGCAAAATTGTGACACTGTAATTTTTGTTCGTTGCATTAGTATATAAAGCTTGTTTTCCATAGTATATGACTGATAAGCTCAGTTCGATTGTAACTAGTGTGATCGATCAAACGCAAAACATGATTTTTGGTATAGTTTTCTATGCTGATTATAATCAGTTGGCAGGAGGCTCCCTTTGGCAGGGCCATTTAGGTAGAATTTCATTCCAATCATAGATTACACCGTTTTGAGTAGTTCTCGTCAGTACATCTAGTATGTATGCCATTGACACCCCATGGAGCATGCAGGTTATGTAATCCTAGTACTCAGGTGCAAGTGTCAGTAGGAATAATTTTAGATGTATCACAGTAAAGATCTGATATTTTTGCAGGCAATATTTTGTATTTTTTCATGAAAAAAATCTACGATGAATGAATATTTGTTGTTTGATTACAAGCAAATAAAGTTCATTGTTGATGGTGAATGGAGGATAGACTCTCAGAAAGAAGTGGTCACCAAAGGTTCCATCCAAAATAACATCCTGAGGGTCGAATGATGAGGAGGCTTAGTACAAAATCGTATACATTCCTTTAAACATATAATGTTCTAATTGTGGAGATTGGTGTGTTGAAGAGGAATCTGTAAAATATTTCAGCAAAATTGTGACACTGTAATTTTTGTTCTTTGCATTAGTATATAAAGCTTGTTTTCCATAGTATATGACTGATAAGCTCAGTTCGATTGTAGAGTGACCAAGCTGTTGAACCAATTTTGTTTTTGCTATTTAAGAATAGAAACTGAAAGCAATCAGCTGAATTCTACAAATGGTTCTTCTGGGAACCATAGACACTCTAATGTAAACATTAACATAAGAATTACTGACATGGAAAATGCTATTATTCAAGTAGTGTTCATGCTTGGGTTACAACAAGTATTGCTAGTTAACAAATACATTTCCTCTTACTTAGCACTGGAGGGAAAAAAATGATCCAATAGAAACTTCCATGTCTCAAATGACATGTCACTCTATGCTGTCGTATTTCTTTCTGATGATTGGTCGAACATCATCAGCGCCAACAAGCGTCTCTAAGAAGCTAAGCAATGAAACCAGGGCATTGTCTGACGGATCTCCAAACCAGCTCTCAATGGGAATCCCATTTTCAACTTGTAACTGAAATACCTGCAAGTACAGAAGCGAAATATGAGGCTATGTAGTCTAAACTCTAAATAACACCTGACATGGTTTGTTTAGATTGTTTTTCGCGTCTCAGAATTATGAGTTCAAGTAATCCCAACATGTAGAACAGAGGAAGTCACTTTTTAAGAATACCATCAAGTCAACTTAATTGAAAGTTCAATTTACAGTTACAAACTCCCATCTTGTGTTTCCAATACAGATTCACAATTTATGAAATTACAAAGTCAATCAACAATATTTTCAGTTCAAGTTTCACAGAAAAACATAGCAAATCAAAATCTCCATAGCTCCATCAACATATTCAAGGAACAGGAAACTCATGAGAGGTAACAAGTTGAGGTTTTTTTTTGGGGGGGTCTAGACTTCTAAAATGGTTTTTTGTAAAATTTGTTTTTCAGGGATTTGTACAAGCAGAGACATAAGCATCTCACAAAGCAAAGACACAACAACAGGGATCCCACAATACATAGTTCAGATTGTCAACACATGCATGTCTGGTTGTGCACCATCACACATCCATCTCCATTGTGGGTGGTTTGCCTCAGCAAGGATAGTGAACCCAAAGACCTTCAAAAGGCTCTCTTATGATGATTGTTTGGTGAATGAAGGAAACCCTTTGAAAACTAGTCAGATAATCAGGTTCACTTACTCCCCACTGATAATTCTAAGTATCAAAATTGCCAAAAGGTGTGGAGCTTGGGCTTGAGCTCCAGCTGACCATATCTTGAAATTTTAATGATGCATGTGATAAGCTGAATTGATCTCAAGTAGGGACAAAGTTGTTCTCCTTTATTTGTCTAATGTTGTATTCTGAACCACTTCTTTCATGACTTCACTTCTGTACCAGCAATTGACGGAAAGCAAGGGAGCTGCCCCAAAAGAGTAAAATAACATTTAGAGAGTTATGAATTTATCGCAAGCAAGGTTGGTGTGGTGAATCAGCACTTCTTTAGAGTTCTGGAGATGGATATCATCCGTGTTGAGGCTGTTTCCTGGTGAAGAGACGTTCATATTGAACACCTAAACGCCAATGCAATTATCAAACTTCAGGTGGCACTGAGGGCTGTTTGTAATTGTTATTCCTGTAACTATCACATTATAACTCCCGTAGAATCTGAGTGCCTGCAGATAAATAATGCAGAAATAAGACATAATAAAAAGCTATTGTAATGTATATAAACATGTATTTCAATCAATTCTTACTACTAATTGTTAGAACATGTAGTTTGGTATTAATGGAGGAGCAATTCCTACAGTTGGTTTGGTGCTTGGCATTTTTCCACTTAACTCGCTGCTTATCTACCAAATGTGATCAACCATTTTAGTCCTGGGAATCGTATAATATGATTCACAGAGAGAGAGAGACGGTGGTTAATTACCGGTGTCTGCAAGTTGTCATCAGCAGTATTGTTTTCTATAGGAACAACTAATTGTGTTTCATCATCTGTTGGACCATCTGATGGTGAATCTTGCCACCAAACTGAGCCTCGGCCATCAATGATACCTTTACCCTGGATTGTTATCCCGCTCAGCTTTGAGAATTCAAGCCATTGCAGTAGTCCTGAACCCCAAGCTCTGGCATTTGTTGGGGCAATTATGGTCCCGTCCAACTGCAAGAAATTCATTTCACCAAGCTCAACTAATTGAAGTACTAACCCCCGATGTACACTATATTTTAGGAGATTATATGCTTTAATATCAAACTCAAATTATCAATTCTGATGCTAAAACTAAACTGCCTGATGTCCTTATTCACCTGAAATATAATGTTTGACTCACAGTAAGGGCCTGAGAATGAGATAGGTCCTGCGAGAAATACAGAACCGGATGGCACTATGACCGTGGATGCTCCCTGTTTACAAGCACCTGCCCATGCAGCTTGGAATGCCTGCGATGCACCCAAAACAAAATATTTGAACCTTTTTTTTCCACAAAAGCTAGCTACTGAAAAATAAATTGACGATAATAGGGAGTATGTGTGGTAGACAGTTATTTGAAAATCCAGAGCAAAAACGGTCACAACCAGAAATAATTATCTACTTCCAGGTCGACCCATAGTGAGAGATGCTGGAGCAGTATTTCGTAATTCACGGCATCGCCTTGATGCAGGGCATTAAAACCCATCATTATACGGCTATCTAACATTAGCATTGGCAACACGCAAAAATACTATACATGTGGAGCATCCCTACTATATTCATCATGACTAATGTTCACACCTTACAATCTTGAAATAAAGTAAATTCACCCTCCTAGAATGCTTAGAAGGTGAGAAGGCTCCTGTAAGGATCACCTGGGAAGTTGATAATAGAGCTTAAAGCTCCAGCCAAGTTCATAGAATGCAAGTTCATGAACGAAACATAGAATTTTGCATTTGAACTCTGTTGTTGATGTTTTAATTCAAGAACTTGCAAACTGATCCATATCCATAGAGTAAGAAACGAGCAGACCTGTCACCACAAGATTTTGCTTTCTGCAGTTTACAGAGAAGAATAAAAAAAACTTTGCCATGATTTCAAATTCATCGATTCAAAGTGAAGATCAAAGTAAATAACGCTAATGCTACATGCTAGAAATGAGCAGAATTATGAAATACTGAAGTTCATGTTCCAAAATACAGTACATTCTCATTTCAGAAGAGCATAATTACAAGAAGAAACCCTAGATCTAAAATGAGAAACCCTAGATCTAAAAACTCTAGATCTAGAAATGAAGGGGAGACTTACCTTGGAACGAAGGTGAGCTTCTTCTCTGGCCTACGACAGGGACTTCTTTTCTGGCTTCGTTTGAGTCGATGATGGAGAGGGAGAGCTTCGTTGGGGGAGAGGGTGTCGAGATGGAAAATGGGGAGAGAGAGGTCTGAGCTTGAGAATGAAAATGGGGAGAGGGAGAGGGAGGTCTGACCTTGAGAATGATCCCTCCTTCTTCTCCCCGAAAATTTTTGATTTCCCGCTCGCTCTTTTTTTTTTTTTTTTTACCACGTCGCCTCTGCACGTGTTCGCCACTCTCCCTCGCCCATTTCCTCGACAGGTAGAATTACTCTTAAGAAAACAACAAACACAACTAAGAAACCACAATTTCGCATGAGTTATTCTACATGGCGAGGAAACGAGCGAGGGGAGGGAGGTGGCGGGGTGGGGACCGTTCACCTCCCTCGGGATGCGTGCACAAAAAAAGATGACACACATCCCGAGGGAGGTGAACGGTCCCCACCCCGCCACCTCCCTCCCCTCGCTCGTTTCCTAGCCCACTTCCTCGACATTTAGAATTTCTGATTTCGCATACTTGGATCTGAGTAGCAATTTTGGAGGAAAAATACTTAATTTGATCTATCTTTTCTTTTTCTTTTTCTTTTTTCTTTCTCCGTGTAAATCATGTTTGGAGTCTTTCATGGGTTACGGTGGGTGGCAAATGTAAATCTTTAGCCACTTTGACAATATGAATGTGGTGATTCAAAACGAATTTGGCGGATGCAGTTAGATTTCAAATGACAAGTGGTGTGTGCTCTATGTATGCTTCATGCTTAGGGTTTAAGGGATTTTTGGGGGGTTTAGCAAGTTAGGGTTTATGAAATGTGGCGAAGGGGGAAAATCGTCATCTCTAAAGGTTGCAACTTTCGTCGATTTTCTTCTTCTTCATCTGCAACACAAACTCGTATATTGGAAGACGAGGGAGACTGGTCTTACGCTTCAGAGTGGTGGGGTGGTTCAAACTCTGACGATGGCCACACTGTTCTTCGTTCCTCTTCCGATAAGGGAAATGGGGTTGTATCTGTCGTCGCCTATCCATCTTCGAGCCCGGTGAGCTTCTCAATCTTTAAGTCATTCAGAGTTGTTGAGTTATTGAAGAAGAAAGTATTGAGATTTCATCCAATCATTGAAAATTTGAAACTTTTACTTAGATTGTAAATTGAACCCCATTAAAACAAATCGAATTTTTGTTTGAACTGCAGCGATTTTGAATAAGAAATGAATTAATTCTTATTGTCATGGAAGGTTTATAGAACACCCTTTGCGTAATGAAGTGTATGTATCAGACGTAGGTGTATCGAACCAACCGCATCCAATGTGTTTTAAGGGTCGTGAATTGGACTAAAAGTGTCTAAGGATTAAGGAACATTGTGTAGTCTGGTACGTGAGGCAGGTGGAGCATTAATGGACAGATTGTTGAAATCAGGTGGAGTGGAATGCCTATTGAATATCAAAGTTGTATAAACTACAACTAGAATGGAGTGTCTAAAGCATATGGAGCATATAGGATATTGAAGGCGCGATCAGCTTGTGTATATTTATTTGAAGGCAAGTCGAGTAGCAAATTCACATTGAGTAGAGTGGATGAGGGCTAGTAGAGGCACATGCACTGAGGGTTTGCAACTTTGGCGTGTTGAATGGGTGAGGGGGGAGTTGGTCTAGGGTCACATTTGCAGGTTGGCTTGTGTAAAAAGTACAATTTGTAGAACGATGCTAATGTTTAATCAAATTTTGTCGACCGTTCAAAATGAAGTGTCAAGCATGTAAGGATCAGTTAATTGAGGTTGCTAGGATCCTAGCCCAAGCCCAACCTGAACCATGTAAACACGTGATACTTGAAATCACTCTAATTTTTCCAGTTCATACTACTGCTTTAAGGTGTGAGAACCTCTAGTGGATGACTATATTGTTTGTTTTTCAGGATGCAGCCCAGTGGAGGGTAATGGAGCAATGGCTTCAGCAGAGGTATCAGCTGGTACATCCAGAGGAACACCATGTAAACTTGGAGGTACTCGGCTTCCAATGGCGTGTCCTTCGTTTTAATGACTTCACTCGTCAGAGTACAGTAAAAATAGTGGCTGCTTCCAAGAAATCCAACCCTGAGGATGTATACATTATGCAGCAGCCACATATTTTGCCTGTTCCATGTATATTCCTCACTTCCTTTGCAGCTACTTTGTTTCAAACTTTCAGCTAAAATTGCAGTCAATTACAAGTTCTATTTGCCTCATCTCTAATAGATAATTGTCCTATTAGAGCTTTTCTTAATACTCTGTCATCTCATTAGTGGACATGATGCTGCCCCATCTATATTTCTTTATGCTAATTGCTAACTATTGCTTGCAAAGTTGGCGACCTCAAGTATAGATTTATTTTTCAAACTTGAATTGGATCTAAGGATTCCTCTTCTTCAATCATACAAAAAATCCAAAACTATACTTTCTGCTCAAGATTTGGTACCTTAAAGCTTTGAAGCTTGACATTTATTTTAATGGAGGCCTGTTACGTAATTTGTATTATTTCATTTTATTTTGTTGTCTGACTTTGTATTAAACCATTATAATGTTGCTCTTTACTTACATTGAGTTAAGAACAATCTACCGTAAAAAGTAAAAAGAAAAAGGAAATTTTTTTTAATGTACCTACATTATCTTGTCGATGCGAGATAGGAATTAAGAGTGCTCACACCAACTACACAGTGAGTTTGTTTGCAAGTGATCCATGTAACACTTGAGGTGTTTTCCCACTTGTAAGCCAAGATTTTCCCCAAGCAACAAGGTAAAAGTCTGGTTCTTCCATTAAAGAAAGCAAGAAAGAGAATTGAGAATGTTTAAATATTATTTTTTTGAATTATCGAAAGCCAACAGTACAATGCTTTGGATTTAGACAACACGGGCGTCCATGTCCATCATAATGGACGCTAAGTATTTTTATCATTCACCAAACAATAACATTGAAAAATGGTGATCATACTCGATTACAACTTTTTCATAAATTGTAGGATTGATTTGTCTTCAATTGTTTTACTCTCATCTTGTTGAGTGACAAGAATGTGGATTTGGTATTTGACATATCAAAACTTAAGACTCTAGGTCATCTTTGTGACCTTTTTATTTGAGGTGGTGTGAATTTGTGATTAGATTGATCAAAAAGTTCAAAAAAGTGGCCGTTCTTAGGGGTTTTGTAACTATGCCCCTTTTGTGCCCCATCACCAAATGTGGACAATTTTATCTTCCTCCTTGAAAGTAGATTGAACTATTACCAACACATCTTAGCTCTGTTTTGAGAGGCCACAAGTCTTAAGATAGTGTTCCTGTCCAAATAAGATAGGTGGTTTGGTATACCAAGCAGACACAATCATGGGCTGTGAGGTGGAATCCTTAATTTTTCGTTATCTTTGACTTCCTTCCAAGGTGGTAGGCATACTTTGGCTGCAAGTGCTTTGGCCTTTTTTTTAATGGTGAATTCTCCATTTTCCTTATTAATTTCCTTTACCAGTACAACAGAACAATTTTTAGGAAGCTTCTTTGGAGAGGGTCTGACGCCGGGTAGAATAGCGATTATTCTGCAGGCTAATAACAACAGATAATTGACAGGAAAGAACACAAGAAGATTACCCAAAAACATAGAGAAAATAACTCTAATGTTTAATCAAATTACTCAAATTAAATGTATCTCTAAATTAGCCCACAAGCCGGATTTTATAGCTAAAACTCATTATTAGAATTTTACCAAAAAAATGGCAATTTCCAATAATCATACTAAAACGAAATACGTAATAAAATAAGTAATCTGCCAAAAATCTAGCCCAAATTGGGTTCAGAATTTCTTCCTAAACGATAAAAGAAATATTACCTAAAAGAAAAAAGTAAATCCTAAAAAGAAACTGCCTATTTCTAAAAGAAAAAATAAAATAAAATACTAAAATAACAAGCAGTCTATTCCTAAAAATAAATTAATGCCTAATCCTAAAAGGAAACTAAAAATACTCCTAATTAAATTGAAAGATCTCTCAAAGTTATTTAGAGCAAATTAGGAACCCTAGAAACCAAATTAGGAACCCTAGAAATCCAAATTAGGAATCCTAGAAATTCTCCTGCATCAGTCGCCCCGGGTTGGAAAGAACTCGTCCTCGAGTTCACAACAGCGTCATCAAAATCCTCTGGCGGCAGTCCAGGAGGAAGATCCTCTGGTATCAGGTCAGAAAACACCTCTGCTGGTAAATCTGAATTCACGTCTGCATGGGCTAGAAAATCATGGTGGACGACGGCACAACACTAGTGTAGGTGGAATCCATCAATTCCTGCACGAACACGCGACGCAAAGGGCTGCAAGTGCAATTTGGTGGTACAAAAAGTAAGTGTTCGAGGTGCAAATAGCCGAACTGATTTGTAAATCAGTTTTCTCCAGCCAGAAACTCGCGGTCTTCGTCACCAGCGAGCCGCGTCCTGCGTCTCGCGAGTTGCTCGTTCTTCTTCTTCTCCGTTTGGCTCCAATACCTGCACGAGAGAGGGAAACGAGGGGGAGGGACGAGAGAGTGGGTGAGGGAGGTAGGCAAGGTGGCGGCTGATGGTGGTGCTCGGCAGATACAACATTGAAGAAGATCTCAAGCTTCTGAGCATGAGTCTTAGCAACTTTCGTCAAGGCAGTTAGTTGCTCAACCTGTTCAACTCTTCCAGTTCCCTTGCAACCATGTGCAACTATAATGACCTTGAGCTTCTTATCGACTGATCCCCATGTTATCTCACTGGGGTCCTTCATGAACTCTTTGTCCATGAGCTTATCTGTCTTGCTCATCATCTTCTCCCAATCTCCAACACCATCAGTAGTTTCTTGATCTTCATCATTGTCCACACCTTTCGACTCAATCTTCGAGGGATACTCCTCGAACTCAGAATCTTCATCCTCTTCATCAGTGTCATACACATGCTCTCCAAACTCTTTAGTTTCGTCCACCACGTCTTCCTCAAGCTCTTCATCGTCATACACAGGTTCTCCATGTTCCCATAATCGAGCATGATTGGGATACGGGTTTTCGAAACTAGAATCAGAATCGTGATCTTTCATCTCACGATTATCGAAATCCTGCGCCGTTAGACGTCAGGTTAACTCTGCAACTTGCCTCTGTTTAGGATGCACCGACTCGCCGAAAAACCTCCGTATCGCGTGTCAAATACGTGTCGGACACGCGCTCAACACGTATTGGACACGTGGTCAACGGTCAAAATACGTTGACGAATCCGGACACGGTCCAGACACGTTGACAGATCGATGGACATGTCGAGAGGGAGAGTGAGAGATCTGTCGAGAGGGAGAGGGAGAGGAGGGACCGATCGATCGATAGAGATCTGTTGAGAGAGAGATCTGTCGAGAGGAAGGACTGATCGATCGAGAGGAGGGACTGGTCGAGAGGGACTGATCTGTCGACTGATCGATCGAGAGGAGGGACTGGTCTTCTTCTACTCTGATCTTCTCAAAACAGCAAGCAGTCTTCATCTGGTCTTCTTCTCTTCTTCTCAAAACAACAAGAGTTGAATGCTACTCTGGTCTTCTTCTCAAAATAGAAAAAACCCTAACTCTAACTAGATAACAAATACCCAACTTAGGCCTTGAGATTGGGCTTTTGAAATTGGGCATTTAAAACTATTCTTGGACTAGACACCTTTGGCCAAGCCTCAAACTAACTCTTGGGCCTTTTGCTTCCATGTTTTTAACAAAATTTAGTTTTGCCCCTTGGGCCTTTTGCTCCTTTTATTTGCATGTAAGCATTTGAAGTCATGTATATGTTAAAAAAAAAATATTAAAAAATTAAGTTTGACCGTGTCGCCGAGTCCTATTTTTTTTTAAAATTGCCGAGTCGTTGTGTCGTATCCGTGTCCGAGTCCGAGTCCGTGCATCCTTGGCCTCTGTAAATCTTCAATCATCATATTCTTAATGTTACGATCATGGTGAGGGGCTTTCTCGTTCAAAACCTGCTCGCGACGACCATGACCACGACCACCAGTCATAGAAAACTGATGAAATCTCACCCCAAGAAGATGCTGAAACTCTAATACCAACTGACACCGGACAGAATAGCAATTATTCTGCAGGCTAATAGCAACAGATAATTGATTGGGAAGAACATAAGAAGATTACCCAAAAACACAGAGAAAATAACTCTAATGTTTAATTAAATTACTCAAATCAAAGGTATCTCTAAATTAGCCCACAAGTCGAGCTTTATAGCTAAAACTCATTATTAGAATTTTACCAAAAAAATGACAATTTTCAATAATCATACTAAAACGAAATACGTAGTAAAATAAGTAATCTGCCAAAAATCTGGCCCAAATTGGGTTCAGAATCTCTTCCTAAATGATAAAAGAAATATTACCTAAAAGTAAAAAGTAAATCCTAAAAAGAAACTGCCTATTTCTAAAAGAAAAAATAAAATAAAATACTAAAATAACAAGCAGTCTATTCCTAAAAAAAATTAATGCCTAATCCTAAAAGGAAACTAAAAATACTCCTAATTAAATTGAAAGATCTCTCAAAGTTATTTAGTAAATAACTTTGAGAGCAAATTAGAAACCCTAGAAACCAAATTAGGAACTCTAGAAATCCAAATTAGGAACCCTAGAAATTCTCCTGCATCAGGGTCGGAGGTTGATAAGAAAATTCTTTGAACTTGTTGGAAGATTGTGGTCACTCCCAAGCGAAGGGTGGCTTGGGCATTAAAACTTTTTGGGAAAATGAATATGACACTAATTCGGAAGTGGTTATGGAGGTAAAAATAAAACCATTTGTGGGGAATTTTTTTTTTCACCCAAGTAGACTTACTCTCAGTAGGAGTGTTTTAGCCAATATGCGATTTATTAGACCTTTCTCTTTCATATGCCTATGCTGGTAGCACACTCTTGAGCAGATTCTTAGAAACTTTTTATGGTGCGACAATGAAGAGGATAAAGAGTTTCATGCTTTAGGTTGTTTTCTGGAAGAAACCTTTGGGAAGCCTTGGATTACATCTCATGAAGCAAGGCTCTTTTAGGAAAATGGTCATGGAAGTTTCGTTTGGAGAAAAGTGGTCGTTGGAAAGATGTCATCCGTGCTAAGTATGACCAGAGTGGTTTAAATTGGCTATCAAAGCATCCATATTCTTCATATGGTTCTAGTACTTGGAGAGATATTTTTAATCTCATGGATTCCTTTGCAGAAGGTGTCGAAGTGGAAGTAGGGAAATGTAACAAGTTCAAATTTTGGTATGATTCATAGGTTGGTGAGGAAAGTCTCTAGTTTTGCTTCCTAGTTTATATGCCCTTTGCTAAGTATGCCCTTTGTGTTCCCAGTAATGGATTGGTAATGGATGTTGTTTTGGTGGAGGGTGGATCCACTCCTTGAGACTTTCAATTAAGAACAACGAGACTTTCCAGGGGTTAGATGGTTAAGTTTAGGGAATTTTAGAGGTTGGTCCTACAGACTCAAGAGACCACTCTATTTAGATCATAGTTCCAAATCTTGAGTTGACCATCCAGTCTTTTGTTACGTCGCAACACCTAACAAAAGAAAAGGGCATCCTTACCTTGACTCCACACATTGGCAAGTTCATAGGAGATGAGACAAGAATGTATTTTGACTAATCAGAGAACCGGACACTTCACTCATGGTTTGGGACCAAAGTCTAAGGTGTCATGATATTGTGGGACCACCCTCTAAATTCCTTGAGTTTATGTTATTTTTTTGCTATGTTGGATGGTATTGTTCTCGAGGGTGTTTCAAATAGATGAGTTTGAGTTTGGAAGGTGGATAGGGAGAAAGGCTCCTCAGTGAGTTCTGTCTTTCGTAAATTTTTCCGCCATTTTATCCCTTTCGGAGTGGTCTAAAACGTCCCCTCCGAGAAGGTATGGAGGAAAGAAATATCAGACCTAGTGTGTCAATTTTCTTCTGGGCCTTCCGGCCTTGATGTGTGATATGATTATGAACGAGGGATGTGCTCTTCGTAGGGATACACATGTCGATGCTTTTTGTGTGATGTGTGGCTTTGATATGAAGAATGATGTGCACGTCTTCCTTTATTATTGTCATCGATGTAAGAGATGTGGTATCCATGTGTGTCATGGTTTGGCGTTTCGAGTTATCCCCAGCTCCGTGATGGCACTTCTAGGTATTTGGCACACTAATCGATCACCTCTCTGCAATAGGGAAACTTTGTGAAAAGTCTTACATTATGCTATATGTTGGCTTTGTGGAAGGAAATGAACACTCGTGTATTCAACAACGAAAACTGAAGTAAATGTTACCTTGGACATATAGCATGAGTGTCTGAATGAGTATCTCTAATGCTTTGACTAGTTTCTAATGGGTAAGTAGGTAACACACTATTGGGAAGGAGATAAAATAAAACTTTGCTACAGTAACTAGTAGCTCTCGAGGAAAGGTGCCAAAGAATATTTTGTGTATCACTGAATAGCATGGCATTATCCAAGATTTCTTTTTGAAGATAATGTAGACGTCGGAAGGTGAAATCTTCATATGAAGGGCTCTAAATGATTAGGAAAAGAGATGGGTAGGATCATAGAAGCTCTTGCTTGATGGTCCCAACACTACTGAGAATGAGTGGTTTATTGTCAGTCTCCTCGAAGTTTTTGGACTAATTTTCTAATTGAATTTTGTATGGAAAAATACATTGAGGAGCTTATGTGGAATCGACTTACTACTCTTGACTTATACAAAATGAGATGTGGTGAATGTGTCATATGTGATGGGGAGATGGAGTCCTGGGAACACCTTTTGTTAGAATGTGGTTTTGCTAAATCTATTTGGAATCATATTCTTTGTGTGTATTCATTGGGTGTTCAAGGCAGAAGCCACTCGATGTTTAGACCCTGTTCGTTGGTTGAACCAGGTCCCTGAAAGGGTGAAATTTTTATTTGGACAGGGGCCAATGATCAATCTTTACTTGTGGATAACTTGAATAGAAGGGTCTGCTAATTGCTAACCGCTGCAGGCCTGCAATCTTTGTGAAGAATGACAACAAGAGTTTATCAGCCACATCTCCTTTTCTTGTCCAAGTGCGACACAGATTTGAGTGTGCGTGATGGATGAGAGCCAAGGGACCCTGTAACAATTGTAAGAGTTTACTCATAGACCAATGAATGAGGAAACTGAGTGTGGGATTGAATTCTCGTGTCAACTATTTGTGTCCTGTCGGAAAAGAGGAAAAGCAGGGTCCTTGAAGGCAAGTACAAAAAGAACTGCAACAGTTATGTATGAAATCAAATTCAGATTTTGGGGTCTAACAAAAAGAACTGCAACAGTTATGTATGAAATCAAATTCAGATTTTGGGTCTTACATGGGGTATTCTCAAAGATACGCTCTTTCACGTTTGTGCGATTAACATTCTAAATAGCATTGCAGGTTTGATGATCTTTAATGAAACTCTTGTTTTACCAATGAAAATAATCAAATAAATAAATAATTATTGATATGTTGTAAGAATGGTTGTGCCCAACCTTTCCAAAGGGGCATAGCAGCTTGTTGCCTCTCATTTCATATGCTATATGTAGATTATATGGGGAGGAAAAAATAGGCCATGTATTGATGAGCTTTCATATCCATCATTAGATTTCAAAATTTTTAGTCAGCTAAGAGAGTTTTATTGTGGTTCAGTAACTTCTTGTTCTCTTGTCGGGGTCCCAAGGGCCATGTAAATTTCTCATAAAATTAGAGTAGATAGGAGAAAAATAGAAGATAGTAAGAGCTCTAGAATCTGCAAACATACTTGCATTTGGTCCACTTTTTACAATATGTGGAAAGATTTTTTTTTAGAAAAAAAACTGAAAATAATGATGGAAAAGAAAAAGAAAAAAATAGTGAAGTCATTTCAGAGGTTAGTCAAATAACATACAGAATTTGTTAAATCAGGCGATATTCTTAATTTTTAGAAGAGCCATATTTTTATTTCATTTATTTAGTTTCTGAAGATATTGATTTACTATATCTGTGGTTCTAGACTTTTGATGTTGTGTTATTTGACAGATCTCAAAAGCATGGTTTCAAATGGATTGGCCACTTTAGCTTCTTGCAGTTATGACCTCATTAGTGCAGTTCATGGAAAGAAACCTATGCGCGTTTTATGTGTTGGTCATGGTGGTGGAAACCTACCTTTATATTTGGCTAGTAAAATTCAAGGTGAGGACCTCTCTCTCTTCATCTCTATAGAGACTATACATCTTATACATTTAGTGCCCATGACGTCCGTGCTTCAGTTGGTATTGTTTCTTTCTTAATAGAAGGACCCCCTTTGTGTGTGTCTGTTTGTTTATTATGTGCCTTTTTTGCGAGTTCATTTTCTCCTAGCCAAACAAGCTATAATAATTGAATAAGGGCGAAGAGATGAGCAGAGCCTCTTTGTTTCGTTCGGTTAGAAATGGCAGCGAGCAAGGTTCAAGTGTGTTTGACAATTTGAACTCCGAGAAAATAAATATGGTGGTTATACCTTTGCTGTGATAGTTATTCACCTGCGGAACCTAGATGATATTTTTTTTCGATAATTAGCCTAGACGATAATTCAATGACCAAGAAGGCTTTAAGGGGGTTATTTTGTGTCTGATTTATCCAGCGATTTAGTTGAGGTACCGTTCTGCAGCCAGTTGGCAAGGAGAGACTAGAGCGTACAAGGAATTAGGCCACGCCAGTCAATATCTCGTGGAGCATCCAACGAATTTGAAAACATAAGGTCCAAGGCATCTGTCAATCCAAATGTGACTCTCACTCTTAATGATAATGCCCCATCGTTGGCCAATAACACATCTGATATGAAATGGGCATTAGGCGTAAGCCAGATCAACCCAATAGCCAAAACTTAATCGGTTTGTCAACCCTAAGCCCGATCCTTCATTTGGGTTGCGGTTCTTCTTTTGTGGACTTTAGCTGGTTAAAAGGGATCAGATTCCCTGAGCAAACCCAAGCTCAATCCATTCCCTTGAGTAAGTCTGAATTCTCCTAAGCCAATCGAACATTTGTTTCAAATAAGAAAGCAGCCTACCTTGTGGGGGTAAGGAAGGGCATTCAAGGATCGAGGGTCAGGCTAGGAGTTCCACCTCTCGTCATGAAATCCAATAAAGGTGCAACACAAGGCTGGTCTTGTATTCAATCAATCTTTTTGCATCAAGGGTTGGTTGGAATAAGGTCTGTAGTTTTGTATTAAAGAGAGGCAAAAACACATCTGTAAAAGTAAACCAATAAATAATCCAAACAAGTTCTTATGACCACCTATTCAGGGTGGGTAACTTGGCCTTTTTTTTAAGACAACAAATCATTTTATTCTTAAATGAAAGGAAGAAAAATACAATAGTGATAGAGGGCTTCACTGATGCGACAATAAAAGAAAATTACTTGAGACGTTGACTGCATGTTGAGGTAATCCAGTTAAACATGAAGTCATCATACTTCAGGTCTCTTGTCTGTTTAGCTTGGATGGGATCCAATAAAAACCCTGCTCACACTTTCAAAGAAAGAAGAAAAAAAAAACATAGTTTTTTTATTTTATTTTATTTATAATTATATGATGATTTCATGGGAGACTAGTGCAGGTTTAGGTCAGAAATTAGTTAAGTGGCGGGCGGCTTTAGAGAGTAAAAGTTTTAGAATTAGCCGTTCGAAGACGGAATATCTAGTGTGCAACTTTGGGTGTGAACCAAGAGGGAGAAGTAATGCAATTGAGATCGAAGGTGTCGAGGTCCCAGAGTGTGAGGCTTTTCGATATCTAGGATCTATAATTCAAAAGAATGGGGCTATTGGAGGAGATGTAGACCATAGGATTAAAGCTGGGTGGTTGAAATGGAGAATGGCGTCAGGAGTACTATGTGATAGAAGGATGCCTGCAAGGCTAAAAGGGAAATGCTATAAGACAATTGTTCGACCAGCCATGCTATACGGTTCAGAATGTTGGGCTACTATGGGACAACATACGCAGGATGGCAGTAGCAGAAATGCGTATGTTAAGGTGGATGTGTGGTAAAACTCGTAAGGATAAAATTAGAAATGAAAGAATTAGGAGATACTTAGGTGTAGCGCCCATAGAGGACAAAATTAGAGAAAGACGTTTAACTTGGTTTGGTCATGTGCGGAGGAGACCAAGCACGGCGTCAATTAGAAAATGTTTAGATTGGCAAGTTAATGGAGGGTGTATACGGAGGGGACGACCGTTGAAAACTTGGATGAAGACGGTAAATGAAGATATCATTGAGCTTGGATTAGACGAGAAAATGTGGGAAGATCGCATTGCTTGGAGAACCAAAATCCATGTAGCCGACCCCGAAAATCTTGGGAATGGGCTTTGATGATGATGATGATATGATGATTTCATGGGTTCTCTTAATTTATCTTAATTTATGTTAGTTAGTTTGATAACATGTCTAATTAAATAATTCATGCAAAATGTTACAACTTACCCCTTGCATGGATCACTCGTGCCTTATCTCTAACAAAAGAGAATACGACATACTTCACTAGTGTCCAAGGAAGTCAAGGCATATTGAGGCCGATGACCCCTCTCTTAATGGATAAGCAAAGCTAGTGACTGTTAAAAAAAAAAAAGCCCTGATATATACTAAAAAATCTATAAATGCAATAAATGTAGTTTTCTTATAGATAAGCTTCTAAATAGCAAAATCTTGGTGTAATTAGTGTTGTTTTAATGATAACTATGCATCTAAGTAACGACACTATGTATCTACCAAAAAATGTGTCGACACTATGTATTGTGTCGGATACTCGTGTTGAAATTCACAGATACTCACATAGGACACTCCATGCTTAGATCATCAACTTTTTCACTTATCTTTGAAAATTTTCAATTCTTTACTAATGCTACAAGCATATTTTGACAAGTTAGTAATACTAATACATGAGTAGCAATATTGACCTACAAGTTAATGAATATCAATATGAATATAATTCAAAACTTATTGCTAAAAAGTAAATAATACTAAAATGAACAAGAGTGTCCCCAACGTATCCCGTATTGTATTTTTTTTTTTGCCGATGCGTCCAACACCTCGTATCTGTGTCTGATACCGATACTGATACCGATACCCGTATCCATGTCGTTGTTACATAGCTATGCATACAATTTCCTATATGATTTGCACTAATTTAATTATTATACTTTTGTCCATAATCATCAATAAATTCAATTTCAATCACCTAACGTAAGTGTAAATTAATAAGTAAACAATTCAAAATTCAGTAAATGATGACTAAGAAACTACCAACCTAATAGTGTTTGTGTCTTGTACTAGTCTACTTTGTAGCCGCTTAGCAATGTTGTTTTATTTGTATTGTTTGGACTTTGGAACCTTTGAAAATTAGAAATAATTTATGTTTTAAAAAAATTAAAGTAAAAAAGTCCCAGAATTGCTATATTATATGTATTTATTCTTATAAAGCGATTACTTTAAAGGTTTTGCACTTTAGCAAAAAAGCGACTGCTTTCACTTTTGGTTTGTGTTTTTTCTTGGCCAAAGCGAAGAGAGTTGTCACTTGTCACCACTTCGCTTCGCTGTGCTATTGATATCTTCACTCACATTTGAAGTCAATACTCGTAATATATGTTACCTGAAACGAAACTGAAAGATAAATGTTTGCTCTGCTGCATGTGTGACATGACAAACTCAAGTTGTCGTTTTATTAAAGGGCTTTTACTAACATAGTGAATTTTTTTTTTCTTTTCAATTCATTCACTGCTAAACTGAAGCCCCCTGCAAGCACACATGGTTTTAAAAGGTGTGGATAGGCGAACATGGCTTCGAATTGAAAATTGTTTTTTTCCTTTACAGGCATTGAACTTGGTTAACGATGCCCTTCGAATTGACACGTTAGTCCTCAGATCTATAAAGTTACATAGTGTTAGCTAAGATTGATACATTTGTCAACTTTATGTTGCTTATATCAATTTAAACAATATTGTGATCTAACTTTGGATGTGTGATTGTAGTAGAGACCTAGCGGTGGAAATTGCACGAGCAGATAGCCAATTTGAATCGATTTCATATTACACATTATCTTATTCTTGCCTTTCAATTGACATACATACTCCCTAAATATCCTTTAGTTTTTAGAAGTAATTAAAAGTAGCTTCTTGTTTTTCTCCCATGTTTTTGATGAATTTTGTCACAATTCTCTGCAGCTAACTGACCACCAGATTTCTACTGCTTCAGGTGCAATTGTTGACAGTGTTGAAATTGATTCACTTGTCATCTCTGCCTCAATAAAAGGAATGGGGTTTCCAGCATTTGCCATGATGAAATCATCTGGTGAACGACTACTCTCTCGTCCAGTACCAATGGATGAAGTACTGTGGAAAGGCACTCATGAGAGGCTCTTTCTCCATGAATCTGACGCAGAAGAATTTATCTTGAACACCACAAATATATATGACCTTGTCTTTATTGATGCTTACGATGGTCACGATGTCTTCCCTCGTAAATTGTGGGACCCAGATAGCCCATTTCTTGATGCTCTTAGATGCCGGCTTCATCCCAATCATGGAACTGTGGTGGTGAACCTTCATGCAGATACTGATATCTTGGATGCTAATGCGACTTCATTCCAACATCTTCTACCATTGGCGATGGGGAAGTACGTCTCTAAAGTCTGTCGAGCTTACAAGGATGTATTGGCAGGGGGAGGGAATGATTGCAGACGAGGGGGAATAGGGTTGGGTTTCATTGTTTCTGTTCCGTGGCTCTGCAATGCTTCTCTTGTTGTATGCAGAGGTTATGAGGCCAATGGTATGACCCCAAATAGGGATTCGGTCTTAAACACACTCATGTCCAAGTCTCTTCAAGTTGAAGATGCCCTTAATTTACCATTCTCATGTTTGGAATATATAAAGAGGGGATTCATTTTGGTTTGATAAATCAGAAACACTTTATACTGTCATACTTGATACATAATACGGGGAAGACTCAAATGTAGGGTCTAAATTGTTGCAACTCATCAAGCCAGATATTCATCAAATAGATCGTCAAAGTTCCATCATAACATCTTCATATGGTTATGAACCATAGCTCTTTTGGTCATTGCATACAGAGTGTCTGCGGGTACATTTTGATTCGAAATGGCCATTGCAGTGTTATCAAGTTTGCCCTTGCACACAAGTCACTCTTATGCAGTTATTCTAAGAAGCAAAACTTCATTCTGGTTCTTGTTTTCGCATTCCAGGAGAATCTTTTTCTTCCAACTGCTGGATAGTATGTTGTTGATCTACACTTTTAAAACTGAAGCTATTTCAAAATTCCCAACCATGTGAATCATTTGGGAAGTAAGTAATGAGAGGTATGTTATTCGTCTTCATGATTATTTGTTGGGATTACTTCATCAGTGACTGAAATAAGCCACACCCAAATGTGCCTTTTTAACATAGTTCAAAAGCTCAAACCACATTGATTTTCTTGATGCTACTTTTAAATAGAAATCATGCTGCAGTGGCCATCCAGATGTTTGAATTGTCCGGATTTAGATGCCCAGTTCTTTTCAAATTCAGACATGAAATCTGAGGGACGAGATTCAAAACAAGAACTCCTTCATCCCTTTAAAAAACAAATTTCAAAGGACCGTGCTCCTCTCATGTGTTTTTTATTCTCTCGTCGGTCCCTCACATTTCCAGATTCAGGAAACCACCACCACCACCACCACAGGGGGTTTTTTATTTTGCAAATTTTTTTTAGTACGGAGTATGGATGATGTAGATGTTAAGAAGCTAAATTTTGATAATGCACATTTATGAGTGAGAGAGAAAGTGGAACTTTTGTCCATATTACTACTCACAAACCCACCCTGTTTTGATCTTTTTCAGACTTGGTAAGTGGTCCCAACCATCCAAGAGGTGTAACCTTATCTTAGTCTCTCTCACTCCTACAAATCCATCCTCCTAAACTCCCTCCACACACTCTGCACTCAAAACCAGCGACATGAGCAACCAAGGAGGAGTCCTAGCTAGGTTCTCAAACACCATATCCCAATCCCCCATGGTTCGTAGAGGGAAACAAACAGCGTCAGACGCAGCATATGCAAGCAAGAAGCTGCTGAAGAGCACTGGAAAAGCAGCTTGGATGGTTGGAACCACATTTCTGATACTGGTGGTTCCACTCATCATAGAGTTGGACAGAGAGCAGCAGATGAGTGACGTTGAGAAGCAACAGGTCATCTTGCTTGGTGGTGGTGCCGCCCCTGCAGCACCAGCTCCTTCCAAATGATGTCTCTTATTTTAGTTCATTAGTCTAGATTGCTCAGACTATTTTTTTTTTTAGGTGTTGTTCAAGTTTTATTAGGGGACTTTCTCATGGATTTGATATTATTTGGACCAATAAATGTTGTGTATGTGTGGATTGAAGATAGACGACAGGGTTTAGTGTTTTAAATGTTCACTTATTCTTCTACATGCCATGTATTGATAACATTTATATGTGCATGCGTTCCCACATCCGGATATGAATCCTCTGCTAAGCGCCAATGGCATGACAGCTCAACGGTTAGGTGGATGGTACCAACTAAGTCATGGGTTCAAACTCAGTTTGCGGCATCTTTAGTGGGTTCTGAGATCATATAAAAACCCTGCTTGCCTTTCAAAAAAAAAAAAAAAAAAATCCTCTGCTAAGCATTCAAGTGCACAAATCTGAAGATAAAAACCAGATAAGTGTCTTTGATGCAGAATGAATATTATCCAATCATGACAGATGAGTACATCTCCTAGGGCCGGGATGTGTGAGCCACACACATTGCATTGCTCAGCCTACTCTAATGGCTGAAATACGTTATTTTAAACCTATTTTTTGTAATCTTATATTTGCAAAAATATGAGCATTTGAGTCAGTTTACTTTTAACCCACAAGCAAATATATATATACGCGCATATTTACTAATCATAGAAAATATAAGATTAGGTGACCACCAACTTGAGGTTGGGTTGGCAGTACACGGGCCAAGTGTTCAAAAATAGGAATGATCATGGGCGGCGGCCCTTCTTCAACCAGCCCTATTTTTGTCCCTTAAATGTAATTTTGTCCAAGAAAATATCTCATGATAATAATAATGAATGAATATAACACTTTGCGTAAGGGCAATTTTTAAATCAATTGTTTTGATAATGAATCAGATCCAAGAGATTTAAGCACTTTTTACGCTAATGAAACTCTATACCATCATCAGGTTGACTATAATCTCAAAGTTGATGATCAAGACGATGGATTTTCTTCATCAAATTCGGTGCACCCAAGTTGCCATTTAACAATTTGGACAACTTTATCAACAAAAAGCCTAAGTTAACCCATAATTTAAAGTTTATAAAGTAGGTGCTAACCAACAAGCCAATTAAAAAACAATGAAGAATATATCTTCTTCTTATGTTGAAAAGACAAACCACCATGTGACATTATGAATGCAACAACAAAGCGCGTAGTACACCTCTGATCAGTCTCTGATAAGAAGAAAGAAGAAACAGAAACAAAGACTTGTGCATGGTTGCCAACCCATCCCAATCTCCCCCAGCTGTGCTATCTTTATTCCATTTTTTTAAAATTTTGCTTGTAGCTTCACCAAACCATACACATCACATCTTTTAACTTAGATTTTAAATAAGGCTCATCTTCTTTTATACCAAGTCACCTCACTATGCAAAGCATACAATAATCTACACTACCTAAACATTTCAATCTGCATGTCAGAAAGTCAAGAGATCAATCAAACCTTTGGGAATGTTCATTGAGTATAAATATTTTTTTTTTGTGTGTGGAGATCACTCAAAAGGGAGTATTGTGAGCAGAGAAAACAAGAACAAATAGTACCAGAGCATGGAGAAGTATATTCAAAAAACAAATGAAGTTTCATGTCAATTAGAGAGAATTCAAAATACCATCACCCATCTATGTATGATTCAATCTTTCCTTCCATACTTCCACCAGCCCAAAAAGACAAATAATATCTCTCTTCTTTCCTTTCACTCCCAACTTTACATTATCTAGTCAAAATCCAATATCTTTGCTGTCTTTCATTCCTCCTTCCCTCAATTTCATCAAACAATTCCATCCACCACTATTAGAGTAAAATCACTCCAAAATTGGAAGGATGTCTTGCTCTAACACCCACTTCTTTTCCTTTCTTTCAGTAATCTGCGTTAAAAAAAAAAACACACACATATTTCAATCACAAAACATTAAAATAAAAAGGATCCAAATCACTATGACAAAAATCATTATCTTGCTACTCACCGTCATGTTTCTTCAGCAAAGATCTTAGAAACATGAGACAAATGAGTGCAAACCCCACTGCTGCAACCCCACCTACAACAATTGCTATTGTTTTCCCCATATTTTGCCCTGTCCCTATCATCAACAACAACACACAGATTCAAGAACTTGAACAAAAAAAAAAAAAACTAATAAGTCTACAGAACAACCCAAAAATAAAAACCAATGACAAAAATCTACCAACTAACAAACATGAAAAACCCCAAATCATACCTGAAGAAGAGTCTTTATTAGAAATCCCATTTGGATAATAAGCATAGGTCATATAACATTTGTGCAAATAAACCCTTCCAGAGATTGAAGGTCCACACTGAACCTGAGCCTTCTGAACAGCCTCCTTGACACATTCACCACAATCCCCAGTACTCAAATCCCCTTCACATTGACCCAAAACATACAAAGACTGATAACTAGTTGCATAGAACCCATTCCCACCAGCAATCCCATTAACCATCATTGAAAATGCAGTGTCTCTCCTCTCCTCAAACCCACTCCCTGCAGCCTGAGACCCACTGCAAGTCTTAAAAAGCATCTGAAACCCAGAAACCTGAGGAAACCCAGCAATCTCATACAAAACATAACACCCATTGAGTTGAATCCTCCCTGCAACAGTTTTCCCACACAACTGATTCAACATGTCAGGGGTTTTGCTCACACAAGTGTAGCAATCATTGTTGTTTAAGTCTCCCCTGCACTGAAACAGACCAGAAATGGAACTCTGCCCTCCCCCTGCACTGCTCTTGTAAAACTTGGATTTGGAAGCTTGGGAACTTAGACTCCCTAAAAGGGATGCTAGGGTTTGTGAGTAAACCCCAGATGGATCTTGAAAAGTCTGGTTTGCACACCCTTTGTACACTAAATTGGTAAGCTCAGATGAAGCAGCTCTACTACAAGATGGGAAGAACAAGAAGAAGAAAAACAACCCCAAACAGAGTAAGATTGAACAAAAATTCCTGTTGTATAAACCCATCTGAGGGTGTTTGGGGTCAAATCATGGTGGTTTTGAGAGATGGGGTTTGCTTGAAAATGAGTGGAAGGTTGATGGGTAGGTTTGGGTGTTTGTGTTGTGTTGTGTTGTGTTGTGGTGTTGTGTGTAGGAGGTTTTTTCTCTCTTTCTCTCTCACTCTTCTACAGCCAAACTTTGTGAGATGGGGAAATGTGGAAGGGGTGGTAGCAGGAGTAGGCATCTTTTTAATTATTGAGTTGAGGAAGGAAACATTTAGAGATGGATCTTGAGATCCCAAATGGTGTGAGATGCGGTTTTGTTTTCATCTCAAGATCTTGATTGAAGAAAGTAAAGTGTGATTAGATTATATTAACTTTGATATTTTTAGTTGGTTGAATAGTGTTTTATATTGCTGTTGTTGCAGAGAATGAGAACAATAGTGGTGGGAGAGAGGAAGATTATATATATATATATATATATATATATATATTATAATTAATCTTTATACAAATGGAAAAGAATGTAGGTTGGAGTTTACTGTTTTTTTTTTTTTACAAATGTAGGTTAGTGGTTAACTAATGCTTAAATCAAAAAGTCTGTTTTGAACAATAATAAACTAGTAGGTATTGATAAATTCATGCACCACCAACCTTGGTATTTTTTAGTTAGGAGATGCACCGTCATGGTACTAATCTTAAATTTTTAATTCGCATGTATCCTCATGTTTTAATTCATATTTTTTTTTTGTAATTCATGGTACAATATTATGTTTGCTTAAAAAAGTCTTTAAGCTTCTCCACTGTCAATTTGATCAATCATATGTGGAAATCTTTTTCACTGCCTGACTCTTTCTCTCCTACTCGTTCATGCTATTATTAGTACAAAATACTTGCATGATGGACATTTATTTTGTGCGCATTTACTTATCATTTGGATGCTAATAATTTGTAAAATGAAAAAGGGGTAAACACCAATGATAAGTAAATAATAGTATAGATTAAGTTTCTATCATTTAATTTTGGCTACGGATTTAAATCTAACAAATGAGATGTGAATCAGGAACACAAAACCTTATCCTGGATCCACTTTTATCAATTTAAAACGAATTTGGTATCAGGTTTTATTGGGTCAATTCATTCAACGAACAAACATGGTAAGTAAGAAAAAGTGTGTTCAATTTCACAACTTGTTCCATACTCTTGTCTATTTTGGTATGCAAAGCTCATCACAGTGTACTTCTTCACCTTCCTTGATGCTAAATCCTAAATCCCTCTAAAAGCTTAAGTTCCTTAGAGAATGCGCAAGAGAAGGCCAAGTTTAATAGATTTCTTAATGTGGATTAAATATTGTCTTCTTATAATGTTATTACTCCCATATATTATTATATAGTCTTCTTAGTTTTGTTTCAGCTTCATTTACATGCACAAGGAAATGATAATCGAATTTGGTTTTAATAATTTTTGGAAGCTGAGTTTATGCAATTTAAGTCCTTTTTATGTGTTCATGTCTTTATGAATACTTTTTTAAAGTTTATGCATTGATCTTGTTTTTACATGGTTTAAGGGATACATACATAGTATTATAGTGAAATAACTTAAAATGTTTCTTGATTTTGAGCATTGCTTTGTTGACTTGTTGGCTCTGCCAGAAAGCATTTTGGACTCCTCTGAGGTATAATTCGTACCAGCAACACTCCTTCCATATGAACCGAAAGGTATGTGAATCTTCCAATAAACCCCATAACCCTACAAAACCATACCATCCTATTTGTATTTGGCATAGGGTACCTGCCCTTTTGGCACAATATTCCTTCATAATTCAACTAACCCAATCTTGCTAAAAAGTATTTGCTTTTGGCAAATTTTGTATCCCAACCAAACTGTTGTATGGTGGAAATTTAATACGGGCCAATCTAAAATAAGATTAATTTGTTGGTTCACAGACATACCTTCCATATCTTAATTATAAAATTTTGTGGATGTGCCCTAGCTCCTGCCAAAATGACTTTCACAAAATTTTCGGGGAAAAGTCTGATAATGTAATAATGGTTTCGACATGGTCCTTCCGCATCATAACTATAAAATTTTTATTTAAGTCCTCCAGCTCCTGTGGAACTTCACAAAAAATTTGGCCAATTCAAAACCTCTGATTATGTAATGATTTGGCAATTGTTGCAGTGATCAGCAGGCAATTAATAGTTAATCCCACACCGTGGCCCTAGAATAGTAGAATGTTTGGCTTCCAATCTCTTATTTTTTTCACCTTCCCAACATAAAGTCACCACCAAATGTGAAACAAAAACAACACGTGATACTTTACAAAATGAAACAATTTTCCTTACTCCAAAAACTACAGGCAGAGTGACAATGTAAACTAATCATATAATCATATGTTGATTTAAGAACTCTTGAAAAGAAACCTGTCAAATGGTTAAAGAAAGATAATCTTCCAAACTCCAAAAACTACAGGCAGAGTGACAATGTAAACTAATCAAAACCCTCTAATGACTGTAACTTCTCTTGCAGAGGGCGTCAAATGAGTCGCAGAAGATACTGCTAGAAAAAAGTACAAGCCAAATATAAACAATAACAAGTTTCATCAATCCCGCAGCTACATCTCTGCCTCATCAGTAAATTCTAAAATAACCTAGTGTACAGTGCCCAAGAATTCAATTCCTTCTTGTAACTGACTGCTAACAATCTAGGGCAACTCCCTTTCTCTCTCTTTGATACTTAACGAACACCTAAACCACATAATTAATCCACAACAAAATATGAGCTCAGTTTTCAATTCACTTCCTTTGCCGGAAGAATGATGCTGATGAAGATCAAGGAGATGCCAAGGCATCATCCCAAAATCAGAAGAGGCATTATGGATTCTAGGCCTCTTCTTCAGGACCATCACTTGGCAGCCCAAAGATGCGGAGATTTCTGTCCATTGATCCAACTGCCATATATTTTGCATCTGGGCCGAACTTGACACATGTTGCTTTCCCTGCAGTCAGCAAAGAGAGGAAATAAGTAGAGCTTACAGACCAAAATCAAAGATACATGTTAAAGTGTTTGTTTTTTCAAGGTACCTGTGCCAGATAGATCTGGGAAAGTTTTAATGCAATTCCATTCTGACTTGACATTTGCAACTTGATAAACTCTGCAGTAGTTGAAACACTATTAATACTCGAAAACATAAAATAAAATAAACGCAGCACAGTTACCAAGAAAATATAATGAACGTTATCAGAATAGGGTGGATCACTGTGCATTTAGATATGTAAAATATAGGAAGTTTAATCCTTCAGCTCATTTCGTTTGGGATGTGTATGTGTACTGATATTTGCTTTAGTCTAATGCAGTTGCTATTTAGCAAGGGCGAAAACTGTCATATTTAAAGAGTCCCCAGTGGTTGGAGAAATGTCAATTTTCCAAAGTGATACTAAGAATAACCAAAGGAATATAAAAGCTGCCCAACCGCTGCCCAACCGTGCAGGTTGAATTGGAGGCAATATCATGATCCCCATCCAGTTGTAGCTCACATACTGAAAATGAGATGAATCATGGACCAACAGAGATGATTGCAACATCTCAAAAAATAATAATAAATAATAATAATAATAATTGATGCAGTTGTTTCTCGCTCCCTGCTTTGACCTTGACTTGCAAACCTGCTAACATGCACAAGGTACACACGTGAGCCACAGACCACCGTTGTAGTGGCTGATGACACTCCGATACTAAAGTCAGACAAGGATCTGAAGGTGTAATGCTGTAAACAGAGAATTTGTTGCGTACCTTAGCTAACCAACCTCATCTCTTATTTATAGTGCTGGAGTCCTGATTCGACCAGGCCATCGATGGCATAGTTTAGGGAAGTAGATCTTCGTGGAGATCTTTCTCTAATTAGGAGTCGTAATGTGAAGGAAAGTTTCTTTATTAGTCTTGTGCTCCCAGATACGCGGGAGATAGTTCTCATTCCGAGAGAAGTTTATAGATAGAAGTCTCCATATGTGACATATACTCTAGAATCTGCTTCCTAGTTGAAAGCAAAGAGCTGTTGTAATCGCCCGTTCGAAGCTAATCCTCGAGATACTTACCTTAGCAGGGCTTACGGGTATTGAGATTAGCTGTGAGACACGTGGGCTTAGCAGGCTTCTGTAAAAATCCAAGTTCGTCTGGCGGACTACATTGGGCAGGCTTAGAATCACTTGGGCCGGATCAGTGTTGGGCTAATGCTAAGGCATGTTATTCCTTGAGATCATCATAACACGTATACGGCGCAGAGTTGGGACCGTTTTGGTGTGTATCATCAGTTACTCCCCCCGAGTTAGTGGGCCATCACATCGGTTCGTTAAGTCACTTCTTGAAAAGATATGCCGCTCATGATGATTGACTCTGAATCGTTGCTTTAGCAGCGCGTTTCATTAGAATGTGCGTCGGTGGAGAAGAGGCGAGACCCAATCCCTATTTAGGTATTCCTTCGTGCGGAGACTGACTCTTTTATTTTCTTCTCTTAGAGATTTTGCTCTGTTCAGCTTCTGACTGAAAATATTATTCATCTTTTTCATGACTCACCAAAACCATCATGATGATGCAATTTTTTTTTTTGGAAGGCGAGTTGGGTTTTTAAGGATCCCACAACCTATCAACAAGGTGCGACCTACAGCTCAACAACCATAAGAAAGAAACCATGACTCAGGTGGGTCTCGAATCTAGGACGTGGAGGACAAACCCAAACAGCCCTAACCACTAGACCATAACACCATTGGCGATGATGCGACTTTAGCCAAGGGCCTTGAGCTTTTTGAAGACGGGTTGTTTTCTTAATCGGACCTTGTTGAAACCCGAATGAAGTTCGGGGTCCCTGAGGACCTGCCATTATATGCACTGAAGGATGATCAGACGCCAATGTTTCCACCTGCGGGGTTTATCTGTTTGCACCGCGGGATGCTCCAAACTAAAGTCCACTTTCCTGTTCTTGAAGTGATTTGAGACTTCTTGGACTTTCTTGGAATCCCTCCTGCCCAGTTGGTACCCAATGGGTACATGATTGTTCTTTTCATTTTGATTAGAGAGATGGAAGTTGGCGCCCGCGTGACTTCGCAGGTGATCCAGTTGTTAACTTCTCCTCGGTTGAACGATCACACAAGATGACGTCACCGGCTTGCTTTGAGAATTTGCTGGATGACTTTTTGGCATAAGTACTTTTTGGCTCCTGCGGATTCAAAGTACTTTCAGTTCAAACTTTCAAAGGTCGTTCGAGAGTTTAAGCCACTTCATATGTGTAGTTTTATCTTATGATTCAGTTGCGCTGATTGTATGCTAACCATTGCTCGTGTTTCTTTGCAGGGAGGTTCCCTACCATTCCTCTTACCCCATAGGAGCGAAACACTATAAAGAAGTTTCGCGACTTGCCAACGAAGAACGTGGAAATCATATGTACGATCAACTTTATTCGCAATGGACTGTGGAACAACTGGCATGAGACCCCACTCTTTTGCCGATCATCACGAGTTAAAAAAGGAAAACCACCGGAATTAAGGCTCCTATTTTGTCTAACACGGAGGGGCTTTTTGAGATGTTTGTCTCCTTTGTAAGTTCGAAGAAGTCCCGTGTAAGGACCGGTTCATCTTCCAAACAGTTCGCTTTGAGTAAGCAAAGAGAGTAAGCAAAGAGAGTGAGCTTGATCAGCCTGTCAGGGCGGAGGCCGAAGTATCCGACTGAAAGAGGGACCACCTACGATTAGTAGAGGTTCAAGATGATCTTAGTGTCGCGCAGGTAGAGTGAGAAGATGACACTTGGCTAATATGGAGGCTTCTACTGATGTTGATCTGTCCAGAACCGTTCTGCTAGAGGCTCCTAATGAGGATTTGCCTGAGGTTCTGGAGTCCAATCGTTCCATAGGTGGGTTGTCTGTTAGTAGTCGTTGAGACACATGCCAACTTTCACAATAGTCCGCATTGTTCCCCATCTCGCTCCAGGCCTCATCTTAGGGTTATGGAGGGTCCGTTCTTCCCTTTCTTCCTCCGAATTTCGCTAAGTCATCTTGCCTTAAAGGGTCGGCTGTTGGTTACAAAGAAAAGGCTGCGGAGGATGGCCTGGGAGCAGTGGCGACTACGAAGGGTAGTGCTGGTGTAATTCCTCATCCGGGAGAGCTCCATCATGATGCATGGATAACTTTGTTTGCCCCGAACGTAGTGAAAATGAGCAATCGAGTCTGGCACCAGGAGGTTGATGTGGATTATGCTTCGAGGAAGCATATAAGCAGGTGTCATAGCTTGATGATGGACCACGCTACAAAACCCGAGGATATGCTAGAAGACGTATGGATGCTGGGAATGTCTCACTTGAGCTAGGTGGTCGTTGCTCGGATGGAAGTTGAAGCGGCTCGTGAGAGGGTATACACCATGGAGCGTGTTTTCTCGAGCATGCAGAGGTTGTATTCTGACGCGCTTTATGAAATTGAGCTGCTAAGGAAACAGGCTAAGAAGAGGAGGCTGGAACAATTGGTCGTTGTTGCCGAGACTCGGAGGGTTCGTCTGGAAGCCCTTGAGTGGAAGCTGAATTGGATGCGCTGACAGGCAAGCTGGAGTTGTTGGAACGTGAATTTGCTGAAACGAAGGCGCGCGAGGAAGAGTTTCTCCAAGAACAAGGCAAGTGTGAATTCCACTGGGTTGTACACAGTAGAATGAAGTTGTTGGCACTGATGAAGGAGGAGCATCTGAAATGGGACATCAATCGCTATAAGATGTCGTATGTAGACATAAGTGATTTCTGCATCATCAAATGAAGAGGACGATCTGGATCATGACGCTCAGATTGAGGCGCATACAGACGCGGCTTCTGCTCCCTCCTCCGTTAAGCTTAGCTTTTTTGTTTTTATACCCCCTCCTGATGAGGAATAGACTTTGTACACTTGAACCTTTTTGTTTCAACTGTTAATGAAAACAGCTTTATCTTGAGTATATTTTGTACTCGCATTATGCTCGGCTTCCCTATTGCACGCTTTCTGTTCTGTCTTATCATTTTACAATGATAGGCTGGTTGGGTCAATAGGAAGTCGAGTGGTCTATCTGCTATTAAGAGTTTGACCATTTGCATTGCAAGTGACTCGGAGTCGCTGTTTCTTAGTTACGTCCAATAGTAGGCGTCCTTAAGGTAAGCCACTGGAGGCTTGTTTCGCCTACCTGACTGTCGATCAAGGTTAACTGGCATGAGTGAACTGTGATAATCGAGCACATGCGTTGTCTTTGAGCCAGACCGTTTGTCCCAAGTTAGGTTTAGCAAGCTCGGGCTGGCATTCAATGTAGCACTCGTTCACGTGTTGGCGAGACGATTTATGAGTGGAGATTCGGCGACCAAAGTCCGTTGGAAAGCAGTGGTCCCGTAGCAAGCCGTCAAAATCAGTTCGGAGCTTACTGGGTTCCCACCTTCCAAATCATCTACACTCGTGCGCATCGAGCTACAAATTTGGAGGTTTTCGGCCACCATAGTTTGTAGAAGAGCAATGATCCTATGGCAAACCATCGGAATCAGTTTGGGACTGACTATGCTCCCACTTTCCAAACCATCTACACCCGCGCAATCGGTACAAGTCTGGAAATTTTCGGCAACCATGGTCTGTAGAAGAGCAGTGGTCCCGTGGCAAGCCGAAATCAGTTTGGGACTGACTAGGCTCCCACCTTCCAACCCATCTAGACCCGCGCAGTGGGGGCTACAAGTTTGGGGTTGGTAATTCGACGCCCATGGTCTAGAAGAGAAGTGGCGTCATGGCGAACCGTCGACATCAGTCAAAATTGACTAGGCTCCCACCTTCCAAACCATCTACACCCACGCAGTGGGGACTACAGGTCTGAGCTTTGTTCAGAAGTTGTTGTCAGTCGTCACCATCTAGGCTTACTTGATCGGGTTCGGCGACCGTTATCCGTGAAGGGGGCAAATCCCTGACGAATCGTTACCAAGCGTGATAGCGCTGATTATACTCCCACTTCCTAAACCATCAACATCCGTACTGGGCGAACTAGAAGTTGGGGTCAACCGAAAGTTGTCATCGTCAGCCAAAGCGACTAAGCTTACCCGGCTAGGTGGGGGCTCCGCCAACTGGGGGCACGCGAGCGGAGTGCATTGTGCGGACAAGTTATGAATAGACAGGAGTACCTTGAATCAACTGGTGATATGCAGGTGTGATCTGTGTGTCAAAACTGACTAGGATTTCTAATGCTCGCGTCAGGCACGTAGAATATCGTTTGAATAGTGGGCCGAGCCCATGGACTCGTAGAGTGGGAGCTAAGGTTTCTTGTACGAAATACGCTACGTGTACAGCTTGAATCGCATGGTAACATGAGTACGGCGCAGAACGCGAGACGGTTGAGTGTCGATCACTCCCCCACAATTAATGGGGTTGTGTGCAGCCTCGTTGATTGAACGAACATGGACTTGTGCAGTTTCCTTGGGAACCGTCATCTCCTCATTTTCCATACGATATTCAATGCTGACAATTAATGCTGAAGCACCCGTTTGGTGAACCATTATGTCTATATAGTGGTGTTTTTCATCGTTGAAGGCATTATCTTCTACAGAGCACATCTCCTATAATGTTCTCATTTGAAAAAATGTTTTGAATTTTCCAAAGGCTGAAGGGAGAGTCTATGAATGTTCTGACATTTGCGCCCATGAGTCGCATTGAGACTTGCTGTTACGCATGGTCATTTGCTCTGGGCGAGCACCAAATTGGTTCGCTGAGATCTCGTAATTTTTGCTCATGTTTCGCATAAGTACGAACTCCCACCCAAGGATGAGTCTGTCATTTATTTGCCCGCGCTTTGTTGTTACCTTGTGTCGCTCTACCCGTCGGTAGACAGTTTCTGCAGCAAGTTTATGATTGATCGAAGTGTTGGCAAATGCGTCGTTGCTTCTGAGGGTGGTATCTCTGAGTCGAGTATTGCGCATGGGAAAAGTGTCATCGCTTGACAACATTGTGAGACATTGACTGCTTCGTCACTTGCGGCCATCTTTTACTGTCCTCTTCTACCTCCTTCGGGAGGCCGATCGTTGTTTAAGGAAGTCTGCAACTTGTTGCATGGTATGTATTGCCATTGTTGGGTCACTTTCTTAGGGTGACTTGGCGGAGCAATCGGCTACTCTGTACTTTCAGCTCCTTTTCGCACAATTGTCCGTGATCTTGGGACATCTCTCGGAGGAGTCACTGCGCGAAGTTTACTTAGGGTACTTTTGTTGTCGCTTCTGATTCTTCTTATGTAGACGGACTGTTTAAACGAGTCTTTACTTTATGTCGCATCGGATTCAGATGTTTGTAGTGTGTAGTCTTTTACATCCGCCTCGGGGCGCTCATTGTTACATCTTTCCAATAATCAATAGAGCGTGTTTGCGTAATTCTCTTTTATTATTTAAATGATTACAAATCACATAAGCTTATAAGAATTAAACTTTACATTGACTATGGAAAGGAAAATAAACAGCTGAAATAAACTAATTGTTGACGGAGAGAAGTCGATCCGGCCCTAAAGTGAATTCGCATGGCCCTTGCTGGATCTTTGATACTTCTAGTGAACTGCCATGCTTCGCTGATGTCTCCGAGGTTATTGAAGAGTAATAAACCTTGCGTGGGAGATAATTTCCGCACCGACGAAATGTCGAGGGGAATGTACTCCCGTCTGCATTGACCTCTCCGCCCTGTCGGGTTGAAGAGCGGATTGCTTTTGTACTGCATGTAGTGGGGGCCTTTCCGGAGACGCTGACTTCCAACGAAACGTGTCAGGAACTCCTTTGTCAGCGTCTTGAATGAGGCGATTGATCTCGGCGGGAGGCTGTGGAACCATTTAGTGCTAACTTCTTCAGGCTCATTGGGAAAGTTCTACACATCACTGACTCGGATCCTTCTTTGAGTGTCATTACATACTAGTAATGGCGCACGTGGTCGAATGGGTCGGTAGTCTCGTTGTAAAAGTCAAGCCTTAAAGACATGAACATCTTTGAAAGAGCCTCGTTCATGATACAATCCACGGTGGAACAAAGAGCCGGTACAACAAGTCTAGGTCGTGCGCCCCTCTGCGGAGGGGGTTTTGGGGTCCGAGCCTCTCTGCCCTGAGAGTCGGTTCTGCGTTACCTGCGCCGCCTCCCCTAGTCCAATGAGAACTAGCGGGGGCTTGACTCTCTTGTGTTTGCTCTCTGTTGACTTCCGAAGATGGAGGCTTGTGTTGCTCCTGATTTCCATTGGCAGGTGAAGGGTTCTGTTGTATGAGAGTCTTCACTGCTTTAACGATTTGTTGTATTTGAGACGACATCAAATCTATTCTGAGGTCTGTCGTTGTTGTGGCTGGCATGAGGGTTTGAGTCTGTTGTCCGTGCATCATCGAAACCGCTGAAGGCGGCGGTATAACACCGATCTAAGCGTTTGACGTGTCCCCTTGTTCTCCATTGTTGTGTGATTTAGTGGTTATCTCTTTATATTTCGAAGAGAGATGATACTAGTGGAAGGTTAGGAACTTTGTCGTCCCCACAGACGGCGCCAAACTGATGCAGTCGTTTCTCGCTCCCTGCTTTGACCTTGACTTGCAAACCTACTGACCTGCACAAAGAACGCATATGAGCCACAGGTCACCGTTGTTGTGGCAAACGACACTCCGATGTTAAAGTCAGACAAGGATCTGAAGAATGTGTAATGTTGTAAACATAGAATTTGTAGCGTACCTAAGCTTACCAACCTCATGTCTTATTTATAGTGTTGGAGCCCTGGTTCGACAAGGCCATCAATGGCATAACTTATGGAATGAGATCTTAATTGAGATCTTTCTCTAATTAGGAGTCATGCTGTGGAGGAAAGTTTCCATGTTAGCCTTGTGCTCCTAGATACGCGTGAGATAGTTTTCGTTCCGAGAGTAGTCTATAGGTAGAAGTCTTCATATGTGACATACTCTGAAATTTGCTTCCTAGTTGGAAGCAAATAGCTGTTGTAATCGCCCGTCCGAAGCTAATCCTCGAGATATTTGCCTTAGCAGGACTTACGGGTATTGAAGATAGTTGTGAGACACGTGGGCTTAGCAGACTGTAAGAATTTGAGTCCATCTGACGGACTACATTGAGCGGGCTTAGAACCGCTTGGATCGAATCAGTGTTGGACTGATGCTAGGGCATGTTATTCCTCGAGATCATCATGACGTGTACGGCACAGAGTTGGGACCGTTTTAGTGTATCATCAATAATAATAATAATAATAATAATCGCGAGTTGGGCCAACAAGGATAGAATATCTGCTTAACGAACGAATTTTACCTGACATCCGCGCCTGCACTTGCAAGATAACTTCCACTGTGGTCAAATTCCACTGCAAGCAAGAAGCAAAGTTTTGGTGAGCTGATGGATTCATAAAATCTTAGCATGTCCATTCTTTCCATTACCAACACAATCAATCTTATTTATTCAATGAAGAAAATTAAAAATAAAATTACAGGTAGGTAACCTTGTAGAGGACTGATCTCTAATAATACAGTTATAAATGCTTACAACTTTTACACAGTATATGCACAGTTAAAAAGAAACTCCTACAAGCTTATAACCAGAGTAGGAGAAAATTTAGGGGGCGATGGAGAAGTTGTACCTGAAATTGTTGGTGTATTTGAATCATAGGGGGCAAAAGTCCTGAAGTTCTTTAATTTGCGCAGATCCCACAACTTAACACCATCCTGGCCCGCAGACTGATTGAATCGATGCATGGAATGTCAGAATATAACATAACTTATTTCTATCTTTGTATTTTTTGGTAATTAATAAGCACATACCGCCAAGAAGTAACCATTCTCAGAGAAAGATATGGCAGTTATTGGTCCTCCAGTATGCCCCTCAAACTTTGCTACATTTGACTGAAACGCAGTTATGTCAAATCAGTAGATGGCACCAATTAATCATAATATAATTGTAAAATAAAGAGCACATTATAATTGTGGAATAAAGATAACCCTTGAAGTATGTCAAGATTAAATTTGAATAACATCAAAAGCTCATACCTGACTTTTTACATCCCAAATTCTGACGAGAGCATCTGTGGTACCAGTTCCAAGGATGAGACCATCAGGATGGAAAGCAGCTGATGTAAAGCCCTCCGACTCTGAAGCATCACCAACCTACCAAATAACCTTACTATTCACTAACTGGCCACACACATATAGAAAGAAAGAGAGGGTGAAAGAGGAGAAAGAAGGACACCTGAGCGAGGCACAACCCAGAGGAGAGATCATAAAAGCACCATGTACTATCAAGTGAAGCAGTTACGAAGTAGTTGTTGGTGGCATGGATTGTGACAGCTTGCACCTAGAAAATATTCAAGAGACGTCAAAAAAAAAAGTAACACCAAAAAGCCTAAAACAGAGACACCTAAGAAACTTCCAATTTGAAGTATAACTTCTGAAATGCTCTTACATATATATCATATAAGTATTAATTTATTATTATAATTTTATTTTATTTTTAGCAATAAGTTTTTTTATTATTAGTCATATTCTTTCACTTATACGCAAATATTGCTACACATGTTACTAGAACTTGGCATAATACATAATATGATCGTAACATTTTTAGAGAATTTAATCTTTAGAACGATATGTGAAAAAGTTAAAATCTTAGCATGGAAGTGTGGAATGAGTGTCCGGGTGTCCAATGTCCAATATGAGTCCCATATGGGAATTTGTTTCAATAAAGTGTCGTTAAATAGTAATGTAAAAACCAGGACAAATAATTCCAAACAAATTATTAACATAATGCTCCATTTTAACACAATTCAAGCTAATGAGTTGAATAAATTGGTAGAACAACCAAAGGGTGAATAAAAATACAATCTGCCAAAATGAATGTGTGCTTGAGGTTGCCAGAACATAAGTTTGCGAAACTAGATTTCTTGCAGCAATATCCATGACCCATCAAAGCAAATCAAATGCATTTGAAGTACAACCACATGAAAGGAACAACTTATAATAGACTGACCTCAGCACTGTGATCCTTCAAAATTTGCCGACAATCATAATTCCCATCTTCATTCCCTTGCCATATACGTACAGTCTGCGAATATGAAAAATGACAATCACAAACAGACCATGAAAGTAAAGAAATAAATCTACAGATCATAAATTATAAACAAAATCTAACGACTTCAAATTGAAAACAAAATCACCATCAATAATATGGTTTGAAGTTATTATTGCATCTTTTAGAAAATCTGCTGCAGATACAAATGATTTCCACTAGAAATTTTCGAAACCCGGACATAGAATATAGCTTGCAACAGTTGAGATGGGTAAATATAAGAGAGTGGATGAATGGGCCAATTGCAGGAATGTAGAAATGATTGTAAGATGTACTAAAGAGACATAATTTACCTTATCGGTGGATCCAGTGACAAACAACTCATCCCGAGCAACAAATTTGACACTCGTCACCTACAAATGATTGAAAAGTGAAACTGAAGAAGCCAAGGATACAGATTGTGAAAACTAATAAGACAAAAACAGAAAATGAAACCTTCTTAGAGTGGCCGCTAAGCGTGGATAAGATCTGTCCAGATGTTCGATCAAAAACGATAGCATTTGTGTCAATCCCTCCGGTTGCAATTATATCCTGTCAGTCCAACTAATTAGTAAGAACTGAGACAAAAACTATAGGTCTGCTTGCTATCAAACAAGGAAAATCTGATTGAAAAATCATTTTTCTAGGTAAAAATTCATTCATTTTACAGTGTATAATTAGCCATAAGTAGGAAACCATGTTTCTTCATTTTTCCGTAACCTCGCAGTAAGAAAACTATACTCTCAAACTCATACAACAATATTAATTTAAGACTAAGGCGGTGCTTGTTTTTATTAAGAAGGTTGACTTCTAATTGATTAGAGCAAGAATGTAATTACTAGTATACCCTAACAAAATTATATCTCAATGAAGTTTCCACTATACTCCTATCTATCAAAATTACAACAAAGCCCTTTGATTTTTTTTAAAATTATTACTTTATTTATTTCGTGACATCTTAACTATGTAAATACTAAATAGGTTATTATGATATAAGTACCATTAAAAAGCTATGCCAAAAGATTATAACAAATCATGGTTTAATATTGCTATAATCTTTTAATTCCAAAATTACCATTCAATAACTAAGCTTAAAGTTTGTAGGTTCTTAAACCAAACTTACATATATCAATAAAATCCGCTTAAGCGCATCACTCAATATTAAAAATTATGTTAATGACCTTGCGGCTTTTCTCCTAACAACCCAACCGGCCAACACAATCTTCATACTATTGTGATTTTGTATTTATTTATTCTCATTGCAAATTGTGTATCAAACGAGCAAACATGAAAACTATTTCGAGTATAATTTTCTAGGTGCAATCAAACACTAGAAAATCATTTCCTACTTACTAGCATGGAAGAGAATGTCAAAATGCCATACCCTGGAAGGATGGATATCTGTTGCTAAGATGCCTGGTTTGCTCGTCTTGTGAAGAGGATGACTGGACAGCTGGGTGTACCTCTCCAGGGCATCAACAGTAGCCAGTGTCGAAGAAATCTTAAAGAAATAAACAAAAACACAACCTTCATGAGCTTTCATAAAACAAGATAAACATACGACATTCAATCTTTTTCTTCTTTAATTACAGAAGTTTTTACAGAAGATTACATCATAGTGCTACCCTCATGTTTCAGCAAATACTCGGACAGAAGAGTGTCCAAAAGTAAATGAAATACCTTTCGCTGCTTCCGTTGTTGTGAAAGTATAGCATTGCACTCTGTAAGCTCGTCAATGATATCATCTGTGATACCTGGTCGAAGTTTCTTTCCATCGGGGCCCAATTCCTCATTCTCAGCAGCTGGAAAAGCAATAAATGTGGACCATGCATTAAGATATAATGGTATGTGATATATCAATGCAGATACAAGAATTTTTAATTAACCTCTTTTCCCATTGCTAAGTGCTGAGGCACTTGCTACAGCTGAGGCATTTGCTGCAGCTGAGGCTGTCATAGGTATCTGTCTTTCTGCTTGAGACAACATAGCCCTTGCTTCATCTCTTTCCTTTTTTAATCTTGCTATAACGCGGCAAGCAGCATCATGCTATAGGGATGGGTCAATTAGTATTGTCAACACTGGTATAACAAAACACTATAAAAACAAAAAGCTATCTGACGTACATAACTACATATTCAATTGTAGCAACAAATTAGTAACAGATCAAAAATATTACGAAAAAAAGTATTTAAAAGTGCACTAAGAAAAAGTAAACAACCTACATCGTGTATCATGTAAGCATTATAAGCACTATACAATCCCAATTGATCATACTATACAATCCCAATGGAACTACAAGAAGAGAACTATAAAATCCCAATGGAACATGCAAGCTGTGCTATTAATGCGGCTGAAAATCGGTCAAAAATCGTTATGCGGGGTTGGACCGAAACGCACAGGGTCGACTCGGTTTGCCTTAAGCGGAACCAGTAAAATTGGTCAAAAATTGGCGAGTCAGCGCTTAATCGGCCCAGCTGACTCGCCGATTTGTCGATCTGTATATATGAAAGGAAAAAAAAAACCTAATCGATCTGGTTCTTGGTTTGCAGCTGACTGAAGAAGGAGCGACGAAGAACTGAAGAAGAAGAGATGAAGAAGAAGAAGAAGAAGAGAAGTAGATCTGAATCATCAACCTCTCTTCCTCCTTTCTTTCAATCGAATCATCAAGTAGCTTGCTGCTGAATCGATCAATTGAAGACAATGAAGACGACGAAGAAATTGGCTGCTAAGTTCCCCAATCAGGTACCCTCTTCCCTCCTCCCTCCTCCCAGTCCCTTTTCCCTCTCCTCCCAGTCCATTCGTTTCTTCCATTCGCTTCTTCCCTCTGCTGAATCGATCATCACATCCATTCGTTTCTTCCCTCTTCAAACAAGAAGCGAATGGATGGGATCTCTCACTCTCTCACAATTGTTTCTCCTCTTCAAATTGCTAGCTTACAGACAAGTTATACCTAAATTGCATTCATACAGTTATAGCTTATGATCTGAAAAATAAGAGAGTGAAACACTCTCAATAATAAAAATAATATGACAAATGAAACACTCTCAGTAAATTGACAGAGATGAAACATCATCCAATTCCCTGATTATGCTTATGATATGAATGTGTTTCATTTATGTTGGATGAGGTTAGTTGATAGTTGTTGGAGATGAAATACTCTCTGATTAGATTATTTTTATTCCCTGATTATTTTACTTATTCTTGTTTCATATTTGTATTTTGTTGATTATGTCGTCGGGAGGTTCAAATCCTTTTTCCAATTCAACATCGTCAAATTCCTTGAAAAGGGCATCCGAAGATATGGCATGGGAATGGGGAGTATGTACAAACCCAAACAATAAAACTTTTATTGCTTGCAGTTCTTGCTATTGGGGTTATTGCTATGCCTATGAGTTGTTGTTGCTTTCGTTGTATTGGTTGTTCGTAAACAAGTCCAGGTAACTATAAGTGTTGCAAAATTAAATTCATTTGATTAATTAGTAAGATAATACATGACTATGATTACATATTTACATCCTTTTGATTAATTATTTATTTTGTAATCTATGATTATGATTAAATTTTAAAAATATACTTTGAAAAAACTGTCCGCATAATTCCGCTTAGTCCCGCATAATTATGAAAAATCGTAATGCGGTCCTGACCGCTTTCCGCATTAACTGCATAGCATGCAAGAAGAGAAGTGGATCTACCTAAACCTATATGCATATACAAGGACAACTTCGAGATAGCAAGAGACCGTTGTATCCATGGTTCCAAATATTGATATACGGAAGATACATCGACCCTTGAAAAAGGATAAGACAGTGTAGTCAAGGCGCAAGGTGCAAGGCGAGGCATGTGCCTAACATATTTTAGGTGGCCTAATTAGAACACTTGAAAATAATACACTCATAAAGTTTTTATTTAGCATGCAAATTCGCACAAGAGAAAGCAACGATTTTTCAAGATTAAAAATAATAATAATAATTAAATTAAAAAATAACATTATCAATCATAAAACTTGCACCCAAAATTTCAAACTCAAATGTCAAATAGTCAATTACATGATTAAAAAAAAGTTAAAAATCAGTCCATACTCCATAGGTAAAAATTCTATAATTTATGGAGTTTAAAGTCGGTCCATAACTATGTTATCTCAAGTGCTAGGACTAGGCGTATGGATAGTAAGTAAGGTGCTACATAGTACCCAGCCAAACAGTACCCAAACAGTGTGTTATGAGCTTCAGTGCATTTTAACTACATTCGAAATAGATATTGTGGATAATTCCTCTAATACCTATCCAGATATATCATGGACATTTTTACATAAATAATGAATAGATATTGCAATGTATCAAAATACTTTGACCATGGAGGTATCTATTGGAAAACAATGAGCAAAATAACTTCGTCAAACAAGATGCCAGCTAGTTGTACACCTTCAATCAAGGGGCAAAAACCTAGCACTTAAAGACAGACAAATACTACTCTTTGCAATACAATATTTCAACGTGATTTAGAATTTCGACAAAATTTAACACAATTCATAAGGCTGCAACTTGGGCGGGGCTCAACCAGTGCCCAACTCGAGATTTGGGCGGGATGGCAATATCTAGGTTGGGTTAGGGTTGATCATTGTCATCATTTTATTCAACCCAAAAAAATTGTTTTGGGCATGAACAATTGAGTTGCCCAGCCCAAACCAACCCGAGCTCAATATCTTTATATATATCATGTCCTTTTTTCTTTTTTATATGAAATATATCATATTTCTAATGTTTTTGAAAATACATCAACTTAGAAAATTTTGAATATTTCATATCTTAAATTATAAAATGTACAAAAATAAATCTAGTCACATTCCGGCTTATATATTCTCCTCTTTTAGCATGAATATTAAATTCAAATTACCTTTCTATATTGAGTCCCTATTGAATATTTTACGTATTGTTTTCTTCGGTAGTTGCTAAGTAGATGAGGATCAATTATCGCAAATTTGAAAATGCAATTATCAAATCTAACACAAATTAGAAGTTTATGAGTATAAAATATGTCAATTTTGTTTGAACATGTTTGTTGAAACTCTAATATTTAGGACAAAACACTAGTTAACTACCCGAGGTTGGGTTTGGTTGGGTTGGGAATGGGCAAAGCATCCAAACATTGGGTAGGTCACGAACAATGCTTTCAACCAGCCCAACCCGCCCACCTGCAGCCCAACGATTCATATAGCCTATATCACACTTTTTAACTCTAGAAAAATAAGTTTGAGAAGAAATTTAACTAGCTTTTCATACAAAACAAATATAGAAAGGGAAAATAAGAGGGTGAAAATAACCACTACCCTTGACCCACAACACAAAGAATGCATTACTGCTGAAATGCATAGTATCCGATTATTAATAAAAATGTTTAGGGTCCTTAAACCATGCCTCCCCCTTCCCACACAAAAAAATTAAAATAAAAAATAAAATAAAAAAAATTTGTATTCTCATACCCAAATACAAATTCTTGGAACTTATTCCTTTAAGGCTCCAACCAGTCCACACTCAAATGCCATAATAAACATCTCACTGACAAGCCATTCACTTCCTCCCATTTCCCTCTCCACGAGTCTTTTACCTCATTATGTTAAAAATGGAATTTGGTTCAAAAAGATTACCTAAAGTATCAAGAATGGGCTTTGATGATGATGATGTTAAAAATGGTGATTTATGCAATGTTTAGAGACCTTTGCCTCTTTGTTATGATAACTTTTTTGTTCTTTTTTTATCAGCAAAACATATGGGATTGTATTAAACTAAACCAGCAGTAAGAACTCATGGGGACAAAAAAAAGAACAACATTACAATCCTTTGAATCAAATAGGAGAAATATGTGCACATTCTGAAAATAACATGACTGAAGAAACTGTTCTTCTTTTTTTTAATTCATGCAAACATGACATTATATACAATAAATTGGCATTCGTGAGAACAAAATACTAAAATCAGTGAAAAGCATGTAAATGAACAAACATAACTACCTGGTATAGCGCATGACTTAGCTCCTGCCTAGCAGTATGTAGTTGCTGCTCCAATGCATAATTTGATAGCATCAATGCATCCCATTCCTGAAGAGACAATACTTGAATCAAAGCAGGAAAGTAGCTTAGGTCTAACTTAAACCCTACACTAGGCCTACTTAAACCACGCTGACTCAACAATATCAAAGTAGGATTCAGCTAAAGCATATATGAAAAGGAAAAGGATACAACAGCGCCCTCGACAAATTGTCATGGGCCATATTCTTTGGGTTAGTGGATTGTGCATAATGGGTTTAACATCGGTCTTGAGAGCATTTTGATTTACCTCTCCAACAAATTACAACTGATATTGTTGTTAATGGGCTACAAAATAGAAGTTTGTTAGGTTCACTAACCTCACAAGTAAATGTCGTAGGCAGAATCCAATGATGGATTCAGATTCAGTGTCTTTATTTTCAACTTTTCTCTGATTAAACCCCTTTGTTTTTGTTTATCATGGGAAGTTTCCTTTTGATTATCAGAGGATTGATGTTAGATAGAATGATTTCAATTATTCAATCATGATCCATGGTGCTATGGTACATTCAGAAAAGACTGAACTTTGTTTTTTCCCATTCTTTCCTTCCCTTGAATATGATGCCAAATCATATTTTTTTATCTTCTTTCCCAATTTAAAATAATGTTAGTGCCATCTGATTTGTGTTGCAGTTGGTCCAACTGTAAGAATGAATTTAAAACTAATCTTCATGCAAGACTAGATATGCAATAGAAAACAAAAATGAACATGATGCACAACACAAGTATTGAATCTTATGTAATGCCTTTGGCCTATACACACATTTGGAAATTAGTAAATGTAAACAACTGTAAAATTTGAAATAGTAAATGTACTTTTATGCACATGACTTTCAAACCCCGAGACTTATAGATAAAAAGTATAGGCATCCTGATTTTATCTCGTGCGACACAAAAGTAGACAGATTTGTGTGTGCCGCCATGTGAGTTCACCAAATTGTTAGAAATTATGAATTGTTAAAAAAATCATTATTTTTTTTAATGAATAAAACATACTTGAACATGAAGTTTTCTTTTTATGAATAAAACATTATCATTAAAAAAAAATCATTAAGTTATTGTTATGCAGCATAAAAATTGAATAGAAAAGGCTTCAATGACTCATTAAGTGGGACTTCTCCCCAAATAGAAAAATTTGGAAGGATGAAAATAGCACATACATTTTGGAACATTCCCAATAACCCTGGAATGCTAGCAGCTTGCAAGGGCCTGGGTTTTACCACCTGTACCATGATAAAATAGCCAAATCAGATATATAAATAGATAAAACTAAGGGTGTGTTTGGTTGCATGGAATCCCATGCCATGAGAATCCATGAGGGGACCCCTACATTTTAGGCTAAACTCCATATTCACCATTTGACCACCATTTGATTTTGTGATCAATAGTGGGAATGAAAGTCCCATGAACATGGGAATCACACTCCTTGGTCCCCCAAGGCATGTGATTCTCATGTTCATGGGACTTCCATTCCCACCATTGATCACAAAATCAAATGGTGGATGTGGAGTGATACATCAATTTAGCCTAAAATGTAGGGGGTCCCCTCATGGATTCTCATGGCATAAGATTCCATGCAACCAAACACACCCTAAGAATAACAGGCAAACAACCAATACAACTAACCTTATTTGTTTTAACTGATATGATATCATCCATTGTAAGTGGCTCCCCAGTCACTGGGCATTTCCCATAATCCTAAAAACATAATCAAGAGGGAGAACTAAAATCTAGAACGGTGAAACTTTCGGCCAAAAAGAGAGAAGGTAAAATAGCAATAGTTGAAACACTGAATCTTATGGAGGGAGTTCATGTGTGGCATGTATGAAATGAATATCAAAATTAAACAAAATAAAACATAATTCTAGATGATACATGCAAGCACAGGTGTCACGCCAATTATTACAAATGTGTGGCTTTGATGCTTCTTTTTTATCAAAGGTAAAAATCGTATCGAACAATGATATAAATTGAAAAGAGCCTTAAAAGCATTAAGGCCCCAAAAATAATCTATCCTAGTTTACAACCAAGGACTCCAACGGAACCCCACTAAAAGTTGCATCATACGAAACCCAACCCCTAAAGTGCCTAAACTTCCATAACTACCCCACCAAAATCTGATTTTTTATTTGTAAAAATCATATCATTGCTTCTTCCACACATTCCACATTCCACATTCCACAGTCCAACACAAAGTAGTGGGAAAACCTTCCATTTTGGCATGGGATGTCTTAGAGACCTACATGCCCTCAACAAACCCTCCATTTTTTTGGAAATCGAGCAATGTTTTAAAGGTTCTCCAAACCTTTATATTGATTAACAAACCCTCCATAGATCCGGCATAACCAACAAATTTTTTTTTTAAAAATGCATTCATAAACTATTAACTCACCCATAATGAAGTTCATACTTGTATTCTCTAAATCAAAACTGCATAGCGTGCAAGCCCAATCAATATTCATCCCTTTATGATTCAACTCTGATTTGGATAGAATTTTATTCCCCAAAGTTGTCACAAAAATGAAAATACACCCTAGAAGGTACCCCTCTTTTTCAAAAAAAAATATTTCATTTCATAAAGAAAATACACCCTAGAAGGAGCTTCTCTCTTGCAAGCAAACTTCAACAAGGAATTATTAGAAGCGCTTGGAGGTAATGATCCATAGCCATGACTGAAAAATAGGAAGACACTAAAAACCGTTCTCTGAATCCCATTTTATAGACCCATCTATCTTCCTCCCCTCCCTCCCAAGAGAACCCCTTTCCAACATACAACACCAGATAAGGTGACAAACTCACGAAGCTCCCCCACCAATAGTGATCCTCTCATGAGGTGAAGATCCTACTCCATTAACCTGCTAACAGTTTACTTGTGGCCTATTATGTTTTATTTGAACATTCGTAGTTGCTTTATATACAACAAATTGTGTACAACACGATACTAAAAAAACGTGTCCAGCAGAATATATGTTGATTCACTAGTGATTGGGTGTTGCCTCTGTGTAGCATGATTCAAAGTGCCACGCTAGGGAAAGGTGAATTGCTATTTACTCTCTTATGGCTTATGTGATTGCTTCGAACTTTGGGCAAGAAATAAACAAAAGGGTGTGTGACTGTGTGAGGATATTCACTCGGATCACATTATGATGAATGTATTGGCTTTCTTATGGTACATACGTTCCACCCACGCTAGACTCAATTGTAAATTGAGAAAGTATATTGTTGGCTCAATGATTCTTCATTAACATAATTGGGGCCTTGGCCTTGTAGATCTCCTTTCTTTTGAATGATGAATGAAAATTGAGTCTTTCCATAAAACCTAAAATTGAACTTCGCTCTATAACTTGGGTGCACACCAGAACTGAAGTTTGCTCTAGTAACAAATTTGAGCAAATCTAAGAGTTACTAAATGGGATTTGACATGGATTCTTTCTTTTTTACACACTTGTATAAGAAAATTTGTCAAATTATTTTAGTGAGAACAAATTTTGACCAATTTGCAAATAAAGACTCTCAAAATCATGATTTCAAACTTGTTAAAAGATAACGAATTATTCTTTAAGAAAGAAATCCAAAAATCATCTAAACTCTCGTTCACCATTGTGTTCAGAAATAACCAGTGTTCTAAAAATCGCTAGGCGCTGGGCGGGCGGCGAGCAGGTGCCTAGCGCCCAGGCGCCCAGGCGCCTAGGCGGTCTTATGTTTTGTATTATAACTTTAATAATTTACAAAAGTTAAGCATAATACTTTATCAATTACATCCAATTTAATGTCAATATACATATGCAAAATTTAAAAACATGAAAAATTAACAATCGTGAACAAAATTTATTAAAACTCAAATGACTGAAGTTGGTCATGATGGGTACTTTATATAAATTTGAATTTGTGTAATCTTTTATTTTTCTTCAAATTGCATGAATAACCTCAGTTATGTTTGATAAAATCTACATTAGTAAAATTGGTACCGGCAGATCCTTTGAGAATTCCATTAACTAATCATCTTTCGCTACATTTAGACATATCATCATCATCATCATCATCAAAGCCCATTCCCGAGATTTTCTAAAAAAACAATTAAATAGTTTATTTCTAAAAAATAGGAAAGAAAAATAAAATAAGAACACAATCAACCTTATTAAAAAATAAAAAATAAAAAAATAAAAAAATAAAAAAATAAAAAAATAAAAAAATAAAAAAATAAAAAAATAAAAAAATAAAAAAATAAAAATAAAAATATAAAAAATAAATAAAAATCTCCCAGACCGCCTAGACCCCGCCTAGACCGCCTAGCCCGCCTAGACCGCCTAGCCCGCCCAGACCGCCTAGCCCGCCTAGACCCCGCCCAGACCCGCCTAGACCCGCCCAGACCGCCCAGACTGCCCAGACCGCCCAGACTGCCCGCCCAGGCATTAATCTGGGCGGTTTTCCACCTTCTAGCGCCTAGGCTGCCGCCTAGACCGATTTTTAGAACACTGGAAATAACAGATGGGTTTTCACGAGCCATAAGGGAGTGTCGCTTAGATTGAGTAACTACTTTTTAGAGCCTAAGATTATACATACATAATGAAATAAATGACAATTTGAATAGCTTACTTACATATGTTCCACAAAAATATAAATATATATATATATATATGTATGGATGAAAGTTTTTTTTGGACCTATTAAGAGTAGATTTGCTTAAATAAAAAAATTCTCCGTCCTATCAAACAATCAAAGCAAATATATTGATAAGGGCCTATTTTATGTGATTAAGAAAATCACAAGGCAAAAAGAGGATACAACGCCTCCCCCCACTAGGGGTGTTAATTGGTTCCTAAAAATCGACCGAATCGAGCCAACTAAACCCAAAAAAGCCGAACCAAATAAAAATCAAAACCAAACAGTAGAAGCCGAACCAAATAAAAATCAAAACCAAACAGTAGAAACTGAACCTAGTTGCATTCGGTTCAGTTTTGTTTTTCACACATCCGAAAAATACTAAACCGAACCCCTCTTTTTATTTTCACTCTCTCTCCCCCTTAGCCAACCTACCTTCCCTCCCTTTTTTTTATAATCCCCCAACGAGCTCACCTACTCCCACCTTCTCTCTCTTTTTTTAATCACCCAATCAACCCAATGGTTTAGCATGAAGCGTGTACCTGGATTGGTTTATCATGAAGCATGTACTTGGATTCATCAAAAACGTAGAATTGTTGAAAACTAAGGGCATCGACGAAATCTTGCCCATCAGTGTGAATGATCCATTTGTGATGAAGGCATGGGCAAAGTCATACCTAGACAACAAGCATGTTAAGTTCTTGGTTGTTGGGTCCGCAACCTACACTCATGCTTTGGGTCTAAAGCTCAATTTGGGCAAATAGGGGCTCGGAACCCAGTCCAGGAGGTTCGCCCTCTTGATCAATGACTTCAAGATGAAGGTTACCAATGTTGGATCTGATGGAGAGTTAGGTCTTGAATTGTTCGATTAGGCTTTGCATACCTTGTATTGCATCATGAAATAAACCAAGTTAAGTTTTTTGTGTGGGTGAGTGTGATTCCTCGGCTCTTTATTTATGTTTTGGTGTTTTTTTGGAACTCGAGTTTTTGGTGCGATCGCTCGAGAATTGAGACAGTTGAATTTTACAAAAATAATTTCATTAGCTCCAGAGGTATTCTAAATACTAATAAGGGTATCTCCTCACTTGCTGAATATTATGGAAGAGGTGGAAGCAAGGATTGTGATTTCGTTTTTCGAGTTAATTTCAGTCTCCTGATTTTAAGAAATATTTCATGAAATATTTCAGTGTAAAAAATAAACGTAAAAATTTTAAAGATACATGAAATATATAATGAATTTCGAGGGTATATTAAATATGTAAAAAATAATATGCAATAAAAAAATGTATTAAACACATTAAGGGGAGTGTATTGTATCTGGATTTTGTGGTCAATTTAATAAATTTCATGGATTCTGAAAATCCAAGTGTATTCAATTTGGATTTTAAAAAGTCCCCAAAAGTCTAGGGGTATTCAATCAGGATTTTAAAGTCTTTCTGAAATCCACAAAATCTAGGGGTATCCAATATGGATTTCAGAAAGTCTACAAAAGTTTTAGGGTATTCAAAATATCATTCATATTTATGGATTTGAAAAATCATGAATTCTCATGGACTTTGTAGTGTTAGGTATAAATAACAAAGTTCAATAGTTTGCCAGCCTCCTATCAAAGATTTCAACGTGAAAAAAAGTCTCCCAAAGTTCTTCCTTGTGCCAGCCGCGAAGAGGTTGGTTCCCATTCTCTTGTTTTCTCGATTCTTTTTCTATCTTTGCATAGTGTTCATAGTTGCATCGTTGATGATTTTGGGTTAGGGTTTGGATTATTTTAGGGTCTATAAATCTGAAAGTTGTGTTAGGTTTGGATTAAATTAGGGTTTATAAATCGCTGGATTAAATATATATAGTATATTTGGTTGGATCATTATAGCTTACAATCCCTTGCATATGGCATCAATCCTCTTTACCATTTCTGTTCGAATTCGGGTACCTACACCTCCAATAGCCCTTTCGAAAACAACTTGAACACGGTGATGAGTTACCAGCCCTCCCAAGTTGTCCAGGGTAGCGGCTTTGCACTTAATTCAGAGGGGAATGGTGCAGATACCGTAAATGGGCTAGTTTTATGCCGCGGTGATGTCCAAAGTGCTGATTGCAAGACTTGCATCCCTGAGGCAACTAAAGAGCTTGTGCAAAGATGTCCAAACAATAAAGGAGCAATTATATGGTATGATAACCGTCTTTTCCGGTACTCAAGTGTGAAGTTCTTTGGGACTATTGATTATGAAGAAAGGTTCTACATGAATAACTTGCAAAATGTTAGCGACGCTGAATCATTCAATCAGAAAACTAAGGAATTTATTAAGTGACCTGACAAACAAAGCTTACACTTCACGATCTTTGTTTGCTACTGGAGAAACAAAGCTTGATGAGACAGACAAACTGTATGGACTTGTTCAATGCACTAGGGACCTTTCTGGTGCGCAGTGTAAGAAGTGTCTGAATGATGCAACAAGTGAGATTGGTTCTTGTTGTGATGGGAAGATAGGAGGAAGAGTTGTTGGTGGGAGTTGTAATTTCAGATATGAATTATATCCCTTCGTGAATTCTTATTAGAAGCTCATGACTTCCATGGGTTTACTACTTGTATGTGTATGCACCATAATGTATTACTAATTATTGCAATAAGTTTGTCTAATAAATTAAATGTCATAGATTATTGGTATAATTAGCTAATTCTTGCATCAAAAAAAAAAGCTAATCCAGGAAACCATCCTGTCAACGCAATTGAGTTATTTAATCTTCGTCATGCTTCATTGAGGAACGTAATTGAGAGAATATTTGGAATATTCAAGTCGCGGTTTACAATTTTTCAAATCAGCACCACCATTTCCTTACAAGACACAAGCGGAGCTTGTTTTGGCATGTGTAGGATTGCATAATTTTCTTCGACACGAATGTCGTTAAGATGAATTTTCTCCTGAACCAGAAAATGATCCGGTAGAGAATCATCATCATCAAAGCCCATTCCCGAGATTTTCGGGGTCGGCTACATGGATTTTGGTTATCCAAGCAATGAGATCTTCTCACATTTCCTCGCCTAATCCAAGCTCAATGATATCATCCGATAGAGAATGATGAAGATAATTTTGAATGGGATGATATTCAAACCCAAGAGGAGCAAAGAGAAAATGCTAATCAATGGAGAATGAGTATTGCTAATCAAATGTGGGCAGCAGCTCAAGCAAACATCAACGTTGCTAACAATGATAATGAAGAAAGTGACCATGAAGGAGAAGAATGATCATAATACAATTTTATGGACGTTTACTTCTTATTTTAAAGATGCTAATTAACGACCTTTTCTTTTTCTAGTTTTTTTAGCACATGTATCTCTATTTTATGGACGTTTTTTTGTTTCATCACTATTTACCAACTTTTTTATCTTGTAAATAATTAGAAATCTGTAAAAGTCGTTCATACAAAGTCCGTGGATTTTCATAAATCTCTAGAAAGTCTGTAGCAAAAGTCTATGGATTTAAGAAATCAGCAGAAGTTCGTGGACAATTTAAAGAGTCCGTGGACTTTTCAAATTATTTATCAATTCCATAAGAATCCATATACAATACACCCCTGTAAATAAAACCAAAATACCTATAATTAGAAAATCAATTGGTAGTTTAAAAAATTAATATATAAATAGAAAAAAGTGATAATGAAGAAATTAGGGATTAGTTTAAAAAATCAATAGATAATTAAAATAATTGATAATTAGAAGAAAAAAACTCAAAATTTACGAAAAATCCAGAAATTTTTTCGAAAAAAACTACAAAACTTTTAGAAAAAATACTCGAAAAAAATGTAATTTTTAGTGGATGGCACATCAACACAGCTTCAAAGCGCCATTGGACCACATGCTAATCAAGGTGAGGGCTATTATACTAAAATATCTACCCTTAAGGCTCCGCCACGGCAGCGCCTTGCCTCGACAAGGTTCTACGTTGACCTCGGTACCTCACCTTGCCCCTAACAATATAACTATATTGCTATACACCAACTTAGAGTATTTGTATGTCAAATTTTAGTTTCTGATATACGATATATTAGACATTTTAGTTGCTACTAGAAACTCCAATGTCAGTTTAGTTTTATTTGGAAAACTAGACCATTTTTATAGCATAACACATGGACAAAAAATATGGGTTTTAACTCAAGTATGCAAAAACATATACTTGTTGGGGTCTAAATTGAAGGAGTTGTCTGAGATAATATTCTTTAGACTCTATAACCCTTTTTCGTTGTTGGGACTTGGGGCTCGGGCTATGACTCCTTTCACTATTTTGGTTATCTGATTAAACTAAAAACTAATTTTGCAATGCTGATGAGCTAGAACCAGATAAAGTAAGTTTCCGTGTGAGGATTCAACGGAACCATTAAACTTACTATACCTACATACACAGAGATCACAATCTGGCCAATAATAAATTGAAACTCCGTATAACTTGTTACCCGTCTGGCTTTTGAAACAACTTTGTTCAAACTCACCATTTTTAGCTCCTACAACACGAGAAATCAAAGATTTCTACACGTACCTTTACATGGCGTTCGACCAATCGCTTCTCGAAGAGCAGCCCAGATTTCTTCGAAACAACGGGTTCTTCCGGAACTTCGCCGGATACTGTACGAACAACGCAATGCAAGAAACAACCGTGAATCAGATAAAACAAGAAACCCTAGATGCAGAAAGAGAAATAAAGAGAGAGAATTACTTGCACAGATCATTGTAGACGAACGAAACTACTAGGATTTGGGTGGAAAGAGAAAGAGAGATAGACGAATGAAGGAAGAGAGAGCGACGGGGTTTGGGCAGAGTTTGGTGAAGAGTTCCCTCTCGGCGCAGAGAGAGAGAGAGAGTGAAGAAGAGAGGGAGCGAAGAGGGGTTTTGTGGGGTTCTAATACTTTGTGTCTGACTTCTTTTTTGGGTTTTAAAGCGGTTCACCAGGGCAGGGTTTGGACCACGAGTTGATGGTAGCTGATTCGGATCAGTCCATTGATGGTTGGATCCAAATTTTGCGAACCGGATCTGAGACAAAATTTTACTCTAGAACGCTTTGATCAGTAAGTTCATCGGATTCGCGTTTATTGCCGGCATATTTTGAAATGGGGTTAAAATCTCAATAGTTGTTCATTTGACTTTGTTGGTGATAATTATAAATAAGATCGTTATAAAACTGTTTTTAATGTCCCATTTGGTCATTATGAATGGATTGTTATGTCATTCGGTCTTAAAAATGTTTCGTCTAAATTTTAAAATATTATGAATGATATTTTTACTCATTTTACCTACTTTTCAATCGTGTATATCGATAATATACTAATCTTTTCCAAAACGTTAGATGATTACTGAAAACACTTGTACCAATTTTATCAAATTATCAAATCTAATGGTTTGATTTTATCTCCCACAAAAATTGTTTTATTTCAAACCAATGTTAGATTTTTAGGTCACAAAATTCATTTTGGAACTATCACACCTATTAATAGGGCAATCGAATTTGCAGATAAATTTTTCTAATGAAATTAAAGACAAAAATCAGTTACAAAGATTTTTAGGTAATTTAAACTATGTTTCTGAATTTTATAAAAATTTACGAATCTTGATCAAACCCATGTTTGATAGACTCAAAAAGAACCCTAGTCCTTAGTCCTTTCTTCATACCCAAATTGTCAAACAAGTTAAAAGTCTTCTTTGTCTTGATATCTCTAATCCTGCTGCATTCAAGATTGTTGAAACCGATGCATCCGATGTCGGATATGGGAGTATTCTTAAACAAAAGGCTGAAAATTCTTTGTTTGTCTAGTTGGTTCGTTTTCATTCTGGTATTTGGAATGAAACCCAATCTAAATATTCTACTATCAAAAAATAAATGTTTTCCATCGTTTTATGCATCATGAAATTTCAAGATGATTTAATCAATAAACCATTTTTATTATGCGTTGATTGCAAATCAGCTCAAGATATTTTGAACAAAAATGTTAAAAATCTTGTGTCCAAACAAATATTTGCAAGATGGCAAGGTTTACTGTCCGCCTTTTATTTTCAGATTGAGCATATAAAAGGAGAAGCCAATTCTCTGCCGGATTTCCTCACAAGAGAGTACTTGCAAAATGAACTCTCAAGCTTCTTCTTCTAGACCTCCTTTTTCGCTTCAACCTCAATCTAAATCTCAAAAAGAACCCTAGTCCTTACTCCTACAAAACCACCAGTCTCACCAATTTCTTACGCTTTAGCTATTAAAAATCCTTATTTTCCATTATCCATAGAAGAAATCTAATCCACTATGAAATCTCTTGGCAAACCTCCTTCAAAACCCTCAAACCCATACCTTACAAAATCAAACTTTGAACCAATCATGTTACTCAAAACATAGGTATAGATGACCCCAATATCACAACAAAACAAAATTTTGGTCCAAGATCCCCATTTGATGAAACTAATCACCTCAAAACTCGTGAATTTTATGAATACATCTCAGTTGGTACTGATTCAGTATTAATTACCCATCACAAAGATCCTTCTAACCCAGCCAAGATCACTCAATCGAAATATCAAATTCTCAAAATTCTATCTCCTCAAAACTGGAAACAAGCTCTTATCACTCATAAGATATTTTTTTCAAAATTACAATCCTCCTTCTTTCAACTACCATGATTACAAGCAAGCTTGGTTTATAGCCTTCCTGCTCTCTACAACCAAGTGTTCTCATTCCTGATTTTTCCTTTTCTGCAAAAATTTTTATCTCAAAATCTTCCATTATGGTTCCAACTTACTTTGTGGAATTTCTATGGCCAGTCCAAGATATTCTTCCACCTTTTGTCCTAGAAGGATGGAAATTATTCGAATTCCTGTTCAAAGGACCGAACCCTTCAGATCAACAAGTATCATCTACATGGTTCTTTGTCAAATTCAATCTTGCATGGATTTGTTGTTGGGACTATCTTTCAACATCCATTTCACATTCCTTTCATTCTTATCAAGCTCCATTATGGTTGTGTCGTCATTTTAAAGTTAAGTGGTGGTCTCAGTTTGATCAATCTCATATTACCAAGCAAACAATTTTAGGACTGTTTCGCCCAAGTTCAAGCTTCATACGCAATGTTTCAAGTCCAAACTCACAATCACTCTCAAAATCAAAATTACTCAAACAACAACTCAAGACTCAGCTCAAAGGATCTCCATCCAAAGCCCAATTGATAGAAATTTTGTCTCGAGTATGCTCTTCAGATAACTCTAATGATGAAGATGAACCTACAGTTCCTGCCGACAATATAGTTCTTGCCGACAATGAGGATGATTGTTTTGGTATTATTTAGCCAAATCAAGATTCCTTATATCAACAAATTAATACAAAAGCAAAAGCATCAATCAAGTGTGTTCCCCACGAGATTTCAATCTCAATCTTCCAGCTCTACAAAAGTTAAAAGCTTTTCCAGAAGTAAAGCATCCTCAATAGTGTCCGCACTCAAGATTCTCATCAACAATTATTCACAAAACAACAAAACAGTTTAATCAACAATCATATCAAAGCAAAAGCAAACATCTCAATCATGCACAAAAGCAAGCATTTCAATTATGCAAGGCCAGCTCGACAACCTGTCTCATCAATCATGTTACCGCATCCATCATTTTAGTATTTAAGTAGAACTTTGCTCGCAAATAATGTATCTTTTCTTTTATTTGAAAACCAGTGTGCTTATTACCTTCCTTTCCTTAATGTGTTTCTCATCATGTAAGTCATCCTATTAATAAAGTATTTTCATTTTACAATCTATGTAGTTATCTTCTTTATACATTTAATATGTTTTGTTTTGAATATCGTAGTTTCAATATTGCATATCATAGTTTTAATATGGATCTTGATTACCTGGACTGAATTTTTATGGATCTTGAATACCTGGGCTGAGTTTTGGTATCAAAGCCATGATTTTACTTGGTTTTTTGGGGGAAATAGTAGCGTTGGTCAGCCGTAGTAGCGTTGGTCTTTGATAACAGCGGTTAGCCGTTTTAGCCTTGTGTAAGTCGCAAGGTTGTGCAATTAAGGGTGAGGTGGTCTCGTTGTAGGTGGTTTCGTTACCCATTTCCCCTGATTAACCCAAGTACAATATGTCTTTACTGTCAAGATTTACCCGAGCCTCAAGCTCTCGACCTAAAAACCCTAATATCCAGAATAGACTAGAATGTAGGATTCCAGAAGTAGAACAAAATCTTCAAAAATGGTATGTTCCCCAAGTTCCTTCCAAACAAATATATGAAATTTCAAAATTCATATTTTCGCAAAAAACTGAAGATCTAATTGATATTGTGGAAAAGAAATACCAATGGATGGATCTTTAGAATCCAAACAATTGTTTTCAAGCGAAACATTACAATTTCTTCAAAATCAAGGATACAAGTATATCCATATTGGTTTAATCCAAGTAGGAATTAAACCCCTTACAAGATCAGGACTAGACATATGTGTTATCTTAGCATTGTGTGACTGTAGACATAACAAATTCGAGGATTATCTGTTAGGAATAGCATAATCCACTCTAGCTATGGGAACAATCTATTTTGATTGTTACCCAAATTTCTCTATTTCTCTCAATGATCCAAACATTTTAGAAACATTAACATTAAACATCAGGTTTCGACATGTTACCTGGTTCTGAACCCCTAGCACTAATATACAAAATCACATACAAAGCTATGAAGACTCATTTGAGTTCCCGCGCTCTTCAAGCATCTGAAAAAAGGATACACAATCTTCTTTCAGACAAACAAAGAAAACAAACCAATGTTATTGTCCCAAAAACAATTCATTTGAACCAAATTACACTTCTAGTCTCTTGGCAAGTACAATCCCAACGTAGGAAACCTCCTCCTAGTAGAATAAATCAAATTGTTACATTAGAAGACGAAACTGTTGAATTACAATTATCTGAAGATAGAAAACTAAGGTTCAATTATCTGATTTTCAATCTAGACGACGGTTTGAATCATCATTCAAAACTACATCTACACATATATCTAAGATTCCAACATCACCTATGCCACATCTCGATTTAGCAAATCTTAGACAAAATCCAAATTTTCTTCAGATTCTTCAACCCGTTTATGATTTTCAATCTGAAAATCAAAATGAACCTATCAAATCCCCAACAAACTCTGAGATGGGAGATCATTCTCAGCTAAATGTCATCTCTACAAAGTTTGTATTAGATAAAAAATTAATTCAGAATGAATATAGGCAAAATTATAATTTAACAAGATATAAAGCCTTTTCACAAAAATATACTATTGATCAACAACATATAATAGGAAAATTATTTTATCAATATTGTGAACAAATTCAAGAAAATATATTTTTCTTTACCTAGCATGAAAAAACATTTTTACCAAGAATCTATACTATCACTAATAAAACACATTGGCAACTAAAAAATAATACAATCCGTGAATTTGTATTCCCTCCATTAGAAGAGATCAAGTATTATACTCAAGGTACACATATTGTAGCATCTCCTTTACAGGATTCTACCCAAGCAAATATGACAACTTCTCATGGTATTTCAAAAATAATAGAACAAAATAATTATACCAATATTTTACTCCACAAAGTTAGTAATACTATAATTCAACATAATGCTGTCGACACTTCACAACTAAAACCAAATACTTACTTTACCCCATCTACTATCGAATAAGATATACCTTCAACCCCTACACATCTTATAGATATAATCAATAAAAAAAACTCATTATTTTAAAAATAGATGACATACCTTCTACATCAAAAAAATTAATATCATATCACAAGACACACAGGAGTCAGAAGAATCTGATTTTCCTACCCAATTGGCAAAACTTAAAACCAATCCACTAAAAAGGCAAAGAAAAAACAAAATTTAATCTACCATTTCCTACCACCAGAAATTTGTATCCCCGTCATTCATTACCTGATATGCAGTATGAAGAAAAATCTTTACAAACTTCAGCTCATTATTTTACTGGATTCATCTATGAATTGAATATAGATGGTCTCACTGCCCAAAATATCATAGATTTAACCCTAGAAATGACTATGTTGGTATGTGCTCATCGCAGCGACAATAAAATTGCTCAAATTATTATCGCTGGCTTTACCGGCCAACTTAAAGGATGATGGGATAATTATCTCACTTCCTCTGAACAACAACAAATTTTACAAGCTGTTAAAATTGACAATTGAGGCAATCTATTTAAAACAGAGCAAGGAACACCTATCTCGTTGGTACTATAATATTTGCAATTCTAAATTTTTTTTTATAGGTAATCCAATTAATTTCCAAGAAAAATCAAAAGATATCTTAATGAACCTTCGATGCCCTAGCTAAGCCATAAGCTAATCATGTCTACTGGAAAGAAAAATTCATCTCTAGTCTTCCCTCAGCATTCGCTGAAACTGTCAAAACAAGTCTAAAAACAAAACATAACGGAGACATTCCTTACGACAATCTCACCTATGGTGAATTAATAAGGTCGATGTAAGCGTTTAATAAGGTCGTGTTTGTTTGGAATAGGATATCTAATCCATTGTAAAACTTCATTGAGGGGTTTGTAGCTAATTACAAGCCTTAGAGATCCTCTTTCTAATTCAGCAGCCTTGCGAACATAGAAAACAGAACAACTCCAAGGAGATTTCCTTGGGGTAATTAATTTTTTAGAAATTAAATTTTGGATTTCTTGCTTACAGTATTGCATTAGCTCAACATTCATTTGAATATGACGAGCTTTAGTAGGAATCATTTTTCATTAAAATTTTGTTCATAGGGTAATCTAACGATATGATACTTTCGGTGCCAGAAAATATTTGGCAAATTAGAACAGAATTCTGATTGAAGTTTGAGTTTAAATTGCCCAATATCATGCTGTATTTTGGGGTCTGTTAATTGGTGTTCAGTACGATGATAGCCGCGCTCTTCTTTAAGGTAATTTAGTTGTCTAAGTTTTTTAGTAATAAAATTAAGGGAACAATTTGTTTGTTTTAATATGTTGAGATCTGTAACTTTAGGTTTTAGTAAATAAAGGAAGGTTATATTTTCTCCTAAAATACTAATATGAATGCCATCCTTAGTAACACGAAAATGGTATATTGTTGTTAAGAAATGAGTACCAAGAATGATATCCTGGCCCATATTTTTAACTGGTAAAAAATCTTGCTTAATACATAGTTTATTATGGCATATATGTGTATTGGATAATTTATAATTGATACTTAATTTTTCCCTGTTAGCTGCAAATAGTTGTTGTTTTGTTTTCTCAAAATATTTTGAAGGAATCATTCTTTCTGAGACACAGTTTAGATCTGCACCAGAATCAACTAATGCAGTGGTATTGAAATGGTATTCTTTATTAATAATAAGGGTTATATTAATATACCATTTATGAAATTTTATTTGGTTGATTAGGTTCAAAAATTGAGGTTCTTCAGTAGAGGTTTCTGTTGTAAAAGGGAGATGCGAGGTTGAATGTTGATTTGTATGATCAATCTGTTGATATTGGAGACCTAAAACTTCATCTGCTAATTGAGAATGATTTTGTTTAAGTTGTTGTATCTCTATTTTCATTGAATTTATTTCTTGTTGTAAATCTTGTTGGTAATAGGTTGTTGTTTAGCAATTTGAAATCTTTTAAGGATTTCTTGATGATTATAAAATGGTTTAATGTTTTCAGGGGTTTCTTTTTTAGAGATTGATTGTTTAATATGTTGTAAATATTCATATTTAAGTTTATTATCATCAATATGATATTTAAAATCCAATAATACACTGGCTTATTTGTATTTAGAGAGCATGTTAATCGATTAACAAAAGCATGGATCAATATCCTGAGGTTCTGGTTCTTGTTGTGATTCTGAAGAAGTATAAAGTTGATAGGCTTGAGGGTCGTCAGATGGGTCATCCGAATTGGATTTGGAATAATCAGAAGATTGAGAATTTATGAGTAATTTTCAAAAATTTGTTTTATATCATCGGGGCATTGTATTTCTTTGATTTTCTGAGGTAATTTACAATTTTTTGCATAATGACCAGGTTTGCCACATTGGAAACAGATGGGTTGTCTTGTTGATGGGCCTGGATAAAACCTTTTATGATAAGGTTTCTTAGTATGATGTTGTTTAGGTTTTTCATTATAATTAGGATATGATTGTTTAGATTTATGGTATCTTTTATGAGTTTTGAATTGAATATTTTGTTTTAATCTATTTCTTATGGAAGGAGCCTGTATAGGCTCATATCCATACTGTTGACAGAAGGAGCGAAGTTATTTACGACTAGTCGTATTCTGTTTATTTAATTGGGCTCTTAATTTGAAATCATTGCATAAATTTAATACAACCATCTCAATATGATCAATTAATTCACCATAGGTGAGATTGTCGTAAGGAATTCTCCGTTATGTTTTGTTCTTAGACTTGTTTTGACATTTTCAACGAATGGTGAGGGAAGACTAGAGATGAATTTTTCTTTCCAGTAGGCATGATTAGCTTTTGGCCTAGTCATAACTCTGTGAATAAAAATATCTTTATACCAACGAAAATCACTAAGTATAGGGCATCGAAGGTTCATTAAGATATCTTTTGATTTTTCTTGGAAATGAATTGGATTACCTATAAAGTTTTTTAGAATTGCAAATATTAGAATAGCAACGACATCCAGGATAGGTGTTTTTTGCTCTGTTTTAATTGGATTGCCTAAATTGTCAATTTTAACAGCTTGTAAAATTTGTTGTTGTTAAAAAAAAGTGAGATAATTATCCCACCATCCTTTAAGTTGGCCGGTAAAGCCAATGATAATAATTTGAGCAATTTGATTGTCATTTTTCTTGTCGCTGCGATGAGCACATGCCAACATAGTCATTTCTAGGGTTAAATCTATGATATTTTGGGTAGTGAGACGATCTATATTTCATTCATAGATGAATCCAGTAAAATAATGAGCTGAAGTTTGTAAAGATTTTTCTTCATACTGCATATCAGGTAATGAAGGACGAGGATAAAAGTTTCTTGTGGTAGAAAATGGTTGATTAAAATTTGTTTTTCTTTGCATTTTTAGTGGATTGGTTTAAAGTTTTGCCAATTGGGTAGGACAATCAGATTCTTCTGATCCTGTGTGTCTTGTGATATGGTATTAAATTTTTTTTTTTATGTAGAAGGTATGTCATCTATTTTTAAAGCAGCGAGGTTTTTTTTATTAATTATATCTATAAGATGTGTAGGGGTTGAAAGTATATCTTGTTCGATAGTAGGTGGGGTAAAGTAAGTATTTGGTTTTGGTTGCGAAGTGTCAGTAGTATTATGTAGAATTATAATATTACTAACTTTGTGAAGTAAAATATTGGTATAATTATTTTGTTCTATTATTTTTGAAATACTATGTGAAGTTGTCAAATTTGCTTGGGTAGAATCCTTTAAAGGGGATGTTACACTATGTGTACCTTGAGTATAATACTTGATTTCTTCTAATGGATGGAATAAAAATTCATGGATAGTATTATTTTTTAGTTGTTAGTGCATTTTTCATACCAGGTAAAGAAAAATATATTTTCTTAAATTTGTTCACAATATTGATAAAATAATTTTCCTATTATATGTTGTTGATCAAGAGTATATTTTTGTGAAAAGGCTTTATCTCTTGTTAAATTATAATTTTGCCTATATTCATTCTGAATTAAATTTTTTTATCTAGTACAAACTTTGTAGAGAGGACATTTAGCTAAGAATGATCTCCCATCTCAGAGTTTGTTGGGGATTTGATAGGTTCATTTTGATTTTCAGATTGAAAATCATAAACGAGTTGAGGAATCTGAGGAAAATTTGAATTTTGTTTAAGATTTGCTAAATCGAGATGTGGCATAGGTGATGTTGGAATCTTAGATATATGTGTAGGTGCAGTTCTGAATGAGGATTCAGACCGTTGTCTAGATTGAAAATCAGATAATTGAACCTTAGTTTTTCTATTTTCAGAGAATTGTAATTCAACAATTTCGTCTTCTAATGTAACAATTTGATTTATTCTAAGGTTTCCTAGGTCGGGATTGTACTTGCCAAGTGACTGGAAGTGTAATTTGGTTCCAATGAAATTTTTTTGGGACAATAATACTGGTTTTTTCTTTGTTTGCCTGAAGACTGGAAGTGTAATTTTGTGTATCCTTTTTTCAGATGCTTGAAGAGCGCGGGGAATGAATCTTCATAGCTTTGTATGAGATTTTGTATATTAGTGCTAGAGGTTCAGAACCAGGTAACATGTCGAAACCTGATGTTTGGATGTTTAATGTTAATGTTTCTAAAATGTTTGGATCATTGAGAGAAACGGAGAAATTTGGGTAACAATTAAAATATATTGGTCCCATAGCTAGAGTGGGTTCTGCTATTCCTAACAGAGAATCCTTGATTTTGTTATGTCTACAGTCATGCAATGCTAAGAGAGCACAAGTGTCTAGTCCTGATCTTGTAAGGGGTTTAATTTCTACTTGGATTAAACTAATATGGATATACTTGTATCCTTGATTTTGAAGAAATTGTAATGTTTCGCTTGAAAATAATTGTTTGGATTCTAAATATCCATCCATTGGTATTGTTTTCTCCACAATATCAATTAGATCTTCAGTTTTTTTTGCGAAAATATGGATTTTGAAATTTCATATATTTGTTTGAAAGGAACTTGGAGAACAGACCATTTTTGAAGATTTTGTTCTACTTTTGGAATCCTACATTCTAGTCTATTATGGATATTAGGGTTTTTAGGTCGAAAGCTTGAGGCTCGGGTAAATCTTGACAGCAAAGACATATTGTACTTGGGTTAATCAGGGGAAATAGGTAACTGGACCACCTACAACGGGACCACCTCACCCTTAACTGTGCAACCTTGCGACTTACACATGGCTAAAACGGTTGACCAACGTTATCAATGGCTGACCAACGCTACTATTTCCTCCCAAAAACCAAGTAAAATCTAAGTCATAATTTTAAAATCTTACTAATTTAAATTTGTAATTCAAGATAAAAAGAAATAAAATAGAATTCAAACAGTAGCTTGGAAACCTTAGATATCATTGAAATTCAGAATTTTCTTTTTCTAAAATTTTCATTGACTTTTACATGTTATTGTAGATATATAATATAATATAATAATAGGAAAAATATTGTTAATCCAGCATCAGTGGCGATCCTGAGTGTACGGGGGCCCTGGGCGAACTCTAAAAATGGGGCCCTCTTTAGAAGAATTTTTTTAATGCCTTATTTTACTAAAATATGACTATTCTAGCATTTTGAGATGCAAATCACTAATTATATTATTGTAATCAATTTTTTTCCGCTAAGTCACTGTCAATAGACATCATAGCTAACCCATTTAATCTTTCTTGTGACATGGTGGACAGAAGATACGATTTTATCCACTCCAATTTTGAAAAACTTATCTCTGCGGAGGCTACCGTTATTGGAATAGTCAACAATATTCTATATGCGATTCAGGCATTTGAAAAACCACCATCCATTGTTTTCAAATGATTTAACACTTCAATAGATTTTTTTACTTCTTCAGGTAAAATGCTACACAAAATTTTTAATTCTAAAGCTATATCTCTTGCATCAATATATAAAGTTATCATACTTCAAAAAACTCTCATGCTTAGTGCAATATGAGGTCACACTTTCATTATCAACAGATTGCAACTTTTTCAAATCAAACAAAAATCCAAAAGTCTCTCCATATATTTGAAGTTGTTAAAATCTACTTCTAAAAGAAGAAATAAATTTATCCACTATGTATAAAAAGTAATCAACTCTAAAGGACTCATCAGATAAACGTATTAACTCTCCATTGTTAGTCTCATCAAAAAAATTTCTTCTTCTAATGACTCCTTTTGTTTTAAAAATAGGTTCAATATCCATTGCACTAGCTATTTCTTTAGCTTCAATCATGGCATCCACAAATCCAGTTTCCTATATTGTTCAAAAAATGATATGAGTCCACTTAGTTTCTCTATGGCAATCTTAATATCCATATCTTCATCTTGAAGTGTTTTACTAACGGTATTGACAACAAATAATAAATTGTGCCATATTATCAAGCTAACCAAGAACTCAAAACTTTCGATTTTCATTGGTTGCTAAGGATTGAGCTCTTTATCTTTGGATCTTCACTAGTATTAACCAAGTCAAGTAAAACATCTCTAGTTTGTGGAGTTTGGTAGCGTATTGCTTTAACACTCTCAACACGACTTTTCCAACGTGTTTGTGAAAATGGCTTAAGTGTGAGGTTTCCAACATAATTCTTCAAAACTGCCCAATGTTTTGTAGATGATGCGAACAATAAATATATGCGTTGTACTGTGTTTTATTTGTTTGTATTCTAAATAAATGAATTTTTAGGTTATAATTTAGTTTTGAGGTAATATATATATATATATATATATATATATATATATATATATATATATATATATGTGGTCGCCCATGCCCGGGGATGCCCTTGTCCAGCATATGTATTTTAATTTCGACTTCAAAATATCGGTTCCATATCCCTTCAACACCATACAAATACCTATAAAATCTAAACTTAACGGACCGGATTCAAATCTAAGATTCAAAATCTTATTCCCATTTGAAGTGGATAGAATCTTGAGTCTACTCGAATTTTTTGTGAGCCGTAGTTGATGGCAAAACTTTGAATGTTGAGGAGAATATCATCCAATGGTAAGTCAAACAGTGAATGTAAACACAGACCTGGAGTTGAATGCTAGACATGGTAACAGGAAATCAAAACAGCTACGATGAACACAATATAAAAATGGTCATGCAAAGATAATATGAATATATGCAAATTACTATTGTTTATATGTAAATGAGATTAAATAACCAGTTTTTAATACAATTTTAATTACTTCACCCATTTTTCCGATCATTTGTCTTCTGACCTAGTGATCTTTTACCCTTTTGTCTGCCTCAATGACTAGTTATACCTTTAACATGTTCATTAGTCCAACACCAAATACCTCCCACTTGTAATTGGGAACATTTGACTTTTAATAAAAAATTTGTAATCATCTATGGTGTGTCTTAATCATGGTGCTTGGTCTTTAAATTTTGCCTGAGACTTTGAAATGACATATATTTTTTATCTAGTCAGTCAGATTTGGTAGTCACTTTTGAGCCAAGTTTTGATTTTTTACACTTATTCATTCTATAGATGGTGTTTGTGGTTATGTTTTAAAAATAAGGGGTAAAAAGTGTAAGCAAATATTTGGCATGCGTACACACTAACTATTTGGCATGGGTAATTTCATCCAAATAATTTTTTTCTTACAATGGTTTGTGCATAAAAGCACTACAATAATATCCACTAAAACATGAAAACAGACCCTTAAATCGCGAGATAGAAAAAAAATAAAAAAAATTTGGGTCTCGCAAAAATCGGTGAGAATAGAACACAATCTCACAAATAACTCAATTTTGCCTCATGTTTCTACGAGATTGGGGCGGGTTTTAGGGTGATGAGGAGCAAAGGACGAGATAGGGATGGGACATCTCAATTTCTTCAAAGAGGTTTGAAGTTGGAGAGAAATTAAGTAGCCCTAAATGGTCTGTCAATATATATAGATGCTCTTAATCCTCAAAAGCTAACTAAAAAGAGCATTCTTCATTATCTAGCGAAAGCCTCTTAGCAGATGGACACGTCTTCAGGAAAGATTTCCCTGAGTAGCGAGCTTCGTAATCCAGATGAAATAATTTTTGAGATGCATGGGTCCATCGAAGCCAACTAATTACTTGAAATTAGGTGATAAGTGAGTAACAATCTTCAAAACTCGTGTTTTCTCTTCCATTAAACTTTAGTTGATTTGTATTTGTTGTGGCTTAATAATGATGGAGTTCTTTGTGTATTGGGTCTTCCTTGCAAACAAACATTGTGCCTCATCAATTTCCCAAAAAAAAAAAAAAAAAAAAAAAAAAACAACATTGTGCCTCATGTACATTTTGTATTGTACAATATGTATGCATACAAGTGAAATGATGATTGTTTGATTAAATGTGTGAATGATCTTCGAGTGAAATCTTTTTCCTTTGCTACTATGAAATTGTCAGATAGAAATCGATAGAAAAGTATTTATGAAAGAATACAATGTTTCTGGGTGGATAAAGAAGACAAACAAAACAAATCAAACAAGCCAGCACAGTTGTTGTTTCACCTTTGATTTAGAAGTTGGAGCCAAAATTGTTATTTAGATGCAATTCTTTCAACAACTTCATGCGCTACATGAAAATGACATATAAGAAAACATTGAAATAAAAAAGAGAAGGATACAAATTAATTAATAGAACACTCACTTTTGTTGCATTATGTACCTAGTAACTAGTGAGAGTTTGAGGGATTTTGTAGTAATACATGTTGGGAGGAGGTGGCGATGGTAGAGGAGACTTGTAACTGTAAGCAGGAGGTGGTGATGGTGATGAGGGTGTTGGTGACTTGTAAATTTATGGAGGAGGTGAGGTGGAGATGGTGATCCTGGAGATCTATAGTAATATGGAGGTGATGAGGTTTGTGGAGAGGGAGATAGTGGTGGTGGTGAGTTATAGTAGTGTGGTGGAGAAGGTGAATGTGGAGGGGATGGAGATTTGTAGTACACTAGGGATGGTGAAGGTGGTGATTTGTAATAGTATGTGAGTGGTGAAACATATCTCACATAAGAATCAATTGATAGAGAGGTGTGGTGTGGGTGTTAGTTTCATTTGCAAGGCCAATGAGCAACCCCAAAATGTGACCAGCTTATAGAGTATTGAACATATATAAAGAATTGTCGAATGGGATTTGCTTTCCTCAACTCCTATATATATATATATAGTGACAATAACACTTATACTATAATCTACGGGTTTGTCTAAACAATGAGGGAAGGGGCGAGGAAACCAGCGAGGGAGGGGGTGAAGCCGTTCACCCCCCCTCAAGATGCGTGAAATCGCTTCGAGATACACGCTTCATGCATCTTGAGGGGGATGAACGGCTTCACCCCCCTCCCTCGTTGGTTCCCTCGCCATTTAGAATTTCCCATAATCTACACTGGGAGCTTACTAACCCATTGACCTTCTTGTGATGCCGACTATCCTATCTTACAATTTACACTGGTGTTTTTTTTTTTTTTTTTTACTGTTCACAGATGTTGTAGACGAGTTTGTATGTTGAACGTGGCAATGTTTGTCTCATGGCCACACTTCTTGCGTGACCACGAGAACCCGATGCTTCCTCTCCCTCCAAGGTTCTCTTCACGCTCAAGTTCAATTCACTCTCGCGTTAAAACCAACTATCGTACCCTCTCTTCCTTCTAGAACCTAAAAAACAAATAAAAAGATTGCAACCAAAAGACTTGCATAAATCAACTGACAATCTCAAATTCCCAATTCAACTCCAACCTCACTGTAACTCCTACTTTGCCTTTAAGTAAATATGGCAACGTTGACTTTGTTCGAATCGTAAATAAATCGTGACAGAATCTACGATTTGTAGCAAATTTGATCTGCAATGCAACAAATCGTCTCTTCAGATCTCCTCAACATATCCCTTTCAACAAGGAATCATAAATAAAATCCCAAATCCCAACTTTTTGAAACCCCAACAAATCTTTGAAAGCCCAAATTTACTGATCTCTTCAACAATGAATCGTAAACAAAATGGCCCAAATCAACTCTTCTATTTGTGCAGGAATTTAGCTAAATCACCCATATCATGAAGAGGTTGGGTGTGGTAAACAAGTGCCCATCTAATTCTGTAAACAAATGTACTCACCCATAAACCCAAAAGCTTCACTTGATCACGTTTCTTCATGCCGATATATTTTTTTAATACTTTACAATGTCATTTTGATCATTATTAATACACACAGATGATATTGTGAAGGTCCATTGGGCATCTAAATTTGACTAATGAGTTCATATGTGTAACTAGAGGTTTAAGAGCCACATTTCTCACCACCAACAATTAATAACCGCAAATCCATATGTTTTCTAGATGAAAGATCATTTGTTGATTTTTTTCTGCACCAAAAAGACCTAATATGTAATAGTTCCATTACAAATTCTAAATGTTTAAGGAGACTAATAAATTGATGGAAGCATACCTTTTTCAAGAAATCAATTATTGAACTTGGAGGAAATTGGCAAGATGTGAGACTTCCTGCTTCTTCAACTTTGACATCACCGTGGCTACACCTACAACTTCTCTGTTGAATTTTTTTGTAGCATCAATGGTCCTAAGTATTGAAGAGAAAAAAAAACTTGACACAAAGAGTATCTAAAAAAATTTATTAATAAAAGAGTTTTTGTTGGTTATAAAAGTATAAAATTAGGTTTTCTATATTTTTAGGAAGGATAAATATATCATATAACTTTATGAGTTAACATGGGTTAATGAAATAGTCATTGTTGGTCATAAAAGTATAAAAGTATGTACAAATTAGCTATTACATCAACTATGGTATCTAAATTATTTATTTTGTGAAAAAGTAGACCCTAAAAGTCATTTTTTGAAGATTTATTTCATATAATGACATGTTTATAAATATAAAACAAATAGAAAGGCATAGAAAAAGAAAATGAAAAATGGTGAAAAAAATTGATAGAATATACATGTGGAGGGATAAAAAATTTGTGTGTTTTTCCTCAAAATTAAAATTGTCATAACTATCTATTTGGTTGTCGGATTTTAATAAACAGGATATCATTAGAATGTATTTATGAAGTCTTTCCAATGAAACCAATGAACAACACAAGCGTTAAAAATTTTAAAATATATATTTTATTATTAAAAAACTTATAATGCATTAATGTCTTAGTATTTTTTTCAATATTTTTCAAAGAAATGAGACTGACAATCATACTAGGAAAATGAGACGGACATCTTAATGCACATTTAAATAAAAACCCTGAACTTCATATTTTGCTGAATTAAAAGTTGGGGGATAACTCACTTTCGGTGTTTGAATTTTTTTTTCCAACTGATTGAAATTTTGACCGAGTTTAATCTTAAAGTTTATTATATATATTTACCTTAGAATATGCTTGCACTTCAAAACTGATTGAGGGCAGAAGTGAAGATGGTTCAGGGGTTGTTCAGTACATGATATTTAGCAAATATATATGTGTGTGTGTGTGGAGTGCCAACAACACGAGAAATACCTTAGTGTTTTCTCATGACAAGAATTTGAAGCTTGATGCAATAATTGGGAGGGTTCACATAATAACTTTTCTTTATGATGATAAATGTCAACAACATAGATGACATCCTTCCCATCCTTCCTTATCTTGAAGATGGTACCTTCCAAGAGATGCCCAGCCACATGAGGAGTGTAACAATTTTGTCTCCTTTTTGCTTGTCATAATAACAACAAACACAAATAGACTAAATATGATAGAAGGGCAGTAAGGTTAGGAGTCGGGTCATCTACTTATCCAACAAAAAATCCATGAACAAACTATACAGCAAAGCTGCAAACGATGCACATGCAAATGGCCCAAACATGGAACAAACTGGATTCCATCAGGGATTCCATGAAGCAAATTTGCCAATCAGACTATTCTCATAACACATAACACAAACAGAACTTGCACAGACAGACCCTGTGTTGCCCCACAGGTTAATGCTTACCTGCCAGTTGATAATTCTGAGAGTATTTCAGTCTAACAAAAGTTTGAAAAACAGAGTCAATATCATCCGCAGAAAATGTGTCAAAATCTGAAACTTGTTGCATAGACAGAAAATATGAAATGTAAGTAAATTTTAACAGCTATGGGAAACACATGAAACTCTTTGTAATGATTGATGGATATACTCGTAAAAAAGGAAAGTGTCAAACAATGTTTGGGTGTTTAGTTTCTTTTGTGCACATAAAAAAAGAAATAAGACATGAACAAAAGGAAGAGATGGAGACAACATCCAACCTGCCACTACACCAAATTGACACTTTTGTAACAAATCTCAAAATAGTATCACTTTTGAGATGTTACAATTCACCAAACAATTTCAAGTCAAAACTAAATTTAGTCAAGAAAATGAAAAACAGTAACAAAAAAAAAATGATACAATAAGTTGGATCACCATGAATAGTATCACTTTTATAACCATACTCTTCATGGTGATACAATTATTGTATCATTTTGTTTGTGAAAATGTGTAAAATTGTTAGGTGGATTGTTACACTTCAAAAGTGATACTGTTTTTGTGGTTGTTACAAAAAATCAATTTGGTGTAGTGTGCCGAAAGAAATATAATTCCACTTCCACATCAGTGCCAAAAAACAAAAATCCCTACAAAATTTTGGCTTCCTAGTTACACAAGTTTTATTGAGTCGTGACTCTTTTTAACTTTGTAACGACACTTCATTTTCAAAATTTCACGTATTGTACATGTATTGGACACTCTAACACCATGAAACTCATTCGAAACTTCATCCGGACAATCCATATCAATTTTTTATTTTTTACAAATCTTTCAAAAGTTTCATTTTTACAAATGTTGCACGCATATTATGGGAAGTAGTTAGTAGTACATATGTAGCAATATTGAATTACAAGCGAAAAAATATGACTAATAAATAAAACTTATTGCTTAAAAAGTAAACAATATAATGTATCCCACGTATTGTGTTCGTTTAGTTGACGTGTCCAACACCTCGTACCCGTTCTGATAATCTCGTATATGTGTCGAATGTGTGGGACACTGATACATGAGATAACATAGCATTTTGGCAAATCAATTGTGTACAGTTCAATGAAAATAACAACAACAACAACAACAACAACAACAACAACAACAACAACAACAACAACAACAACAACAACAACAACAACAACAACAACAACAACAACAACAACAACAACAACAACAACAATAATAATAATAATAATAATAATAATAATAATAATAATAATAATAATAACTGTAATGACCACAACAACAACAACAACAACAACAACAATAATAATAATAATAATAATAGTTGATGTAGTCGAATCCTGCTCTCATTGACCTTAACTTGAACCTACACAGGGAATGCACGAGAGCCAAAGACCAGCGATGTGGTGGCCGATGACACTCCGATGCTAAAGTCAGACAAGGCTTGAGAAAGGGTAAAACTTAAATTAGGTTTTGTAGTGTACATTTCTTCATCAACTTTGTGTCTTATTTGTAATGCGAGAGTCCTCGTTCGGCTAGGTCTCTGATGGCGTAGTTTAGGGAAAGAGATATTTTCCTAGTTGGGAGTCATCCATGTAGGAGAATTTCCCTACACGACTTGTCCTCCAAGATCTGTGGGAGGGGTTTCCCTTTTGGGGTATTGTCCATGCAATGAAGTTTCCATGCACGACTTATACTCCGGTATATGTTTCCTAATCGGAACCAATGTATTGCTGGTCTACCCATGTTAGGTGATCCCCCAGATACTTGTCTGCTTAGGCCTCACGGGTATTGGGGTTTACCATGTGACGTGTGGGCTTAGTAGGGCGTTGCAATTCGATCCAATTTTATGGATTCTGCCAAAGTAGGCTTAGTGTCGTTTGGGCTTTGCCAGAGAGAATGGGCAATTAGGCTCGCTTTGTTCTGCTGACGAGATCATCACGACATGCGTACGATGTGGATTAAAGAACGGTTTGGTGTATCATCAGCTACTCCCCTGAGTTGGTGGGGGCCAGCTCATCGGTCCATCAAGTCATGTCATAGAGGACCTGAGCGGTCATGATTGGTTTGAGTTTGAACCATCTTCTTGAATGTCATTCTTCATTAAATGGGTGTCCACTCGAAGAAAAGACGGGAATATTGTTTTCTATATAGATCCCCTTATCTGCAGAGTTTATTTTCTTTACTTTTCGATCTTAAAGACTCTGCTTTGTCGTTTCGCTTTCCGTGCTTTTGACTTTGCTCAACTTCCTTGATCCAAAGTTTGTACGTTTTTCAATGGTGAGCCAAAATCAGCTTTCTGATGAATTGTTTGCTAAAGGCCACAAGTTCTTCGAGGAGAGATCAATCTCCGTCGAGTCTGAAAAGATTTCGTGAGACATATGGGATCCCTGATGATCTGGTGCTCCTTCACATTGGGCTCTAGTCAGACATCATTATCTCTTCTGGGGGATTTATCTGTTTGCACCGAGGTATGTTCCAATCGAGCGTCTGTTTTCCTGTCATCAAAGAGATTTGGAGTTCTTAGCTTACCTCGGCATTGCGCTCGCTCAGCTGGTGCCAAACGGGTATAGAATGGTGATCGACATTCTGATTAGAGTGAAGGACACTGGTGTCCGAGTGTCTCCGAGGGTAATATCACCATAGGCGTACTCCGCATTCCATGGGCGCTTATGGCCTTCACCGTTTGTCTCTTTACGTGTACTGGGCTAAATTTGGCGCGTACTTGCTTGGGCCCATTAGTTGGCTGGGTCGTGTTGTAAAGATCAGCATGCCAGATGTACGATGTAGACTGTGAGATTGTTCCATGTCGGTTACTCCCCTCAATAAATTGGGCTGCATGTAGTTCCATTAATTCAATGAATGTGGACTCGTGCTGCAATTGGAACCATCGTCTTTCTATTTCCCGTACGGCATTAAATGATGACATAACTGTTGATTGATTTAGTTTTGTGAACCGTCGCGCCTATATATATGCTAGTGTTCACCATTTCAAGCATTGCCATTAATGCTCTAGAGAATGTTCTTGAAATGCATCTCTTTAGAAAATATGTTTTGGGTTATCCAAAGGCTAAAACAAGATCTTCGTTGTCCGAGTCTTCGAATGTTCTGACATTTGCAGCGATAAGTCTTGGTAAGACCTGTTATTATGTGACGCCTCCTGGTTTGGGTGAGCATCCAATTGGTTCCATGGGACCTTGTAATTTCTTCTTACATTGCGAAGAAGAGTTACAAATTTCTCCACAAGGGTCAAGTTTGTCTTCCATCTTTCGGTGCTTTGATGGTGTCTCGCGCCATTCAATCTTAGAGACAATAGAGGTTGCCAACCTTGGGTGGCTTATTCCTACTGCACCTACTAGGCTACACGTGTGACGCCACAGCTGAAAGACAGATAGGCGGAGCGAAGCTCTAGCGGAAGCGGCCTGTGGTTCTGGGGTGCTAAATCTGCATCACCCCGAGAATCCCTCATTTGAAGGACATTCTCATCTGCCTTCTTCTGTTCTCCTTCTGAATCCTTTTCGTAAGGCAGATTGGCGAAGCAAAGATGTCTGCAGTCTGTTTCGAGTGTCTCTGCTACCACTTTTAAATCATCCTTGCGAGGCAGATTGGCGGAGCAAAGAATTAAGTGCGTACTTGCAACCTTATTCAAGTACTTTACTTTCACTTTCAAATTCTTTTCTGTGAAGACAGATTGGCGGTGTGAAGTCACCGGATCGATACTTGCGTCAGACTTAGATACTTGTAGCGTATAAACTGTTGTACTAGTCAGTCGGGAAAGCTTTGTAATAATTTTTTTTGTAATCAACAAAGTCCGTTTTATTCCTTGAATATAGTCTTGTGCGAACAATTCTTCTAAACTGTAAAAAAAACCCAAAATAAATAAAAGTAATAAGATAATTTGACTATAAGCGGGGACTAAGCTAATTTGGCCATGTAAGAGATGCAGACGATCTTAGCTCAGGCTGTGTAGTTTCCTTGGGGAAGTGTCATGTTTCGCCAATATTAATTAAGTTACTGAAAAGTGAACTTTGTGCGGGTGTGTCGTTCCTCGCTGGTTGTCAGCTTTTGGAGTAGGCGCCTGTTTACTGAAATGTTATTACTTAGCTTTGTACTGGACTGGATGGTGTTTCCATTATTGAATTCTGGTTTGTCGAATAGTTGAGCCTTGGTTGTCGGAGCTTTGTCTTTGTCCGCGCGGGGTGATTCTTCCCCCTTATATGGGTCTGGTGTTTGATACGTCTGTCATGCTTGCCCGAACTGTAATTTCTAGCAATCTAATTGCTTCAGCGCTGCGTAGTGGCAGTCTTTCGCTGAAGGTTGATCTCCACAAATAGTTCCTTGGGCCTAGTTGGCACTATACTTGATGCATTGGTGCAAAGTAGATACTATTGCCTCCATATGATGGAGCCAAGACCTCCCCAGGATGATGTTGTAGGCAGATGGAGCGTCGACCACCATGAAGTCCTAGACAAAGTACTTTCGTAATTGTGACTCTCCCGCATTACCATTAGGTTGATATTCCCAATGGAGAAGCATTTCTCTCCACTGAACCCGACCATGGGATGGTTGGCGGGCGTTAAGTCCTTCTCCTTGAGTTGCATATTGCAGAAAGCGTTGAGAAACATGACGTTTAAAGAGCTTATCGTGTCCACCAAGGCCCTTTTCACTTCCCACTTTGAAATGAGGACCGAGATGACCAGGGCATCATTGTGAGGAGAATGAACGCCCTGGAAGTTCTTGTCCGTGAACGTTACTGGTGGGATCAGGCTTTGTCTTCGCAGGTGAGCTATGTTCGCATTTCGATAAGTGTCCTCTTGCGGGACCTGTTGGTTTGCTCGTCTTCGGAGCCGACTCCATGAAGCACATATATGATGCCTGGAGCTTCTTTCTCTATCTTCTTAACATAAACTTCCCTTTCCTTTGCCCGATCATGCCTTTTGTCCGGGATCAGGAACTCCTTGAGCTTCCCCTTCTGAATCCAGTACTCTATGTCATTCTTGAGACTTTTGCAGTCCTCAGTGTCGTGGCCATCCTCTTTGTGAAAGGAACAATATTTATTGTTATCGCGCCGGGAAAGATCTCTTTGTTGTTTTGCGGACCACTTCAGCTCTCCCCAATTCTTGATAGAGTTAAGGATGTCTGACAAACTAGAGTTGAGGGGAGTGATGGATTTAGACCCGACGAAGTTGGTGGTCGTATCGTGCTTTGAGCAGCCAGAATCGGACTTGCTGTCATTATGCTTCCTCTTTCTGTCATCGCCATCCTGTATCTTCCCCTCCTTCTTGTCTCTGGATCTAGAGGGTTTCTTTTGAGACTCCGCCTCCTTCTTGGCGACCAACATCTCATCGAGAGTGATGTATTTTTTGGCACTCTTTAGTAAGTCCGCCATATCGGTTGGAGGCTCCAAAGTGAGGAAATCATAGAAGTTGCCTCTCCTCAAACTCGAGGAGAGGGTTGTGACCGCGGGGTCGTTACTGCAGCCGTTGATGAGGGTCAATTCATCGTTAAAGTGTGTGACGTACTCCCTTAACGTCTTGCTCGACTTCTGTCTGAGGGTGAACATATAATGCAGGCCCTTCCTGATTCGTTGGCTGCCGACAAAGTGTGTGAGGAACGATGTCGCCAGTGGCCGGAATGAGTCAATGGACCTCGGAGGGAGGCTGTGGAACCAGGTCAGCGCTAACTTCTTCAGGCTGGTAAGGAATGACCGACACATTATTGGTTCAGATTATTTTTTGAGCACTATTACATGTTGGAAGTGGCGCAAGTGATCGGACGGGTCTATCGTCCGGTCGTAGAACTCCAGCTTTGGCAGAGTGAATTTATTTGGCTCGTTCATGATATGATCCATGAACGGGGGGATAGTGAGGTTGAACAACACATCATGATTGGTGGCCCCTGGTCGGAGGGGGTTCAACGAGACTTGTCTGTCAGCCCTAGACGTTGGGTATTCGTTGGCTTCTCCTCCGCCTCTGTTTCACTAAAAATCCGCAAGGGCAGTGCGACTCTCCTGAATGTCTTCTCTGGTGTTTTTTGGGGATGGGGCTTTTCGCTGCTCTTGGTCACCTTTGACGGGTGGAGGGGTCTACTGAGTAAGCATCTCCACTGCTCGTACAATCTGTTGCATCCGGGTTGATAGTAGATCCGCCCTGGGGTCCGCCGTGGTTGCTACCATGCAGGGGTCTGATTTTGTTCCCCCCACTGTGCCGATCCGCCGAAATTGGCAGCGCTATTCCAATATGAGTGTTTGAGGGCTCATGCATGTTTCCATTGTTCTGAGATCTCGTGGTCACCATCTCTCTGGATTGTAAAGAAGGGTGATATCATTGTCTTTCAATGAACTTCGTCATTCCCCACGGATGACGCCAATATGATGTAGTCGAATCCCGCTCTCCTTGACCTTAACCTATACATGCACAGGGAATGTATGTGAGCCAAAGACCACCTTTGTGGTGGCCAATGACATTTCGATGCTAAAGTCAGATAAGGCTTAAGAAAGACTTAAAGCTATAGATTAGGTTTTGTAGTGTACCTTTCTTCATCAACTTTTTGTCTTATTTATAATGCGAGAGTCCTAGTTCGGCTATGTCTTTGATGGCGTAGTTTAGGGAAAAAGATCTAGTTGGGAGTCATCCATGTAGAAGAGTTTCCCTACACTACTTCTACTCCTAGATCTGTGGGAGGGATTTTCCTTTTGGAGTGTTGTCCATGCAAGGAAGTTTTCATGCACGACTTATACTCTGGTATATGTTTCCTATTTAGAACCAAGGTATTTCTGGCATGCCCGTCTTAGGCGATCCCCCAAATACTTGCCTGATTAGGCCTTACAGGTATTGGGCTTTACCATGTGACGTGTGGGCTTAGTAGGTCGCTGCAATTCGATCAAACTTTCTGGATTCTGCCAAATTGGGATTAGTGTTGTCTGGGATTTTCCAGAGAGGATGGTCAATTAGGCCCGTTTTGTTCTGCTAATGAGATCATCATGACATGCGTACAACGTGGATTAAATGACGATTTGCTGTATCATTAATAATAATAATTGATGCAGTCATTTTTCGCTTCCTGCTTTAACCTGGTTCCTGTTGACTTGCACAAGTAACACACGTGAGCCACGGACCACCGTTGTGGTGGCCGACGACACTAGGATGCTAAAGTCAGACAGGGATCTGAGGAAGGTGTAATGCTGTAACAGAGAATTTGTAGCGTACCTTAGCTTACCAACCTCATGTCTTCTTTATAGTGCAAGGAGTCTTGGTTCAACCAAGCCATCGTAGGCGTAGTTTAGGGAGGAGATCTTCGTGAAAATCCCTCTCTAAATAGGAGTCGTGCTGTAGCAGGGAAGTTCCATGTTAGCTTTGTGCTCCTAGATACGCGAGAGATAGTTCCCAATCCAAGAGCAATCCGTAGAAGAGATTTTCCCTTTGTGGGAGATACTCTAGTGTTTGCTTCCTAGTTTGAAGCAGAGAGCAGCTGTAGTTGCCCGTCCGAAGCTGATCCTCGAGATACTTGCCTAAGGAGGGCTTACAGGTATTGAGGATAGTTGTAAGACGTGTGGGCCTAAAGTGCTGTGAGAGTTCGGGTTCGCCTAGCGAACTAAAATTGAGCGGGCTTAGAACCGCTTGGGCCAGATCATTATTGGGCTGATGCTGAGGCCTGTAGTTCCTCGAGATCATCATGACATGTGTACGATTCATGGGTGTGATCATTTTTATGTATCATCAGCTACTCCCCCTGAGTTAGTGGGTCGTCACATCGATTCGCTAAGTCATTTCTTGAAGGGATGCGCCACTCATAATGATTGAGTCTGAATTGTTGCTTGAGCCGCATGCCGCATTAATGGCACGTGCGTTGATTCGACAGAAAAGAGGCAGGAAACCATCATCTGTTTAGGTTATCCGTATTGTAGAGTCAAACTCTTCTACTCCCTTTGCTTTCAAAGATATCACTCTGATTAGAAAAATTGTCCATCTTTTTCATTGCTCAAGAGAACCTTCTTGATGACGCTGTCTTGGCCGAGGGCCTGGAGTTTTTGAAGACAGGTTGTTGTCCAAGCCTGGTCTTGCCGAAATTCGTATGAAGTTTGGAGTCTCTGAGGACATGCCGTTGTATTTTCTAACAGGTGACCAAACGCCAGTGTCACCTCCTACCACTTTCATCTGTTTACATCCTGGGATGCTTCAATCTGGAGTGCGTTTTCTGGTTCTGGACGTGATTTGAGAGTTATTGGATCTCTTAGGGATTTCTCCTGCTCAGTTGGGGCCCGATGGATATAGGACCATCCTCATGATTCTGCTCAGTGTTAAGGGGGCCGATGTTAGCGTGACTTCGGGTGATCCAATTGCTGACCTCTCCTCGTCTGACGAGTAATGCTGTCTGTAAGATGTAGTCGTCAAATTGCTTCGGTAAACTGCCTGATGATTTCAAGTTCTGGCAGAAGTACCGCTTCTTGGCTCCTGCAGATTCTAAGTATTTTTGGTGCAAGGGTCGTCCGCTTGAACGACAGTTCAAGCCGCTCCGTAGGTTCAACCCTTTTCTTGCGACTTTGATATGCTTGATAGCGGGCTGACTGATCATTACTTGTGTTCCCTTGCAGGAAGGTTTTCTACTGCTCCTCTTACCTTAGAGGAGCAAAACACCATGGAGACGTTCTATGTCTTGCCGAAAAGGAAGGCGGTCGATGTCATAAGAGTTTCCAACTTCATCCATAGTGGGCTGTAGGACAACTGGCACGTTGCCCCCACTCAGTATCGAGAGTCGCACATTAAGTTGGAAAATGGGGCCCCTTCAAGGAAGAGGAAGGTTGCTGGGGCCAAAGTTCATGTTCTGTCTGTCGCGGAGGAGCGTCTGAAATGTTTGTTTCTTTTGTGAGGAAGAGGTCTCGCGTTAGAATTGGGCCATCTTCAGCACGACCCGCTCCGGTGAGAGAGGAGCGCGAGTTTGCTAGGCCTGTTGAGGCGGAGGCTGATGTTCCTGGTTTGGAGAAATATTACATGCAGTTGGCAGGAGTCGTAGATAGGTTGAACCTTAGTGACACGCAGGTCGAGGCTCTGAATGACCGTCTGGTGCGGGTTGTAATGGCAGCTGCTGCTGGTGCTTATTCGCGTGGGACCATTTATGTAGGATGCTCTTGTGAAGATTCGCATGAGGTTGTAGAATCTGATCATCCCATTGCTGCTTCGCCTGAGAGTGGCCGCGGTACGAACCATGTCTCCTGTAGTTCGATTTGTTCACCGTCTCGTTTTAGGCCACAACTAGAAGTGATGGAGGGTCATTTGGATAATTCGCTTCCTCCTCTCCCTTCGGATCCCATTGAGCTGCCTCATACCAAAGGGTCGGCTGTTAGTGACAAAGGGAAGGCCACAGAGGAGAACCTGAGGACGGTGGCAACCTTGAAGGGTGGCGTTGGCGTAATCCCTGATCCGGGGAAGCTTCATCCAGGTGCACAGATAGGCATGCTTGCACCGGACTTGGTGAAGATGAGTTCACAGGTCTGGCACCAAGAGGTGGACGTAGAGTATGCTTCAAGGAAGCATATAAGTAGGCGTCACAGCTGGCTGATGGATCACGCTCCAAAACCCAAGGAAGATACGTTAAAAGGATGTATGGATAAGGGTTTGAAGTACCTTATGCTGGGTATGTCTCATATGAGCCACGCAGTCGTTGCTGGAACAAAAGTCAAGGCGGTTTGTGAGAGAGTATATACCTTGGAGCGTGTCTTCTTGCACATGCAACTGCTGTATTCAGGCGCGCTCCATGAAATTGAGCGGCTTAAGAAACAGACCAAGGAGAAGCGGTTGGATCAGTCAACCGTGGCCGCTGAGGCTCATAGTGCTCGTCTGGAGAACCTCGAGCATAATCTAACAGAAGCGGTGTCCGAAAGGGACGGACTTAGGCAAAAACTGAGCTGGATCTGCCGAGAAGTCGAGGTTGTGCGGATGCTGCGGCTAAGGCGTGTTCTGAGCTGTATTCTTTTGCTGAAGATAACGCTTTGAAGGAAGCCGACTAGGCAGCTGAGAACAACAGTTGGAATCCGATGTGGAATTTTATGTTCGCAAGGCGAGAAAGGCTGAGGACCAGCTCAAATTGTGGTGGCATGAACTTAGTGTTGTGAATAGCAGTCTAGTCACAGAGCAATCTCATGTCAACACGCTGACTAGCAAGTTGGAGCTACTAGAGCATGAACTTGTTGACGCGAAGGTGTGCGAGGAAGAGCTTCTTCAGAAGCAAGGCAAGTGTAAGTTCCACTGGGTTGTTCATGGCGGCTGGAGTTGTTGGCGTTGATGAAGGAAGAGCATCAGGAGTGGGATCTTAGTCGCTGTAAAAAAATGTCATATGAGATTTTTCTGTTACCTCTGCATCGTCAAATGGGGAAGACAAAGTAGGCCCTGATGCCCAGGCCGTGGCGCGAGTGGACGCTATCTCTGCTCCATCTTCCTCTAGGCTTACCTCTTCTGTTTCCGTACCTTCTCCTGATAGGGAATAACCTTGGTGTGATTCTACTAATTTTCTTTTTGACCTTTAACAAAAACAGTTTTATCGATTATGTGCTTGTTGTCTCTATTGTATGTTTTTCATTTTGCATTGTCGTCTTGCTTTGGCATAGGCTGGTCGAATCAATAGGACGTTGATCAGTCTGTCTGCGATAGAAAGCTTGACCACTTTGTATTGTTAACGACTCGGGGTCATTATTGCGTAATCATGTCTGATAATGGACATGTTGTGAACAGTTTAGCTGGGGGTTGAGTTGCCCGAGTTGTGTCTTATTCCCGAGGTAAGCTCTTGAGGCTTACCCTGTTTGTTTGACCGGTCGGCTGCAGTTGCTGCTATGGGCGAGTTGCGATGGCCGAATGTATGTGTCAGAGCATCGTTCGTGCCGAATCAGGCGTCATAAGTTTGGGCTGGCATCCTAAATAGCTTTTATCTGGGTACTGGTCGTACGACCTTTGTATTGGTGCAAATGGCATTTGCTAATATTAGAATGTTAGTCCGTTTGAGCGTGAAAACGTTGATTCAGCTAGATTCATGATTGGTGACCAGGCTGAAAAATAGTGGTCTTGTGGCAAACCGTCGATATCAGTTCATGACTAACTAGGCTCCCACCTTCCAAATCATTTACGACCAAGCAAAGTGGAATACGGATTCGTGGAGTAAAAGTTTGGCGACCAGGCTGAAGAGCAGTGGTCCCGTGGCAAGCCGTCGGAATTAGTTCAGGACTAATTAAGCTCCCATCTTTCGAATAGTTTGGGGAGTAAAAGTTTGGCGACCAGGATGATGAGCAGTGGTCCCGTGGCAAGACGATGGAATCAATTAAGGACTGACTAGGCTCCCACCTTTCGAACCATCTACACCCTCCCCGCACGGTGGGGGCTACGAATTCGAGAGGAGTTTGGGGACTAGGCTGAAAAGCAGTGGTCTCGTTGCAAGCCATCAGAATCAGTTCGAGATTGACTAGGCTCCCATCTTCCAAATTATCTACACCTGTGTGCATCCTGCTACAAATTTGGGATTGTTTGGCGGCCACGCTGAAAAGCAGTGGTCCCGTGGCAAGCCGCCGAAATCAGGTCGTGGCTGACTGGGCTCCCACCTTCTAGACTATCTACACCCTCTCAGCGCGGGCTATAAGTCCAGGTTTGGTGATTTGGCGGCCACGCTAAAAAGCAGTGGTTCCATGGCGAGCCATCAGAATCAGTTTTGGACTGACTAGGCTCCCACCTTCCAGACTATCTATACCCTCCCAGTGGGGGCTACAAGTCCAAGTTTTAATCAGAAGCTTTTGTTGCTAGTCGTCACCAACTGGGCTTACTTGATTAGGTTCGGCGATCATTGACTGCGAAGGGGGCAATGATCCCTGGCGAGTCATCGTTACCAGGCGTGATAACGCTGATTAGACTCCCACTTCCTAAATCGTCGATGCACGTGCTGTGCGGACTAGGTGTTGGGTTGAATCAGAAGCTGTTGTCATCAGCTTTGGTTGACTAAGCTTGCCTGGTTTGAAAAGAGGTTTCGCTAGCTAAGGGGCGTGCAAACCTAGTGGCGCATGGTGTGGACGAAGTTACTTCAAATCAGCAAGTGATCTATAGGTGCAATCCGTATGTTAGGATTGACTATGATCTCTTAGTGCTCGTACCAAGCATGCGACTGAGTATTGTTTGAATAATAGGTTGAGTCCATGGGCCCGCAAAGGAAGGGCTAGGGCACAATGCGCTGTGTGTATGACGTAAATCGCGCAGTGACACGTGTACGACATATGTTGTGTGACGGTTGAGTATAAGTTACTCCCCTTCAATTGACGGGGTTGCGTGCAACGCCATTAATTTGAATGATGTGGAGTGCTCGCTTGATAGTTAATGCTGGAGTGCCCGCTTGGTGAACCTTCATGTCTATATAATGGTATTTTCCAATCGTTGTAAGCATTATGTTTCGCAGAGCTTATCTCCTGTAATGTTCTTGCTTGAAGAGAGTGCTTTAGGTTTTCCAAAGGCTGAAGAAAATGCTTTGGGTTTTCCAAAGGCTGAAGGTGGATCTCTGTCTTTGGAGTCTCCGAATATTCTGACATTTGCAAAGGCCAGGCACAAAGATAGTTGTTGTTATGTGTGGTCACCTGTTATGGGTGGGCACGTAGCTGATCTACCGAGGTCTTGTGATTTCTTCTCATATCGCAAAGAAGTAGTGCAGACTTTCTACCAATGGAGATGCCTTGGTGTTACACCGTATCACTTGTGTCTTCGTGTGCTCGGATCCCGTTGCTGACTGATGGCTGATCGAAGTGTTGGTTGATGTGCGATGTTTCTGGGTGTGGTATCTTTCAGTCAAACCGGGTATCACATATGGGAAAAGTGGTTTCCCTTGACAACGTTGTGAGATCGTGACTGAGTCGCTACTTGTGGAAATCCTCATCTACATTCTTCTAAGCCCCTTGAGGAAGTTGGATAGAAGGTGGGGTGTCTCTTGAGGAAATCAGCAGCCCATTGCAAGGTCTACAACGCTGTAAGGAGAGCATTTTGTCGGAGTGATGTGATGGAGCAGTCTGACTGCTCAGTCCTTTCAATCCCCTCTCACACTTTGTTTTTGTCTTCGAAAGGGGTCAAACAACTTTATTTTTGTTATCACTTGCAAATTGCCCGCATCGGAGGGTTTGCAAGTTTTCTTTGGACGCTGTTGACAGCAAAATTGTCTAAGCGAGTCTTTTACTTCAATTCACACTGTATTTAGATGCTTGTAGTGCTCAGTCTTTCGTATTCGCCTCAGGGTGTTCGTGGTATGTAGTCTTTTGTATCTGCCTCAAGGTGTTCGCTGTTACATCTTTCCAATAATCAATAGAGTTTGTTTTCGTAATTCTTCCTTTATTTCTTAAATGATTGCAAATCACATAAGACTTTTAAGAGCTAAAACTCAATATTGACTATGGAAAGGGAAACAAACAACTTAAAACAAACTAACTGTTGACGGAGAGAAACAGATCCTGGCCTTGAAGTGAATTCGGGTTGCTATCGCGGATCGTTTAGTGGACTGTCGAGGCGTTACATAGGTCACTGAAGAGTAAACCTTGCAGAGGGGTGGATCTCCGCGCCGACAAAATATCGGAGGATGTGTTCCCGCTTGCCATGGCCTTTACGACTCACTAGGTGGAAGAGCTGGTTGTTCCTGTACCACTCAAAAATGGTGTCTCGACTATCTTTTGGCCTTGCACTGGGTCAGGCTGTTTTGCATGCTGTAGCTAAATCTGGGAGCACTCTATCTGTTTCAGTGCGGTGTAATGGCAGCCTCGTGCCGTAGGTTGGTCTCCACGTATTGTTCCTTCAGAGTGGTTAGCAGTATACTTAACACACTGGTGAAGGGTCCACTGCTTCCATCTGGTGGAGCCATGGTCTTCTTAGGATGAGATTGTAGGATGATGGTGCGTCTACCACCATGAAGTCCAGAAATAGGACCTTCTTGAGCTGCGGTTCTCCTTCTACCGTAGCTAACCTTATCTTTCTGATGGGGAAACTTTTTTTCCCGCTGAATTCGATCAGCAGGTGTTCCAAAAATGTCAAATTTGCCTCCTTGAGGTCCATGCTGCGGAACGTGTTGTAGAATAGAACGTTAAGCGAACTTCCTGTGTCAACCAAAGCTCTATTTACTTCCCACCTTGCTACGGAGACTGAGATGACTAAGGCGTCGTTATGTGGTACTTGGACTCCTTCAAGGTCCTTGTCCATAAAGGTCAAGTTGGGAATGGGGCTCTGGACCCTTGAGTGACAGATGCACTTGTCCTCATCCGTGGATTGTGTCTGCATATCCAGTAGTTTCCGCTTGCGAGACCTATATGACTGACCTTTATTTGGTCTAACTCCATGAAAGACATATATTATCCCTGGAGTCTCCTTTATTTCTTTAACTGACTCCCCCTATCCTTTGTATGTTCCGTTGGCTTCTCAGACCGCAGGAAATCTTTTAGTTTGCCTTTGCAGATTTTGTACTCAACTTCATACCTTAGACTCTTGCAATCATTGGTGTTGTGGCCGCTTTCCTTGTGGTACGCACAGTACTTGCCGTTGTCGCGCTTGGTGCGTGTATTTGGGCCACTTCAGTTCCTCCCAGTTTTTCATTGATTTTAGTACATTCGACAGGTTAGCATTTAGGGGTGTCACCACTCTGGATCCAACGTAGTTGGACGATTTCTCTAGCCCGAATCGACCGGGGTCCGGCCTGTTGTCTCTGCACTTCCTCTTGCTTCGTTCCTCATCCTCGCGTCTATTTCCCTCATTCTTGTCTCTGGGCACGGAGGGCCTCATCTCGCCTTTAGTTTCCCTCTTTACGATCCTCGACTCTTCCAGGGTGACGTGTCTCTGGACGCTCTTGAGGAGCTCCGCCATGTCTAGAGGGGGCTTCAGGGCGAGGTTTTCAATTAGAGCTTTCCTTCTTTGAGGCCCATAGTGAAGCCGACACGGTTGTATTGTCGCTGCACTCATCGATGAGGGTCAGCTCGTTGTTGAAACGCGTGACATACTCTCGGAGTGTCTCACCTGACCTCTGCCTCAGGGAGAGTATGTAGTGCTGGCATTTTCGAAAACGTTGGATTCCGACAAAACGCGTCAGGAATTCCTTTGCTAGCATTTTGAAGGAGTTGATGGACTTTGGCGGAAGGCTGTGGAACAATGTCAATGCTGAGCTTTTCAGACTAGTGGGACAGTCCTACACATGACAGATTCAGATCCTTCTTTAAGGGCCATTACGTTCTGGTAATGGCGCAGGTGGTTGAAGGGATCAGCGGTTTCGTCGTAGGAGTTGAGCTACGGAGGAGTGAACTTTGTCGGTTGGGCCTCGTTCATGATCCGATCTACAAATGGTGGGACGGAGAGGCGGTATAGTACGTTCGGGTCGAGCCTTTCTTTCCTGGCGTTGAATTCAGTGCTAGCCGCGCAACCTCTTGTAGTCCAATAAGAACTGATGAGTGCTTGGCTTTCCTGCACTTGCTCCCTATCATCTTTTAGAGGCGGAGGTCCGTGCTGCTCTTGGTTTCCATTAACGGGTGGGGGAAGTTGTGCTTCCTAGTTGGAAGTAGAGAGCAGTTGTGTTGCCCGTCCGAAGCTGATCCTCGAGATACTTACCTAAAGAGGGCTTAAGGGTATCGTGGATAGCTGTGAGACGTGTGGGCCTAGCATGTTATGGGAGTTTGGGCCCATTTGATGGACCGCAGTTGAGCGGGCTTAGAACCGCTTGGGCTAGATCTGTATTGGGCCGATGCTTGAGCCCGTAGTTCTTCGAGATCATCATGACACGTGTTCGACTCAAGGGTGTAACCGTTTTTATGTATCATCATCTACTCCCCCCGAGTTAGTGGGGTGTTTACGTCCGTCCACTGACTCGTTGAAAAGGCATTTGTACCGTCGTGATGATTGGATTTGAAGCATTGGTTTTGAGCGGTGCATGACATTTAATAGGTACGTGACTGCTTGAGGAGGGAAAGTTTGGTTCTTCTCCCTTACAAATATTTACTATTCTGAGGATGATTTTTCCATTGTTATCTGCGCTATCTTTTCGAACCATAGTATCTGTTCTTTCTTCCAATGGTAGACAGTGTTAAAATTACTTCCAAGGTTCTGTTATCCCTCGTCTGTATGAATCTCTTTGGTGATAGTCAAGTCGACGAAACTGAGTTGATCAAACTTCGTAATTTGTTTCGTATCCCTGGAGATTTGTATCTTGTTTTCGTGTGTCAAGTCCGACTGTACCTCCTCATGGGTTTATAGGCTTGCACCGAGGCATGTTTGAGTCCAGACTCCGATTATCGGTGCCTGATGACGTCTGGCGCTTCTTTACTCATTTTTTCTTGCCTTCCGCTCAGATGGCACCGAGCGGGTTCAAGATACTGCTAGCGATTCTCCTGAGGGCTCATGAAACCGACCTTCATTTGATTCCACTGGTGATTCATCGCCTGACCAATGTTCGGCTGGATTCCAGGGGTATCTGTATACTGACTTGTCCACCTTATCTGCGTTTGACGATGAGTAGCGCTGAATCTGGGAGAAGCAATGGTTCTTGGCTTTGGTGGATTCTGGCTACTTCAAGCTCGGGAGTCATAGAGTGTCCCGATACTTTTAGTTCGATCGTGGTGAGTTCTTATTTAGTGCATGCTTATATATGCGTGTTCTTCTTGTGACGTTGGTCCTGATGTTTTTCCTTTGTTTCAGAAAAGTTTGTTATTTCGCCCCTCAGTGAGTAAGAGAAGCGACTGGAAAGTTTTTGAAGCTTCCTTTGATTTTTGTTGAGGAGGTAGTAATGCTAGGAGATGTCGTACGCAGCGGGTTCTGCGGTGTTCTCATGGGGCTCACCTAGTGTTGGGTTCCCCGGCTGAGGGAGTGGTTGCTCGTTGTGTGAGGAAGAGGAGCCTGGCCCCGCTCAACCCCTTCAGGCTTGCTGAGCTGGTGGCGAACGTGCCTCCTGTGGTTGCCTCGAGGAAAATGCAGTTTTTTGTAGTTGCGGCCTCCCCCTTGGATGCCCATACTTCAGAGCCGCATGTTTCTGTCTCGCTGCATCCTGAAGCCTGTGGGAGGGTCCTTGTTCTGAGGAAGGCTTTTGCCGATTTACGGATGTCATACTCGGATGCCCTTTATCAGGCAAAGGGCTCTGGCACTGTCGCGGACCGCGAGGGTGTGAAGACCACGCCCCTTGTTGCTGACGCGGTAGATGAAATGAGGGCTCAGTTGAGGGTTACCGAGTCCTACTTGGTGTCAACTCGTGTCGAGCTAAAGTGGGCCAGGGCACAATTGGAGTGCCTGGATACTACTATGGACAGGTGAGCCTCTGAACGAAGGGCTGAAGAAGTTGAGAGGAAGCAGTTGGAGGCAGAGTGGGTCGTCGAAAGGCAGCGGCTAGAAGTCGCGATAGACGAAGGGCTTCGCCGTGCTCTGGAGGCGGAACGGATGATGTCCATGGAGCGTTCGCATTTTGAAGCATTACTGGGCGCGGTAGATTTTGATGTGTCTGGTAGGAGGTCGGTAATCTCGTTCGAGGTAATTTGGGTCAGACTGGAACTCCTAAAACAGATTAAAGGAGTGTATCCCGACATTGATCTCGACTTCGCCCGCTATAAGAAGGCAGCTTTGGGGCCGATTCAGCGAGGGGAAGGCTCTGGCGCTGCGAGGCTAACTGATGAGGATGATATTTCTCCTTAGATTATAATGTCCCTACTTGGGAAAATATCATGTAGACATGTTTTCCCTTTTGAATAAAAGTACTATTCTGCCTTGCATCGTCGTATTTTCTTTTGTTGCTTTGTAGACTGTAGGGTTTGTACTATCAGGCATAATTTTTTTGTCAGTCCAAATATATTGTTGTGTTGTGTTGCTATCGAGGCAGATTAGGGGTTGATCATCGGAAGTCGTCGTTGGTCAAGAGTTGACCAAATTCTTTAAGTTGTTGTCTGCAATGACTCCCTCAATGTTGGCGGACCAGCGTTGACTTTTGCTTCCATTCCTTCAGTCGTTGTGACCTGCGCGGAGCGGGTTAGGCTTTGCGTGTCAGGAGATGTTCTCATCAGTTTCGAACTGATTAAGCTTTGCTTGGTAAGTTCGGGGACCATTGCTTGTATCAAAAGCAATGATCCCTTGGCGAGTTATTGTCACCAATGGACAAACGCTGACTAGACTCCCATTTTCTCAGCCATTGCGACCCACGCGGAGTGGATTAGGCTTTGGGAACCAGAAGCCATCATCATTAGTCGCGAACTGACTAAGCTTACTTTGATAATTTGATGATCATCATCAGCATCGAGAGCAATGTTCCCTTGGCTAGTCATCATCATCAGCGGACATGCGCTGATTAGACTCCCACTTCCTCAACCGTCGTGACCCGCGCGGAGAGAATTAGGCTTTGGGCACCAGAAGTCGTCGTCATCAGTAGTGAACTGACTAAGCTTACCTGGCTAATTTGGCGATCATCGTCTGCATTGAGAACAATGATCCCTTGTAGAGTTGTCATCATTAGCGGACAAGCGCTGACTAGACTCCTACTTCCTCAACAGTCATGACCCGCGCGGAGCGGATTAGGCTTTGGTAACCAGAAGCGTCGTCATTAGTCACGAACTGACTAAGCTTATCTGGCTAATTTGGCGATCATTGTTTGCATTGGGAGCAATGATCCCTTGGCGAGTTATCGTCATCAGCGGACAAACGCAGACTATACTCCCACTTCCTTAGCTGTCGTGACCTGCGCGGAGCGGATTAGGCTTTGGGCACCAGAAGTCGTCATTATCAGTCGCGAACTTACTAAACTTACCTGGCTAATTCGGCAATCATCGTCTGCATTGGGAGCAATGAACCCTTGGCGAGTCATCGTCATCAGCGGACAAGCGTTGACTAGATTCCCACTTCCTCAACCATCGTGACCCGCATAGAGCGGATTAAGCTTTGGGCACCAAAAGTCATCTTCATCAGTCGCGAACTGACTAAGCATACCTGGCTAATTTGGCGATCATCGTCCGCATTGAGAGCAATGATCCCTTGGCGAATCGTCGTCATCAGCGGACAAGCACTGACTAGACTCCCACTTCCTCAGCCGTCGTGACCCGAGCGGAACGGATTAGGCTTTGGGCACCAGAAGTTGTCGTCATCAGTCGCGAACTGATTAAGCTTACTTGGCTAATTCGACAATCATCGTCTGCATTGAGAGCAATGATCCCTTGACGAGTCATCGTCATCAGCGGACAAGCGCTGACTGACTCCCACTTTCTCAACCGTCGTGACCCGCGTGGAGCGGTTTAGGCTTTGGACACTAGAAGTCGTCGTCATCAGTTGCAAACTGACTAAGCTTACCTGGCTAATTCGGCGATCATCGCTTGCATTAGGAGCAATGATCCCTTTGTGAGTTGTCATCATCAGTTGACAAACGCTCACTAGACTCCCACTTATTCAGCCGTCGTGACCGCGCGGAGCGGATTAGGCTTTGGGAACCAGAAACCATCGTCATCAGTCACGAACTGACTAAGCTTACCTTGCTAATTCAGCGATCATCGTCTGCATGAGAGCAATGATCCCTTGGCGAGTCGTCGTCATCAGTGAACAAGCGCTGACTAGACTCCCACTTCCTCAGCCGTCATGACCCGCGCAATGCGGATCAGGCTTTAGGAATCCGAATCCATCGTCATCAATCGCGACCTGACTAAGCTTACCTGGCTAATTCGGTGATCATCGTCTGCATCGAGAACAACGATCCCTTGGCGAGTTGTCATCATCAGTGAACAAGCGCTCACTAGACTCCCACTTTCTCAGCCGCCATGACCCACGCGGAGCGAATTAGGCTTTGGGCACCAGAAGCCATCGTCATCAGTCGCGAATTGACTAAGCTTACCTGGATAATTCGGCGATCATTTTCTGCATTGGGAGCAATGATCCCTTGGTGAGTCATCGCATTAGCACACAATTGCTGACTAGACTCCCACTTCTTCAGCCGACGTGACCCATGCGGAACAGATTAGGCTATAGGCACCAGAAGCCTTCGTCATCAGTCACGAACTGACTAAGCTTACTTGGCTAATTCTGCGATCATCGTCTGCATTGAGAGCAATGATCCCTTGGCAAGTTGTCGTCATCAGCGGACAAACATTGACTAGATTCCCACTTCCTCATTCGTCATGACCCACACAGAGCGGATTAGGCTTTGGGCATCAGAAGCTGTCGTCATCAGTCGCAACTAAGCTTACCTGGCTAATTCAGCGATCATCGTCTGCTTTGAGAGCAATGATCCCTTGGCGAGTCGTCGTCATCAGCGAAAAAGCACTGATTAGACTCCCACTTCCTCAACCGTTGTGACCCGTGCGGAGCGAATTAGGCTTTGGGAGCCAGCTGGCTAATTTGGCGATCATCGTCTGCATTTAGAGCAATGATCCATTGGCGATTCGTCGTCATCAGCGGACAAGCGCTGACCAGACTCCCACTTCCTCAGCCATTGTGACCCGCGCGGAGCGGATTAGGCTTTGGGCATTGGGCAAATGTCCGAGTCTGGCCATAACCGGGGTTAACGAGGGTTGTAACGGACAACAGTGGGAGTTTTGGTAAAAGTAAAATATTTTATTGATAATACCTTTTGAAATGCTTTACATTCATGGTCGTTTTAACACGACGGCGTCGGCGTCTTCCAACCAGTATGTTCTTGGCATGTTAACCTTTGCAACTCTGTAAGGTCATTCCCAATTCAGATTTAGCTTTCCTCCCTCGGCTTCTTTGGTGTTTTGGTGGGTCTTCCGCAGTACTCAGTCTCCCACCTTGAATTCGTATGGTTTGACCTTCTTGTTTTAGTATTGAGCCATCCGTTGTTGGTAGGCGGCTATCTTGGTGGAAGCTAGATCTCGTTTTTCGTCGAGGAGGTCTAGTCCCACGCGTAAGGCTTCGTCGTTCTCGTCCGGTTTGAACTCTTCCATCTGGAAGGTTGACACCTCAAGCTCTACCGGAACCATAGCTTCTGACCCGTATGCTAGGGCGAAGGGTGTCTCTCTGGTAAGGATTCTTTTGGTTGTTCGATATGCCCAGAGTATTCCTGGTAGCTGTGGAACCAATTTTCCTTTGGCTGCATCAAGTTTTCTTTTGATGACCTCTAGGATCGTTCGGTTGGTAACTTCTGTCTGGTCGTTGACCTGGGGGTGTCCTGACGAGGAGAAGTGGTTCCTCACTCCCAGGCTTTTGCATAGTTTTTCAAACTTTGCTACATTCGAACTAGGTTTCGTTGTCGCTGACCAATACTCTGGGGATGCCAAATTTGCAGACGATGGCAGCCCATATGAATTTTTTGATCTGGACCTGCCCTATTTTGGATAGAGGTTCGACCTTGACCCACTTGGTGAAATAGTCGACGGCGACAAGAAGGATTTTTTTACCAGCCGATGTCAGGAGCGGCCCGACGGCCATGGACTAGTCATTGGAGTTAGTGACTGGGCCGACATGTGGGTGTATGGTGTGAACCTTTGACATTTGTCGCACTTGAGAACTGTATCTTTGGCGTCCCGTTGCATGGTCAACCAATAGTACCCTAAAGTCAGGGCTTTGTGGGCATGGGTTCTCCCGCCTTTCCAAGACTTGTCTAGCCTTTGAGGGCGATAGACATCGGAGAAGTGGCCCTGTTATCGATATCCTGTATAACTTGTCATTTAGGAGAGTATACATTGCTGCTCTATTTTTAAGTTTTCGTGCTTCGACCTTATCTATTGGTAAGGCTTTTGATGCTATATATTCTAGTATTTGAGTCATCCAATTGGGTTGTGTCTCCGTGGCGCAGATATTCCTGTGCTTTTCTTTGTCGATGCTTAATTTCTCCTGATATTCGATAAGGCCGCTGGAGACTTCTCTAGAGGTCGAGGCTTCTTTCACTAGCTCGTCAGCCCTCTGGTTGTTGTCTCGGGTGCACTGTGTGAGCTGATAGTTCTTGAAGTTGTTGCCGAGTACCTTGTTGCGGTAGGCTATCATGCGCGGATCTTTGCTCTTGAAATCTCCCTTGACCTGGTTGACTGCTAGTCTTGAGTCGCTGTATGCTGTTAGGCAATCTATGTCGATCCCCAAAGCTAGCTTTAAGCCTAACAAGAAGGCTTCGTATTCGACCTCGTTGTTTGAAGCGGGGAAACCAAATTTGACGGCCTTTTTGAGGGTGAAGCCACTAGGGGAGCAAAGAGTGATCCCTGTTCCGTTCTCCTTATTAGTTGAAGATTCGTCGCAACGCAGGGTCCAAGCTTGGACATCAGATTCCATGAGTTGGTAGCCTACTTTTGGTTCTTATCTGTCGGTGAATTCAACAATGAAATTGCGAGTGCTTGGGCTTTTATGACGGTTCTTGGAGCGTAGTTTATGTCAAACTACCCAAGTTCTACTAACCATTTCACCATCCTACCAGATAGCTAGGGTTTATGTAATACCGAGCGAAGTGGGTGTTTGGTCAAGACCATTATGGAGTAGGCCTGAAAATAGTGCCTTAGTTTCCTGGAGGATGGGACTAGCGCTAGGGCCAACTTTTCCAGGTCCGGATAGTGTGCTTCTGTTTCTACGAAGGTTTTGCTGGTGTAGTATACTGGCATCTGGGTTCCATGGTCGTTACGTACGAGGGCTGAACTGACAACATGTTTGGAAACAGACAGGTACAAGTATAGTGTTTCACCTATCCCGGGCTTCGAGAGTAGCTTTGGGCTCCCCATGTATGTTTCCAAGTTCTGAAAGGCTTGTTCGCATTCCTCGTTCCACGAAAATCCTTTGTTCCCTCTTAGTATTTTGAAGAAGGGGAGACATTTGTCGGACGACTTTGATATCAATCTCTTTAGTGCTGCTACCCTCCCATTCAGGCTCTGAACTTCTCTGATATTAAATGGGACTTCATGTCTAGAAGAGCCTGAATTTGTTTCGGATCGACCTCGATTCCGCTTTTGTTAACTATATAGCCTAGGAATTTCCCAAACTCGACTCTGAACGTGCACTTTTGTGGGTTGAACTTCATCCAGTATTTCCTGAGTTGGTCGAATGCTTCGACAATGTCTCGTACGTGGTCGGGGCTGCGAAGGCTTTTGACCAGCATGTCATCGATGTATACTTCCATATTTCTATCGATCTATTGCTTGAACATTCGGTTAACCAATTGTTGATAGGTAGCCCCAACATTCTTTAAGTCGAATGACATCACCCTATAGCAGTAAATTCCCCTTTCCTTCACGAAAGAGGTTTTCTCTTGATCTGGAGGGTGCATTAATATTTGATTGTAGCCAGAATATGCATCCATAAAGCTGAAGAGGTTGTGTCTCGATGTGGCTTCTACGATCTGATCGATTCGGGGGAGTGGAAAGTTGTCCTTGGGACATGCTTTGTTTAGATCAGTGTAGTCTACGCACACTCTCCACTTTCCACTTCCCATTTTTCTTTTTTACGAGAACGGTGTTTGCCAGCCAGTCGGGGTATCATGTTTCCTTGATCATGTTCGTGTTGAGTAAACGATGTACCTCATCGTTTATGATAGCGTTTCTTTCGGGTGCCTTGGCCCCGTTTTTTTTTGCCTGACAATTTTCTTCGAGAGATCTACTTCGAGGTGATGGGTGATTATTGATGGATCGATCCCCACCATATCCTGGATAGTCCAGGCGAAGATGTCCTGGTTACGCTGCAGTAGCTCCGTAAGTTGCTTCGCCACTTCCTTGTTTAAGCGGGAGCCAATCTTGATGGTCCTATTGTTCTGAGGGTTGTCGAGGTAGGCTGTTATGGTTTCTTCTTCTGGCTATCCGACATTGGGCCTGCCCCGAGGGCTTACATGTGCCTCGTCGCCCAGTGTCAGTTGTTTTCTCGTTGTTATCATCAGTTGTACCTTTCCTACGAGGAACTGTTTCTCACCACTGAAGTCGACCACTAGACGACTATCGGGGATTGAGGATGCTTTATCTAGTTGCATGCTACGGAGCGTGCTGAGGAACAGGACGTTCATCGAGCTCCCAGTATCAACTAGGGATCTTCTTACCTCCCATCCCGCAAGGGAAACCATCACAACCAAGGCGTCATCATGCAGGATTTGTATGCCCTGGAGGTCCTTCTGTGTGAATGCCAGCGGTGCGGATGAACCTTGCTTCTGACCATGTGGCGTCGGCTGCCCATCGCATATAGCTTGAATTCTCAAGCCTCGTAGAGCCCTTTTTCTGGACTTGTTGGACAGTTCGGACTCTGAATGTGCTCCATAAGGCGCATGTATCTTGTTGACCGAAGGCTCCCCGGGTTTGGTCCTTTTCCGTTCTTCTTTCTGGATGACGAAGCTTTGTGTTTTATTTTCCAAATCTGTTGTGTTTGCCGGATGATCCGGTGTCAGAAGGTTGTCAAACTCCCCTTTTCGCAGACCGTTAATGAAGGTTAAGACGACCGTTGCATTGTCGCATGAGCAGATAGTGTTTAACTCGTTGTTGAATCGGGTTAAATACGTTTCTTGCATCTCCTCGAAACTTTGCTTCATCGATATGAACGTCTGAATCATTAACTGGTCCAGGTGTGTGGGAAGAGATCGTACATCCAGCTCGGGATTGAACGGTGCTGCCGTGTGCATGGGGGTGCGATTGTGTTGCCCGCGCTTGACAGGAACCGCAGGGATGGTTTGAGCGCTGGACATGTCCTCTGAGTTTCTGTTGTTGCGTGACCTGGTGGTCACCATCTCTTTGGGATTTGATAGGAGACGACGCTTAGGGTGTGTTTGGTTGCATGAAATCTTATGCCATGGGAATCCACGAGGGGACCCGTACATTTTAGGCTAAATTGATGTATCACTCCACATCCACCATTTGATTTTGTGATCAATGGTGGGAATGAAAGTCCCATGAACATGGGAATCACATGCCTTGGGGGACCAAGGAGTGAGATTCCCATGTTCATGGGACTTTCATTTCCACCATTGATCACAAAATCAAATGGTGGATGTGGAATGATACCTCAAATTAGCCTAAAATGCAGAGGTCCTCTCATTGATTCCCATGGCATATGATTCCATGCAACCAAACACACCCTTAGTGTAACGTTAAGAACTATGTCATCCCCACGGACGACGCCAAACTAATGCAGCCGATTTTCACTCCCTGCTTTGACCATGTTCCTGCTGACCTGCACAAGTAACGCACGTGAGTCACATACCACCATGGGGTGGCCGAAGGAATTTGTAATGTTGTAACAAGGAATTTGTAGCGTACCTTAGCTTACCAACTTCATGTCTTATTTATAGTGCAAGGAGTGTCCTGATTCAACCAGGCCATCGTAGGCGTAGTTTAGGAATGAGATTTTTAATGGAGACCCCTCTCTAATTAAGAAACGTGTTGTAGGAGGGAAGTTTCATGTTAGCTCTGCACTCCTAGATACGCGCGGGAGATAGTTCATAATCTAAGAGCAATCCGTAAAAGAAAGTTTCTCTGTGTGGAAGATACTTTAGAGCTTGTTTTTTAGTTGAAAGCAGATAGCAGTTGTAGTTGCACGTCCGAAGCTGATCCTCAAGATACTTGCATGAAGAGGGCTTAAGGGTATCGTGGATAGCTGTGAGACGTGTGGGCCTAGCATGTTATGGGAGTTTGGGCCCGTTTGATGAGGGTGGGTTGTAGATGCCACATAGTGGACTCGCTTGCACTGAACTTCACATTCTGGGTGTCAACTGCGCTCTCCAGGTTGAACAAGAGCATCACCAGAATATGCTTTTGTGTAGATGTGGGTGTGCATATGATATTGTTGTAATGGTTTTTTTTTAGCACATTGGATACGCTGGATGATCATTTGGACCATTCGCAATACTTGTGTGGAGAAGCCCTGATCCTAGTGGATATTGGAGTACCCAAATCTCCATGGTTTTATGCCTAACATCTATCAGGTAGGTTCCCTTTAGTTACTCACTAGCTCAAATTACTTATGGCACAATCACATGCACTTTTAGAAGTCCTCTAGTTGCCAAAGGTATATCAGTCGAGTTGGTAGAGGTGTGGTGAATGGTGTCACACGTCACGAGTTCAAGCCCAACCAACGACATGGGGTGGGGAGGGTTAAAAAAGAAAGAAAAAAGTCTTCTAGTTAAAGGACACAGCACCATCATTGATGAAGTTTCATTATGAATGTACTTGCAAGTTACAACACATTTTCATTAGAAGATTTTAGAAAATGCTTAATTTTTATTAGTTGTAAGAAGATTACTGTTAGTTATAATATGTGACTAGCTAGATGTTTTCAACTTTTTATAAGGATAATATTTTGTAAAGCGTGAGCCAGTTTAAATGGTGCAATGCATGCTGTGAGAAGTGTTAGCATCTCTTCTTATTTCTTTCCCTTTGAAGATATTGTTTGTGTGTTGTTTGCCTGTGGACGTCCAAGAAACAAGAAACATAATATGTAGATTTTGAACTTAGAGCAGTGTCTTTCTTGATCTTGAAAATGCTTCGGGTCATGCGGGCGCCCTTTCGAGAAAATTGACTTTCACTTGTCATCTCGTATAGAGTGTGAGGTGCTAGAGAAGCTGTTAGGAGATTATTTAGGTGGTTTATTCCTTTATTCTAGGATAGACTATATATGGGTACTTGCTTTGTTAAAGGAAACTACTTCCTCAAAGAAGTTTAATATTTCATAAACTATTGCTAGGTATTATGCGAAATTAGGGAAGCTACTGTTGTGCTTATTGTATAAATATCTTTCATTGGGTTAATGAGAAGACAGAAACAATTACCCAAAATCTTTCATGGTATCAGAGCAAAATTGTTTCTTCAAATTTTTTTTCCTAAACCATGGCCGGCGGCGCTACACCTCCACCACCGGTAAAAATTGATCCCAGCGCATCTCTTGGGAAGCCGAACCCCGCTCCTGCTGCGCAACCTCTTCCAGATTTTACTGCCGAACAGTGGGCGGCGTTAGCAGCCGCATTTGGTACTCCTCACACTCCTTCTAACAGGTTGCATGGTAAGTTGGAAATGGATTCTTGGATAATTGATACTGGATGTTCTCATCATGTTACTAGTGATGAATCTTGTTTAGTGGATACTAAAGTAGTTTCGCCATGTCCCGTGGGCCTTCCGGATGGTCAAACGGTGGTTGCTACTAAGGAGGGTGTCGTGAAACTCACGGACAAAATAATACTCCAACGTGTTCTTTTTGTTCCTAAGTTAAACTGCAATTTAATTTCGGTTTCACAACTAAATGACGATCTAAATTGTTTTGTCCAATTTAATTCTAACTTGTGTGCTATACAGGACCTGCATTCGAGGGAGGTGATTGGCACGGGTGAGAGACGGGATGGACTTTACTACCTACGGCAAGGATTAAAGGTGCAAGCGGTTTCGGTTGATAGTTCGAAGTCCTTGGAGCTATGGCATAGTCGATTGGGTCATCCTTCCGAGACAGTAGTGAAGTTGCTTCCTCTTTTTAATAATTCTAGGAGTCATTTGAATAAATGATGTGAAGTTTGTCATCGTGCTAAACATTCTAGAGATCGTTTTCCTTTAAGTGACAATAAATCAACTCGGATTTTTTAGTTAATACATTGTGATTTATGGGGTCCGTATGATGAAGTTTCTTCGTGTGGTGCTCGTTATTTTTTAACTTTAGTGGATGATTATTCACGTGCTATGTGGGTTTATTTATTAATTGATAAAAGAGAAGTTTTTAAGATGTTTATGTCCTTTATTGCCATGATTGACCGTCAATTCTCTCAAAAGTTGAAAATTGTACGTAGTGACAATGGAACAGAGTTTAACTGCATGAAAGATTACTTTGTGGCTAATGGAATTTTATTTCAAACCTCTTGTGTGGGTACCCCTCAACAGAATGGAAGAATGGAAAGGAAACATAAACATATTCTCAATGTCGCTCGTGCATTGAGGTTTCAAGGAGGGTTGCCAATCTATTTTTGGGGAGAATGCGTTTTGGCCGCTGCTCACCTAATAAATTGGACTTCATCTAGTGTTCTCCTAAAAAAAACTCCATATGAAATGCTATTTGGTTGTACACCTTTTTTTAGTGACTTGCGAGTTGTTGGTTGTTTAGCTTATGCCCATAATCAACGAGTTAAAGGTGACAAGTTTGCCAGTCGAAGCCGTAAATGTGTTTTTGTGGGATATCCGTTTGGTAAGAAGGGATGGAGTTTATTTGATCTTGAGAAAAAAGAGTTCTTTATGTCGAGGGATGTGAAGTTCTATGAAAATGTCTTTCCTTATTTGAATGTTGAAGTCACAAATCATACTCCTCCCCTTGACAGTGATGTGACTTATAATGAGGGAGTCCAGGAGGAGTTTATTGAAGATATGGGGGAACATCGGGTGATGCACGAGGATGCCATCGTCGGTCCTCAAACGACCTCTCCGACGACTAGCGTCACACCTAGTCATGCTGAGCCACAGTCTTCCATGTCCGTGCTGAGTCAAAATGCTCGGGATGTGCCACCAGTGGCCGCTTCATCCTCGGATGTCGGGGGGGGGGGGGGGGGGTCGATGGTGCTCCTGACGGGTCGGGGGAGGGGGACAATTTGGGGCGTGCCAATGGGCGTTTTCTTACGGATCCCGAGCCCTATAGGCGTTTGCTTGGGCGTCTTATCTATTTGGCGGTTACTCGTCCTGACTTGGCATACTCGGTTCATGTCTTGTCACAATTCATGCAGGAACCGAGACAAGAACATTGGGATGCTGCATTACGGGTTGTTCGCTATTTAAAGAGATCCCCAGGTCAAGGCATTCTATTACGTTCAGACAGTGAGTTGTTTTTGACAGGTTGGTGTGACTCGGATTGGGCAGCATGTCCCCTTACTCGACGGTCTCTCATTGGGTGGTTTGTGTTTTTGGGGCATTCGCCAATTTCATGGAAAACTAAGAAGCAGCATATTGTAGCTCGTTCTTCGGCAGAGACCGAATATCGCTCTATGGCTTCTGTTACTTGTGAATTAAAATGGTTGAAGGGTCTACTTTTGAATTTGGGAATCCATCATCCAAAGGTTATTCCTCTTTATTGTGATAGTCAGTCCGCGTTGCATATAGCGCAGAATCCGGTATTTCATGAACGCACGAAGCACATTGAGGTTGATTGTCATTTCGTGCGAGATGCAATCCAGGAAGGTCTTATTGCTCCGTCTTATGTGCCGACGACGGACCAATTGGCGGATATTTTTACCAAGGCTTTGGGGAAGAAGCAATTTGATTTTCTCCTTGACAAGTTGGGCATTTTAGACTTGCATGCTCCAACTTGAAGGGGGGGTGTTAGGAGATTATTTAGGTGGTTTATTCCTTTATTCTAGGATAAACTATATATGGGTACTTGCTTTGTTATAGGAAACTACTTCCTCAAAGAAGTTTAATATTTCCTAAACTATTGCTAGGTATTATGCAAAATTAGGGAAGCTACGTTGTGCTTCTTGTATAAATGGGTTAATGAGAAGGCAGAAACAATTACCCTAAATCTTTCAGAAGCCAATGCCTTACTTAGAGATAACATCCTAAAGCATAACTAAATCCTTGATAGAAAAATCATCTTTGAGCCAAAGCCTCTAGTGAAATCTATTTAGCTCCGGCAAAATTTTCTTCCCGCCACCTTTCAGAACACAATGATCTCTGTTGAAAATAGAAGTTTTGAAAAACTTCCTAAACAACCATTCACATTTATCTAGTGACAGCCTTTTAATGGACCCATCCAAGGGGGATTTATTTTGTGATCAACTAATTGAGATTTGTTATATCAATTTCAAACTCACAAGTTCTTAATTCAATTTTAATTGATTTGTGTAAGTGTGGATTCACTGCAAAGGAGTTTTTGATTTATTGTTGCGTATCTTGTACAATTTGCATTTAGAATGTTGTGTTTAATCAAGTGTGTGAATGGCCTTTTTGAGCGAATTGTATGTTCAAGTCTATAAGCACCAAAATGTTTGCGTAATTTTTTCTATTGGGTATAAACATTTGAGTTTTGGTATTTGGTATCACTGGGTTTTCCCCATCCACCAAGTGTTGGTTGATTTGTCAGTAGAGACCATATCAACTATTCATTTTTTTTTTTTTTTTTGTAGAAGACCCTATGAACTAGCTTTATGCTCAAAGCGCTTAGACATCTGAGGAAATTTGAGCCTCAGAGAAATGAGAAATTGGAGTGGTATTAGAGCAATATTGTTTAAGAGTTTTTCTTAGGCATATTAATTAAAAATGTCATGCATGGTTGCTTTACATCAGTAACCATTGTACTCGCAAATGTGATATTATCTACAAATGAAATCTCTATGCAGTTCATGTAGATTGGAATTTATATTTCCTATGAGGATATAAACAAAATAACTACTCTAATCGTTCTTATTTCAAACAGATATCAATTGAACACTACCGTATAAAAGAATACATTGTTGCTTTCTTGGAAAAAGAAGGCGAACTAAACAAATTAAACATGCAGTCAGGGAAACTACTGCTATACTTTCCCTGTTAGTAAAAAATTTCATGAAACACACCGGTTAAGTGTCCCCAGCCAAGTTAGACTGCAGTGTTGTTGCATCGAAGTCCACTATTCTGGGATCCAGTTAACCTTTTATTTGGAAGCTGGAGCTAAAACTGCTCATGAGATACCTAGTAACCGGTAGGGGGTGGAGGAGATTTATAGTAATACGTGTTTGGAGGAGAAGCCAATGGTGGTGGCGGAGATTTATAAATATATGGAGGAGGGGGTGATGGTGATGGAGGTCGAGGTGACTTGTAAATATATGGAGGTGGTAGTGATGATGGTGGAAGTGGTGATTTGTAAATGTATGGAGGAGGTGGGGATGGAGATGGTGGTGGAGGAGACTTGTAAATGTAGGGAGGAGGTGATGATGGTGATGGGGGTGGAGGTGAGTTGTAAAAGTAGGGAGGAGGTGGGGATGGAGATGGTGGTGGAGGAGACTTGTAAATGTACGGAGGAGGTGGGGATGGAGATTGTGGTGGAGGAGACTCGTAAACGTAGTGAGGAGGTGGTGATGGTGATGGGGGTGGAGGAGACTTGTAAATGTAGGGAGGAGGTGGTGATGGTGATGGGGGTGGAGGTGACTTGTAAATGTATGGAGGAGGTGGGGATGGTGATGGTGGTGGAGGAGATTTGTAAATGTATGGAGGAGGTGGGGATGGAGATGGTGGTGGAGGAGACTTGTATATGTAGGGAGGAGGTGGTGATGGGGGTGGAGGAGAGTTGTAAATGTATGGAGGAGGAGGGGATGGAGATGGTGGTGGAGGAGACATGGAAATGTAAGGAGGAGGTGGTGATGGTGATGGGGGTGGAGGTGACTTGTAAATGTATGGAGGAGGTGGGGATGGAGATGGTGGTGGAGGAGAATTGTAAATGTAAGAAGGGGATGGTGATGGGGGTGCAGGTGAGTTGTAAATGTAGGGAGGAGGTGGGGATGGAGATGGTGGTGGAGGAGACTTGTAAATGTATGGAGGAGGTGATGATGGTGATGGGGGTGGAGGAGAGTTGTAAATGTATGGAGGAGGTGGGGATGGAGACGGTGGTGGGGGAGAATTGTAAATGTAAGGAGGAGGTGGTGATGGGGGTGGAGGTGAATTGTAAACGTAGGGAGGAGGTGGTGATGGTGATGGGGGTGGAGGAGACTTGTAAATGTATGGAGGAGGTGGTGATGGAGATGGTGGTGGAGGTGACTTGTAAATGTAGGGAGGAGGTGATGATGGTGATGGTGGTGGAGGAGACTTGTAAATGTAGGGAGGAGGTGGTGATGGTGATGGGGGTGGAGGTGACTTGTAAATGTAGGGAGGAGGTGGGGATGGAGATGGTGGTGGAGGAGACTTATAAATGTATGGAGGAGGTGGGGATGGAGATGGTGGTGGAGGAGACTTGTAAATGTAGGGAGGAGGTGGTGATGGTGATGGGGGTGGAGGTGACTTGTAAATGTAGGGAGGAGGTGGGGATGGAGATGGTGGTGGAGGAGACTTGTAAATGTATGGAGGAGGTGGGGATGGAGATGGTGGTGGAGGAGACTTGTAAATGTATGGAGGAGGTGGGGATGGAGATGGTAGTCGAGGAGACTTGTAAATGTAGGGAGGAGGTGGTGATGGTGGTGGAGGTGGAGGTGGAGGTGGAGATGGAGGTGGAGGGGAGTTGTAAATGTATGGAGGAGGTGGGGATGGAGATGGTGGTGGAGGAGACTTGTAAATGTAGGGAGGAGGTGGTGATGGTGATGGGGGTGGAGGTGAGTTATAAATGTATGGAGGAGGTAGGGATGGAGATGGTGGTGGAGGAGACTTGTAAATGTATGGAGGAGGTGGGGATGGAGATGGTGGTGGAGGAGATTTGTAAATGTAGGGAGGAGGTGGTGATGGTGATGGGGGTGGAGGTGACTTGTAAATGTAGGGAGGAGGTGGGGATGGAGATGGTGGTGGAGGAGACTTGTAAATGTAGGGAGGAGGTGGTGATGGTGATGAGGGTGGAGGTGACTTGTAAATGTAGGGAGGAGGTGGGGATGGAGATGGTGGTGGAGGAGACTTGTAAATGTATGGAGGAGGTGGGGATGGAGATGGTAGTGGAGGAGACTTGTAAATGTAGGGAGGAGGTGGTGATGGTGATGGTGGTGGAGGTGGAGGTGGAGGGGAGTTGTAAATGTATGGAGGAGGTGGGGATGGAGATGGTGGTGGAGGAGACTTGTAAATGTAGGGAGGAGGTGGTGATGGTGATGAGGATGGAGGTGAGTTGTAAATGTATGGAGGAGGTGGTGATGGCGATGGTGGAGGTGGTGAGTTGTAAATATATGGAGGTGGCGGTGATGGAGATGGTGGAGGTGGAGATTTGTAATAATATGGAGGCAATAACAGTGGTGGTGGTGGTGATTTGTAGCTATACACAATTGGCGGGGTTGGAGATTTGTAGTAGTACACCGGTGATGGTGGAGGAGGTGATTTGTAGCGATATACCATGGGTGGGGGCGGTGAGTTGTAATAGTATTTAGAAGGGGGTGATGGTGGAGGAGGTGGTTTGTAGCGATATACCATGGGTGGGGGCGGTGAGTTGTAGTAGTATTTAGAAGGGGGTGATGGTGGAGATTTCATATAAGAATCAGTTGGTAGAGAGGAATGGGTGTAAGTTTCATCTGCGACCACAATGGTTGCTATGAAGCAAACAGCCAAAGCATATAGCATGCTTGGCCAAAGCCTTGCCATCTCTGCAGAGCCAATGACTGAACCCAAGCTGATCACCCTGTAGAGTAGTGAACAGATTGAAAGACTAGTTGAATGTGGTTTGCTGTTTAATCTCCCATATATATAGTCACCCCTTCAATAGGAAAATTTCAGTTATACTATAATCTAATCCCAACTTGGCAACTCTGAAATACTTGGAGCCTACTAACCCATTGACCTTCTTGTAATGCCCACCATGTTTCTATTGCCACCGGCCTGTGTTTCACTTGACTGACTCTTTCATTTCTGGCCTGCATGTATGTATGATGTAATAGTTGAATTCAATATCAAATGTGATGTATGCTTCTCTGAGAATATGTTCAAACACTTACTGGAACCCTACTAGGATTGTGTTTTTTGTGCTAATTCCTCAATATCAACCATAATCAACACATATTTTCACCCCCACCACCCCCTACAAAAAAAAAAAAAAGAAAAAAAAAGAAGGAAAAAAACCAAAAATTAATGACTTTAAGGGAATAAATTTCTGAATAATCAATCAGTATCTTTTCTTAGCTTATTGACTATGTGCTATATGTGTTTAAACATTTGTCTTTATTTTAATACCATCACACAATTTATATATTTTCTGATGCAGTAAACCAGCCTTTGCAGCATTGGTAAAAAGAATTAGTCATGCCTTTGATAACCATGTCAAATTGTCAATGTAAATGTGCATATCACGAAATATTATACATTATTTCTAAACTTCAAACATCGTCAAAGTGAATAAGACGGAGTTAACAAAACTATCATTGTTGGAAAATTTCACCGAGATCTGGTCTATGTTAGGTTTGAATAATTTATAATCCAACTTGCATCGTGTACTATTGCAAATTGCAATCTAAACTATAGATTTGTGAGAATGTACCCTTGAGGAGCTGACTAAACCCGAGATAAATCTTCTAAACCATTGCTAACTAATGTGTCAGACACAGTAGTGTAGTCCTCACTATGTTATTAAATCGGCGATAAATCTCTTCTCGCTAGTGGAGCGTTGCATTTTTTTGCATTAATCGTTCGAATAGTTCATTGGTTGAGTAATCGACGATTTTTTGTTGATTTACTGTCACTTTCAAAACTCACCGATTAATCAGTCCATGACAATGCCTAATAAACAAATGAGAAAAAAATCTAGTTTTTTTTTTTTTTTTTTTTTGCCTTAGCCTCATTAATACATATCCATAAGGCAATACTAAGAGTGTGTGAATAGGCTAGAGAAAGAAAAATGATATATGTGTGTGTGTGAGAAGAGAAGATAGAACTACCAAATGAATAATGAAAAAAATTAAAGAGTATAAAGTTGCACCTTTTATCTATATTGAATTCTTAATGTTGTTATAATTTGCCTTAAATTGTGACAAGTGATGTTCAATACACATTAATTTTTTTTTCTGTAAGTAAACATATTGCTTCAAAGGATAACGGAAATATGTTTATAAAATATAGGCCGATTAATCTCATATTCCTCCTTAACTGTTTAGGGTCTGATTAACGATTTAACTACATAGATTCTTGGGACAAGTCTACGCTAATCCATTGTGGACTCTAGAGCATTGACAATATTTCATATTTCATTTTGTGTTCAACATTTTGCTCACAAACTAGCATCTATAAAAAAAAATTTACATGCTTTCACTGTAATCTTTCATTTTGATTTCCTATTTTTACTGTTACTAATAACAAGAGATAGGATTGTATACAATGTTTTATCCTAAAGAATTAAAATTATGTTATGTCATCCTAGGCAACAGGGGAGAAGTTTATAATTTCAAACAATGTGGAGTTCATACCAAATTGAAACCAAATGCAACTAATTACTCTACCCCCTATTCAAAATAAATATATAGTTTTGTATTCAAATCTGTCTCATTATTTGTTCTTTGGCTAAGAGCATTGACAGATTGCCTATTAAGGATGTTGCAACATAGATAAGTTTAGCAATTTGCTAGCAAGCTTCCTCCTTTATTGTTTTCATTTATTTATTTTTGAAAGTCTCTAGCTAGCGGCTTCTCTATTAGGCTTTAGTGTGGTCTTTGAGAGGGCGCAGTACCAAAATGTTTGATGATGACTGGGCGCTGAAGTAGATAAAAGACCTCTTTTAATCATTATATTGTGCAATGATTATTACATTAATTACTCTATACTTAACCTTCTGCACCGTAAAGCTCACATCTCAATCTCATAAGAGGAAAAATATTATGAGATTGGTACTGGAATGACATATTAATGTTCAAGATCACTCAAATAGTTTGGAAGTTCAGTGTTTGAATGAAAATTTCATGCAAAATACTTCTTTTAGTGGGAAACGGGAGGTCAACAAGACAACAATATGATGAAAAGCAATTAAATAATTTCCTAATTATAAACTCCCATACACAATTTTGGGATATTTAGGAACATGATGAATTTACACATGTGAAGAGGAGTAAATGTTTGGAAATTACAAGAAAGTTATGATCTCTTACAAGTGAATGCTTCTCGAGGAGGAGAAATTTTATCAGAACAGTAAGGTACAACATTCTGTTGATTGATTTTATCAGTATCCTATACAAAATTACTTCTCTAGTTGTTTGGTTTCTGAAAAGTGTAATCACTCATGGCACGTGCGGTTTCTTGACAAGAAATGCAGGTTCTGATACTGACACATTAGGATACGCTTTGCTTTGAAAAGGTAAAACTGTTACTGCTAGTCACTATGAAATTAGAATTGTTGTCTTATATCAAGTTATCGACTATATCCATTCCAAGAAAGAAATCACTCAGAGTCATCTGCTTGCCTTATACAACAAAGGATCTGTTCTTAAAGGTGTCTTGCAAAATTTTCCTGCACTCATTGGCGCAGAGGGAAAATGTGTTGGACAAATTCAATAATGTGGACACACATATGTAATATAATGTGTATTGCTATCTTAAAGTGTAGTCCATCTAATCTAATAGAGGTGTTGGACTATAAGGTATTAATAAATAACATGGTGTAAATAAGGATGTAATTTCTAATTCAATGAGGGGCAGAATTGGAAATTCACAGCCCGTAAGTTGAAGGGTTATGACTTACGAGCATTATAAATATGGGTTGGTCCCCGATTGAGCGTTATACGTGAAAGAGATAACCTTTGGCATTGTCTTCTGTATCCTCTCAACAGAGAATCTAAGGAAACGCTTGAATCAATCGGAAGATCCAAACTCATCACAATCAAAGGGGAAATCGCTATGGATCAAGGTATGTTTCTATTCTTCTTGTTTCCATTGAATCAACTAGAGTCTTAAGCTTTTGGTTTAAATACAACAATTGGTATCAGAGCAACTCCTGTTGATTCCATGTGAAATTATAAAGAAGAAAGAATTTTCATTATTTTGATGATGCGCTTATGCACGAGTGATTACGCTATTACAGTTTATGCATGAGTGCTTATACATGTACAATGATTACACTTTATATGTTAATTGATGGCACAATGTGATTCCTTGATACAGTGATATATATATTCATACAGTGATTATATATATTCATACAGTGATTATTGATTCATACAGTGATTATAGATTCATACAGTGATATATATATTCATATAGTGATATATATACATTCAGTGATCATATTGCAATGATATTCATATCCACTGTTGAATCTATATAGATATGTATTCATGCGATTGTATTTAGTGTTTCATGGCAATTGTCTTCACTGTTTTATTGTGAGTGTAATTGTATTCAGTGAATATATTGTAATTGTATTCACTATTGAAATAGATTACAATTTATTACAATTTGGTGTACAGTGAAATAGATGTTAAAAAAAAAAAAAACGATTCACTGTTCACCGTTGACCATGACTGTTCTCTATTGACAATTAGGCGACTATTCACTGTTGGGCCTGGTGACTGTTCACTGTATGGTGATTGTTCACTGTTGGGCCTGTATGGTGCCTGTTCATGATTGGGCCTGTATGGTGACTGTTCACTATTGACAAAGGTGACTGTTCACTGTTGGGCCCGTTGACTGTTGGTTGGGCTTGTTGTTGTTGGGCCTGTTAGAAAATTTTGCTTTATCCTGTTTTATTGGGACCTATTTAATTTTTGGCTACATTTTATTTAGACCCATGTTTTAATTGTATTAAGGTGATAATTTATTTAATACTCCAAATTTATACATAGATTATAATTTTGGTTTGATGTATCACTATTGTGTTCCTTATTTAAAATTTACACAATTTAACTAATAGGTTGCCCAAGCAACCACTGTTAGGAAAATTGGTTGATTTTAATAAGTGAGCATGCTACATCCATGTGAAACAATCGGCCCAAAGGAAGGTTGTTTTGACCGGATAATCCAAAGTCTTAAATATATGATACGGTTAGCTTTGTCATCCTTTTATTATGTCGGTCCAAAGAAATGCATAATATTAGACCGGTTTCATTGTGTACGAAGAGTACCACTTACAGATTGATATTTCTGTCCAAAGACTAAATAACAATGATGTGATAGGTATCTTGATATGGGTTTTTTATTTACCTATTGTATGAATTTAAAAGTTTATGCAATTGAATAATGATGTGAATATGTTATTTATGTAATTTATTCTCTGTACAGCTACTATGTCTGCTACTAGTATATCTGCTGGTGTAAATAATATTCCCATGCTTAATGGGACAAACTTCAAGGACTGGAAAGAGAACGTGTTAATCGTTTTTGGATGCATGGATCTGGACCTTGCCTTAAGGATTGAGCAACCCGCTCCTCTTACAGATGCAAGTACTCCTGATGCCAGGAAATATTTTGAGAAGTGGGAACGTTCCAATCGCATGAGTCTCATGCTCATCAAGCGAGGTATTCCAGAAGCCTTTAGGGGTGCAATGTCCGCATGGGTGACCAATGCCAGTGAGTTCCTTACTGAACTTGAAAAGCGTTTTGCTAAAAACGATAAGGCTGAAACAAAAACACTTTTAGCTAGCTTGATTTCATTGAAGTACAAAGGCAAAGGGAACATTAGAGAATACATCATGGAGATGTCTCATCTTGCTTCAAAACTTAAAGCACTGAAGCTTGAGTTGTCTGAGGACTTACTCGTGCATCTAGTTTTGATATCACTTCCTCCACAGTACAGTCAGTTTAAGGTCAGTTACAACTGCCAGAAGGACAAATGGACTCTTAATGAGCTCATTTCATACTGTGTGCAAGAGGAAGACATGTTGAAGCAAGACAGAACGGAAAGTGCTCATTTTGCAAGCACCTCTAAAGATAAGGGCACAAAACGAAAGAAGGAGAATGAACAGCACAAAAGAAACAGAAAGACAATGAGGGTTGTTTCTTTTGTAAGAAACCTGGACATGTAAAGAAGGAATGTACCAAGTATCACGCTTGGCGTGCTAAAAAGGTATGTTTCTTGCTTTGGTCTGTTCTGAGGTTAACTTAGCTTCAGTACCTAGAAACACTTGGTGGTTAGATTCCGGTGCTACTACTCACATAAGTGTTTCTATGCAGGGTTGTCTGAGCTACCGAAAGCCAAATGATGCTGAAAGACGCATCTTCGTGGGCGATGGAAAATCGGTAGAAGTGGAAGCAATAGGAAACTTTAGGTTACTCTTAGGAACTGGTTGTTATTTGAAACTGAAAGACACTTTTGTAGTACCGTCATTTAGACGGAATTTGGTTTCTATTTCCTTGTTGGATAAATTTGGATATTGTTGTTCATTTGGAAATAATCAATTTAGTCTTTAATTAAATTCCAATATTATTGGTACTGGTTCATTAAGCACATTTGATAACCTATATCTTCTTGACACTATTGACTCATATAATGAAACCTTGCATGTGGAATCACGTGGTACTAAGCGCAAGCTAAATGAAGGAAATTCATCAAAACTGTGGCACAAACGTTTAGGACATATCTCGAAAACGAGAATGAAGAGACTTGTGTCAGATGGCATAATAGATTCTCTTGATTTTTCAGACTTTGATGTCTGTATTGAGTGCATCAAGGGAAAACATACCAAACAAAAGAGATTGGGTGCAAACAGAACTTCAGACGTCTTAGAATTGATCCACACAGATATTTGTAGACCATTCCCTTCGGCTTCTTGGAATGGTCAACAATATTTTATATCATTCATAGACGATTACTCACGCTATGGGTATCTATATCTCATTCATGAGAAATCTGAGTCATTGGACATGTTCAAAGCTTTCAAAGCTGAGGTTGAGAACCAACTCAACAAATGAATTAAAAGTGTCAGGTCTGACCGTGGTGGTGAGTATTACGGCAGATATGACGGTTCCGGTGAACAACGTCCAGGACCATTTGCTAAATTCCTAGAGGAATGTGGAATCGTCCCACAGTACACCATGCCGGGATCACCTAGCATGAATGGTGTAGCTGAAAGACGAAACCGAACTCTTAAGGACATGGTAAGGAGTATGATCAATCATTCTACCTTACTTGAATCACTTTGGGGAGAAGCACTAAAGACTGCAGCTTACATCCTTAATAGAGTACCAACTAAAGCAGCTGCCAAAACACCTTATGAACTTTGGACAGGCAGAAGACCTAGTCTAAAGCATTTTCACATTTGGGGATGTCCAGCTGAAGCAAGGCCTTATCGGCCGAATGAAAAGAAATTGGACTCCAAAACAGTGAGCAGCTACTTCATTGGCTACTCTGAGCGATCAAGGGGCTACAAGTTCTATAATCCCACTATTAAGTCCATTTTTGAAACGGGGATAACAACATTTTTTGAGGATGTCGAGTTTGGGGGGAGAAATAAGGTAAGAGACATTGTCTTTGAGGAGGAACCGATTTCGACTCCTACTACTGTTGTTGACAATGTACATGTTCCAATACCTGTCATTGATCAAGAAGCAGATCTAGAACCTCAACAGGACAATGTTGAACTACTCCCTGCTCAAATTGAAGTAAATATTCCAGAAGAACAAACTCAACAACCTCAAGATCAAATGCCATTAAGGAGATCCACGAGAGAAAAGAAAAGAGCTATTCCGGATGATTATATGGTCTTTCTCCAAGAACATGAGGAAAATGATGGATTGGTGGAAAATGATCCAATCAACTTCAATCAAGCCATACAGGATTCTAACTCTCAAAAGTGGATAGATGCTATGAATGAGGAGTACAAGTCTACGCAAGACAATCAAGTTTGGGATCTTGTCCCATTACCTGAAAATACAAAGCCTATTGGTTGTAAATGGATATTCAAAACCAAGAAGGACTCAAAAGGTAATGTGGAAAGATATAAAGCTCGTCTTGTAGCTAAAGGCTTCACTCAAAAGGAAGGCATCGACTATAAAGAGACTTTCTCTCCGGTGTCAAAGAAAGACTCATTTAGGACAATCATGGCTCTTGTTGCACATTTTGACTTTGAGTTGCATCAGATGGATGTTAAAACAACGTTTCTCAATGGCGACATTGATGAAACAATTTATATGGTGCAACCAGAAAACTTTGTGTTTGGAGACCCAAAGAATATGGTTTGCAGACTAAAGAAATCCATCTATGGGCTCAAGCAAGCTTCCCGTCAATGGTACTACAAATTTCATCAAGTAATTGTCTTGTTTGGTTTTGAGACAAATGTTGTTGATAATTGTCTGTATCATAAGTTCAGTGGGAGTAAGCATATCTTCTTGGTTTTGTATGTTGATGACATATTGCTTGCCACTAATAATATAGACATGTTGCACGAAACCAAGAGATTTCTATCAAAGAAATTTGAAATGAAAGATCTTGGTGAAGCTTCTTTTGTCTTAGGGATTCAGATATACCGGGATCATTTTCGGGGTATTCTTGGATTATCACAAAAGGGCTATATAGAAAAAGTGCTTAAAAGGTTTGGCATGCAAGATTGTAAACCAGGAGATACCCCTATATCTAAAGGAGACAAATTCAGTCTTAAACAGTGTCCTGGGAATAAACTTTAAGTTGTAGAGATGCAAAAGATCCCCTATGCATCCGCTGTTGGGAGTCTTATGTATGCTCAGGTATGTACACGTCCAGACATAACATTCATTGTTGGAATGCTTGGCAGATATTTGGATAACCCTGGGATGAGTCACTGGAAAGCAGCTAAACGGGTTATGAGATATTTACAGAGAACTAAGGATTACATGCTCACATACAAGAGATCAGATCAGTTGGAGATCATAGGGTATTCTGATTCTGATTTTGTTGGATGCCAAGATAGTCGAAAATCTACATCAGGCTACATTTATCTGTTAGCTGGAGGAGCTATTTTTTGGAGAAGTGCTAAGCAGACACTCATAGCTTCTTCCACCATGGAAGTAGAATATGTGGCGTGTTTTGAGGCCTCCAACCACGGATTATGGCTGCGTTATTTTATCACTGGGCTGCGCATTTTGAATGACATAGAAAGACCACTAAAGTTATATTGTGACAATAAGTCAGCAGTTTTATATGCCAACAACAACAGGAGCTCGTCTAGGTCAAATCATATTGACATAAAGTTCCTGGTTGTGAAGGAGAGAGTAGAGAATAAACAGATTTTCATAGAGCATATTGGAACAAACTCCATGATTGCGGATCTGCTTACTAAGGGATTACCACCCAAGGTCTTTCATGAGCACACCGCTCATATGGGTGTTATGTCACATGAGGATATCATGGTTTAGTTGGATTTTTGTTGTTCTATGATCGATTTTTGGACACATTGGTGTAATTTAGTATTTTCTGCAGAAATAAAGTCTTCAGTCAATTGTCTGTTTATTATATGTTTGATCTCATTTAAAGATTAAAGTTGGACCTATTGGAAATAGACATGTTTGGATCACATCACATGTAATTTCCATGCTCTACATCCATGTTTGATCTATGTCATTTGATTATATTGGTATATGTGACTATTGATGGATTTCGTTACGCTACTTGTGACGCAAATCGCTTTAATCCTATATTAGTATAGTCAATGGACGAGATTGTTTCAGAATACCTTTACTTGTGATAGCAAGTTTTGAGCTCATAAGGTTATACACATTAAAGGTAACATATATGGCCCAAGTGGGAGATTGTTGGACAAATCCAATAATGTGGCACACATATGTAATATAATGTGTATTGCTATCTTAAAGTGTAGTCCATCTAATATGTGATCTAATAGGGGTGTTGGACTATAAAGTATTAATAAATAACATGGTGTAAATAAGGATGTAATTTCTAATTCAATGAGGGACAGAATTGGAAATTCACAGCCCGTAAGTTGAAGGGTTATGACTTACGAGCATTATAAATATGGGTTGGTCCCCGATTGAGCGTTATGCGTGAAAGAGATAACCTTTGGCATTGTCTTCTGTATCCTCTCAACAGAGAATCCAAGGAAACGCTTGAATCAATCGGAAGATCCAAACTCATCACAATCAAAGGGGAAATCGCTATAGATCAAGGTATGTTTCTATTCTTCTTGTTTCCATTGAATCAACTAGAGTCTTAAACTTTTGGTTTAAATACAACAAAATGAAGTTGTGATTCTTGTGCAATTGCACTGAATGCTGACTAAAGGACAATTTATTTTAATATGAAGCAAGTGACTCCCCTAAATAAATATGTATTTCATTTGATGAACGGTCCATGCTAAGCTAGAATTTCAAAGTGTAAACTACTCAATTGGGTTCTGGTCAAGTTTTATCCTTTACTGGATTAGACCGACCTTGATTGAGAATAACATAGAGGGGGATGCTCTCACAGGTAACTGGTAATAACAGGGAAGCCTAGATTGGAAGTTAATTTAATAAATGAGGAACTCAGGACTGTATTCAGTTAGTAATACATGAAAGTGGCTTGAGATGGGTTTTCCATTTATCCAAATACAGATGCTACTTTGCTACAAGAGGAATGCTTGTAGAAGGGAAGAGGAAGTGTGCTTTAATGGTAGTATGAGGTAGTCAGGAATGACGTAAAGTCATGTGATTTGGCAAAGAGAGAGATCCATATATAATTGAGTGGTAGAAATGGACATGCTATTTAGCCTCAATAATTTGGATGTAGCGATGGTGTCATAGTTTCTATATTTCATTTCTGTTTTTTCCTTTTAATCAACCTGAGAAGACATAACACACTGTTAAATTTGAATATTTTTCTATATTGTCTATATCTAGCACACTCTCGAGTGCATACAGATACAACAAGTCAATAACTACATTGACATGATAGGTTCATGTAGAATAACACCGAACCTGGGAGAAAGATCATATAAAATGACATGCAAAGAGATGGCTTTGGACTATGAACCTCATTAGATGGACTAAAATACTAAGCATCAGAATCATGAATTTTTTTTTAATAATCTCTCAATGATTGAGTTAGCGTCATGCTTTCCTTGTTATTCCTATGATCCTTGGTAAGTATCATTCGTTATGGTTTACCTTTTCTTAGCTCTTAAATCGGCAGGCACGATTCATGAATAAAACTTTATTTTGCTAATAGATTAGTAGGCAAATCTTATCGTTGTTGAATTAATGAGGTCCATTTAATCATGGATCTTATTTGTTTGTGATCTACTTTATGTAAAGGTTTTATTTCATTTCTAAAATGTCTTGAAAATTGTTTGTGAGATTGTCCTTACAAGAGCAGTCTATGTGTTGATTCCTTGCCACCATGTTCTGGTTGAATGCAATTTTATTCATTTATCCAGTATGCAATTTTATTCATTTATCCAGTATGTTCAGAAGTGGTAGGTATGTCAGTTACATTACTTCTGATCTTGGCAGAGATTGCAACCTTAAACCCATTTGGCCGAGTCATATAGATCTCGTCCTTTAATTCACCATGCAAAAACCCAATTTTCACATCTAATTGACCTAACTCAATATCAAAATTGTGCAACCAAGGCTAGCAGAATTCGAATAAATGTTTCACAATTGGAGAAAAGACTTAATTGTAGTCTATACCTTCCTTCTGAGCATAACTTTTCGCAACTAACCTTGCCTTGAAGCGCACACCATCACTAGGAGATCATTCTTTCTTTGTGTATACTCATTTGCACCCAATAAGTTACCTTTTTGTAAACTACACAATTCCCATGTTTCATTCTTGTGAAGAGATGCAACATTTTCATCCATAGCCATCTTCCACTGTTCACATTCGGTACCTTGAATTTTTTTAAGGTAGAATGCACTTCTTTTTCAATTATTGGAAGTGCATAGGTTACACAATCACTTACCTTTGAGGACATTTTATATTCTTCTTTGGCCTACTTATTGCAATTGACTCCTGAATTGGAGTCTATGGAACATCATCAACTGTCTTTGCACCCATTGTTGGAGATGTGGCTCGATTTGAGCATATAATTAGTTCCATATGGGTTAAGGATTTTCATCGTGTGAAGTTAATGATAATTGGATGTGTCTCTCACTAGCGACGCAACTTTTTGGGGCGGTAGAGCCCAATTGGTAAAAACCATGCACCATGGAGTCACGGGTGTTTAAGTTGAGGACAATATCGTTGCTTGAGACATGTCCGTTGGTCGATAATCTCGTGTGCATGTTGTGAGATGGTTTCGGAGGGCTTGGCTCTCTTCACCCTTGGACCCAACAACTGTGTCATGATTATGTTTGGTAGTGATATAACACGAAAGTTCTCTGATAAAATTATGTGAACTTGCTCTAGCCTTATTGTGTCAAGCCGACCATGTTGCACCTCTTCCAGGTCAGTATTATGTTCTTATCAAATGCATCAGATTACACAATGACATAAAAATTAAAAAATTAAAATTAAAATAAATTTTTTTTCTAGTTTTATAACAAAATGGAAAAGAATATCATAAGGGTATTGGGATAAACCCATGAGAAACCTCATCTACAATGAAATCATAAGCAAATTAGGTAGCATAGAACATATCAATCAAATCCAAGTTCAATTCTTAGAACAATCATTCTAATGGCTGTTAAAATTTTAGGGTTGGTTTTGGTGAATATAGAAGGATGATACTTCAAAATATCAAACACCTGTACTTCTACTATACCAAATTGACATTTTTGTAACAACTCCCAAACCAATAACACTTTTGAGCTGTAACAGCCCACCAAACAATTTCAAGTCAAAACTAAAGTTAGTCAAAAAAAATGAAAAACAATTATACAAAAACAAATTTATAATAAATTGGATCACCATGAATAGTATTACTTGTAGCACCATATTGTTCATGGTGATACAATTATTGTGTAAATTGTTTGGTTGACAATTATAACTTAAAGTGTTATTGTTTTAGGGGTTGTTACTGTTAGAATATGCAGGGCTTACATTCAACATAGCCAAGCCAAAGTCCAAGATTGATTTACCTCTACAAGAAGGAAAATACAAAAATAGGAAAGTCAGAATAGTTAAAGAAGTAAAGTCAGAATAAGAAAGTTAGAATAGGAAAGTCAGAATAAGACTCTATTTTGTATATGAAGTTTTAAGTTTCATGTTCCTATAAGGTTAGGTAGAAGTTAGCTTATATAAGCTTGTATTCAATCAAGGAATAACAACAATAATACAATTCTTTCAAAATATTTTATTTACATGGTATCAGAGCAACTTTCTTTGGTGACCTAAGACTCCGGGGATTCAAGCTATTTTCTGCCTCCGACGACTACGCACTTTGACCGGTAGACGCAAGAGGCGAGGAAGGGAGGACAACTGCAATATCATGCCTCAATCAATCGACAACAACAACTTAGTAGTGTTTTTTATCCTCAACAGCAGCAGGAACATCCTCAAGAACAACAAGTCCACCTTGACGCCGATCAGCTAGCACAACATCAAAAAAAATATATCAGCACCATTGCTGAGCAATATCAACACCAATGTTGAGCAATCCAGCACCAATGCTGAGCAATACCAACATTTGTGTTGAGAAAATTTCCTAGCCTTCGCGCTAAGGGGGAGTCATGCTGACTCGAGTCGAACTATTAGTCGTTCACTCGACAGTCATGATGTCCTGATACTAGAATTGGATAGTCATGCTGACCATTCGAATTGAACCATTAGTCGTTCACTTGACAGTCATGATTTCTTCATACCAAAATTTTATCCAAAATCATTAAGAATTGGAAAGTCAAGTTGACCACTCGAATCGAACCATTAGTCGTTCACTCGACAGTCGTGATTTCTTTATACCAGAATTGGAGAGTCATGTTGACCACTAAAATCGAACCGTGGTTCGTCGTTCACTTGACAGACATGATTTCTTCATACCAGAATTTTATTCAAAAGCATCAAAAATTCGATAATCATGCTGACTCGAGTCGAATTATTAGCAGCTTCACATTTCATCTGCGTCTACATGTCCAGCTTTCAGGGGCGTGTTAGAATATGTAGGGCTTGCACTTAACATAGCCAAGCCCAAGTTCAAGATTGATTCACCTCTACAAGAAGGAAAATACAAGAATAGGAAAGTACAAGAATGGGAAAGTCAGAATAGAAAAGTTAGAATAAGAAAGTCAAAATAAGACTCTATTTTGTATAGGAAGCTTTAAGTTTTTTGTTTCCACAAGGTTAGGTAGAAGTTAGCTTATATAAGTTTGTATTTAGTCAATGAATTACAACAATAATACAATTCTTCAAATTATTTTCTTTACAATTACAAAAATGTCAATTTGGTGTAGTGAATTCAATTAAAAGTTGCAGGACCTCTTAATTAAGATATAAGCTCAAATAAAAGTTTCTTCGTTGTTTCTCAAAGGGTGGACAATGGAGATCATAACACCAACTACAAGGAAAGACATCTTCAAAGGTTCTGGATCCAAATGAAGACTTTGAACATGAATGTGGAAGGATAGGTTCCATTGATCATTTTATTTGATATAATTGGGACATTTGTAAGAAGTGATTAGTGGGAAATGTATTTTTCTTTGTTGTTGTCTAGAGAAAATAATTTTACTGAAAACCATGAAATAAGATAAGGGAGACAACGAGAGAGGACCACTACACCAAAATGTCACTTTTGGAACAATTTATTAGCGTTCCAAATAGCTTCCGAAAAAGATGTTTTCGTGTCCAAAAGTGTTGTCACAGTTTGGCAAACCGTATCGGACACAAATGGAAAACGTCTCTGTTTCATAAAGTTAGAGCGCTTTATGGCTGTTCCAAGCTAATGGAGCACTGGAGGTTGAAGATGGCCATGCGTGTCTTTTTTATTTTTCCATGACATAGAAAAAGGAATTTATTTTCCACAGTCTACTCAAGGTATTTTTATGCCCTATTTTTTTCCTCGGAATTATTTCTCAAATGAGTGCAAACATACATGCTGGAACATGTTAATCATGGATCAACAAAAAATATTAACTAGAATTTTACTATTGAAATGGGAAAATGTTAGCTTGTTTATTTTCGGTCTTGAAGAAATTATTGTTTCATCTTCAGTTGAACCATGTTTTTCAAGTGCATTTTATTTGAGAATAAGAAAAATTATGTTCGAAGTGTATTATTACACTCCTTGATTTCCATGTGTGTGATCAATTACTTCAGAATGAGAGTCCTATAAAGCAAAACATTCAAAAACTGATTAATCATATAAGTCGATTCATTCACAAGAGTTTGCTTAATTCATACATTGTTTGAAGTATTTAATCAATAACACATGTATGACTGCCTTCAAAAGCATAGTTACGATCATAATATGACTTTATGCTAGCGCTATAACTTGAAGGTTCGCCAACGAAATTTAATCAAATTTGTTGTAGCCTTACCAATGAATGTGATTCTCAAAATATGTCGAAATTTTCACTAAATATTTCCTATTTTGAAATTTAATATTCCTATATTTTAACATGGTATAATATTATTTTAGTATTAAAAGTTTTTTATGTGAATAATTCTTATGTAATATGTAGTCTAGCTATATGACACAACGAATTTGTATGACACTTTTTATGTAGTATTTAAGAGTTTAAAAATGCATAAATTATATTATTAAATTCAAAATCACAATTGAATTTTTTACTTTTTTCTACACAAAACGAAATATTTCTTAAAATCGGGGGACTGAAATCAACTCGAAAAACAAAATCACAATCTTTAACATTAGCTTGGTATTAAAATTTTGTTATATAAGTGATTCTTATGCAACATGTAGTTTGTATGACATTATGAGTCTTATGAGACTCTTTATGTAGTATGTGAGAGTTTAAAATGCTTAAATTATATTGATAACTTCAAAATCACAACTAAAACTTTACGTTTTTTTATACACAATGAAATATTTCATAAATCAATTACCGAAATTACCTCGAAAAATGTAACACATTCCTTGAGCCTTTTTGTGTCAGATGAGCAAGTTGCACCTCTTCCAGGGTAGATTATTATATTCTCCTAATGCATCAAATTACACTGTATAATACATGGTTCCAGTTTTACAATGAAATGGAATAACAAAAAAGAGAAAGAAAAAAAAAAGGTGTCATAGTCTATTTATCTAATGTCCACGAATGTTGCTGAGGAGACTGCAAGACCTCTTAGCTACCGATCCCTCAAATTACACCAGTTTGTAGTGCATTTAGATGACAAAGTCTCTTTATATCTATATTGCGATTTTGGTGTCCCGTTAATGTTTCAACTAGGGAAATATGGAAAAAATGTCTGCTTAGTCTGCATAGGCAGAAAATGATGTCATGGAAAATAATGAATATGACCTTTTTACAGATTGCGGGCATGATTTGCCAGATTCACATCCAGGGAAGATTTAATAGAATTTGTGCCTTTAAGGTTCAAATGGGAAATCACATTGTAAATGTGAAGTATATGCAAGTGCTTTCAATCAATTGCACTGACTTAAATTCCTTAAATTTATATTTGTAATTGAAGAAAAAAAAAACCCCTAGAGGAAGGAAGGAAACTTTCTTACAAAGATAAAACTCAAAATTGTTAAAAAAAAGAGGATCAAGATGGAAGAACTTGTCGTTCAAAATGCATGCTCTCAAAATTAGTTGTTGAAATCAGTGTTCTAAAAATCGGCCTAGGCGCTAGAAAGTGGAAAACCGCCCAGATTAATGGTTGGGCAGACAGTCTAGGCGGTCTGGGCGATTTTTATTTTTTAATAAGGCTGATTGTGTTCTTATTTTATTTTTCTTTCCTCTTTTTTAGAAATAAACTATTTAATTATTTTTTTATTGAGTATATGTCTAAATGTAGCAAATGATGATTACTTAATGGAATTCTCAAAGGATCTACCAGTACCAATTTTACTAATGTAGATTTTATCAAACATGATTGAGGTTATTCATGCAATTTGAAGAAAAATAAAAGAGTAGGTTTGGATATTTGTCCACAAATTCAATTTTATATAAAGTACTAATCATGACCAACTTCAGTCATTTGAGTTTTAATAAATTTTGTTCATGATTGTTAATTTTTCATGTTTTTAAAATTTGCATATGTATATTGGCATTAAATTGGATGTAATTGATAAAGTATTATTCTTAACAGTTGTAAATTATTAAAGTTATAATACAAAACCTAAGACCGCCTAGGCCCCTGGGCGCTAGGCACCTGCTCGCCGCCCGCCCAGCGCCTAGCGATTTTTAGAACACTGGTTGAAATTAAATATTACCTATAGTTGCACTAATGCATATGAAAACTCTTTACTGAATGGGGATTGTAAGACATTTCAAGGTGCCGTATGAGAGGATGTATGGATGAGCAATGACTTTACCTTTTACAAACAAAAAGCATTTGTTGGTTCCACAAGTCTTTTGGTAGCAATGTAGCATGAAAAACTTATGTTTTCAGAGAGAAGGGGATAAGTACTTGGGTTATGGAAAAACTAGTTGCGATAGGATTGTTTTTAGGTCGTTACATAGACAGCCCAGTAGAAGAATATCATTTGACATGGGATTTGGTAGGGGTGGGCATCCCATCCCGCGATCCTGAACCCTTCTCGTCCCGATTTTTTTGGGTCCTTTTGGGATTGATCAAACTCATCCCGCCCCGATCTAGAGTGAGATGGCGTCGGGATAAAGATTTTCAATCCCGCCTATCCTGTCCCGAATTTATTTATTTAATAGTTATTATTATTAATTTTAATCAAAATACTCTTCTAAATTAAAGTTTAGGATGTGTTGAAATTAAATCAATGTAAAATGAAATTCTATATGAAATCTAAATGAATTTAATCATTAATTCTAAATGAAATTTAATATTTATTTGCCTTCCAAAAAAAATTTAATATTTATTTATTTAATATTTATTATTATTTATGATGTAAGTTATATGTATATAAATTTGACATTATTGGTGTGTGAGTAATGTAAGATAAAACTTTTTTTGTTATTTTTTTTATTGGGAAACTATTTAGTACATGCTCATCCGGTCCCGATCCTATTTGAGATGGGACGAGGTCGGGATGAGGTCTATTCCGTCCCGTCCCGTCCCAATCCCGAATGAACGGGATAGGATAGGGATGGATCCATCTCATCCCATTCCGTCCCGTGCCCACCCCTAGGATTTGGATTTCATTTTCCCCATAAAAATAGCCTACCAAACAAATCGTAGCGTAATTTATCAGATCCACCCTTATATTTAACATGCTGGAGATGGATTGTTAATGATTTTCTTATTTATTTATTTATTACGAATAGATTCTTTTACTCATTCAAACACAACCTTGCACCAAGGATTGAATCACAATATATTTTCAACATGAGGTGGAAAATTTTCAATATCTAACAAGTCCTCTCCCACCCACTCTTCAGTCAAGTGACCAAAATAAAGGGTCACTCTGTAGTATGCAGTTATACAAGTTGCAACTTTCAAGTAAATACCAAGCCAGCACCCAAAACCCTCAAATCCAAATCAACCAAAACAGAGAAGAAATGAGCACTACTACAGCGATCCTCAACACTTCCTTCCTTGTTCCAACCCAAAAAACCCCAAACCCTTGTTACAAACCCACCACCAATCCAAGCCTTAGAAGAAGAATAAGAAGAAGTCATGATTTGACGAGTCCTAGAATGTCCCTGAATCAACCCCAAGGCCAACCCCAATCAGCAGCTGAGATCCTCACGAGCTTCACTAAGCTCCTATGGGGCAAATCCCTCCCACCCCAACTCCTCATATCCACTGTCCGTACAACCTGGAACACTCTCTGGCTTCTCATGATGAAGCAGCTTGCCCCCGCTGACCCCTCTGGCTCATATACCCGCCCACCCAGTCAATTCCGCGCCAATTTCAAAACACCCCATTACTTCTCTTCCCGCCAAAAACCATGCAACTTCCACTTGTATGTTGGCCTCCCCTGTCCATGGGCACACAGGGCACTCATTGTGAGAGCCCTGAAAGACCTGGAGGATGTCGTGACGGTCTCCGTCGCATCGCCTGGTCTTGATGGGTCATGGGAATTTCGTCAAACAGATGGTTATAGTGGGGAGTTGGTGCCTGGTGTAGATAAGGCTAATGGGTGCAAGTCTTTGAAAGAGGTTTATAGGATGCAGAGTGGAGGTTACAATGGAAGGTCCACTGTTCCAATGCTTTGGGATGGGGAGAGAAGACAAGTTTTATGTAACGAGAGTTATGATATAATTGAGTTGCTCAATTCCGGGTTCAGTGGGTTGGTTGGTAATTCGAGCTTGGACCTCTCCCCGCCAGAGTTGAAGGGAAAGATGGATGAATGGTATCAAGTGATTTATCCAAATGTCAACAATGGGGTTTATAGGTAATGACTTGACAACTTGTTGGTTGAAAGATTTAATTTGAAGCTTTTCTACTGAAGTTCATTGGTTCTGGCAATTAGTTGGTATTTGAGTAACATATATAGTTGATTGTAAACTCAATTGATTTTAAGATACTTCATTTTTATTCTTATATGTTGTAGATGTGGGTTTGCACAAACCCAAGAAGCATATGATATTGCTGTAGATGGTTTGTTTAGCACATTGGATATGCTGGACGATCATTTGGCCTATTCACGATACTTGTGTGGAGAAGCCCTGACCCTTGTGGATATTTGCTTGTTTACTACTTTGATTCGATTTGACCTTGTATATAATGTTCTCTTCAAATGCACCAAGAAGAAGATATTGGAGTACCCAAATCTCCATGGTTTCATGAGTGACATCTATCAGGTAGGTTCCCTTTAGTTACAATCTCAACACATTTTTACTGTGAATGCTTACAACACAGTTTCACTAGATGAAAATACAAGGTTAAAAGACGGAAAATTTAAAAGAAGTTTAAATGTGGAAGATTATTGTTAGTTACAATAGCTACAATTTCAATGTGGAAGATATACGATTAAATGTTTTCAACTATTTAAAGGATTATCTACTGTAAAGTGTGAGCCAGTTTAAGTAGGAAAGGGATGATGTGTTAAGTGTTAGCTTCTCTTTTTATTTCTTTCTCTTTGAAATTATTGCGAGTTTTTTTTTTTTTTTGTTGAAAAGCAAGCCAGTGTTTTGAGGATCTCCGAACCTTATCATTAAAAACAACAACACAAAATGCATCAAATTTACACCACTCCATTATTCCTTCACCATTCACTACATCATCACAAGGAAAAAAAATTCCTTAAACTACTCAATAGAGTTTAGGCTAAGGGTTAAACTAACCAAGTGAGTTGTAGTCAAGATGGTTCCTTCGTGCACAAGCTTATACTCGTCATCTTGGTAGGCAACAATTAATTACTTAATCATCTTGAGGATAAGGTTTTTCTTCCCCTTCCCTAACAAATAGAAAATGTCGAAATGATGATCTTGAAGCACCTGGACTCAAAACATAAAGCAATTAAAGACTAGAAAATACTTGTTCATCTTTCGGCAGCTTGAAAGACTAGAAAAATACTTGTTCTTGAAAGATTACAACAGCTGATGTTGATCTTCATCTAACTTCTCTTTTTTGGTTTATACCCTGTATTTAGGGTTTTCCTTCCCAATTCAAGAATATATTCTTGGAGCGTCTCCCCGAGACAATTGATCATTTTCAGTAGTGTTTTGACCCACCATAGTTGCTTCTTTTTCCAATAGAACTTTTCTCTAAAATCTTGCTTTAATATATCCTTGTCGAATCTCTCTATTACTTCCTTCACTTAACTATTAACTTCGTTCTCAATGTCATATTTTTTTAACATTTGTAAAATATCTTTAACCTTAGATAAGGTTAGTGGACCTCCATCTATACCGTCCACGTAGAATTTTGGTTCATCCATGGATGCAGAGGTAACAACCATTTGGAGGTTGTTTGGGGTTCTTGGAGACTGCATTTGTTCTTCCCTCAATCTTCAACACTCATCTCTTCATTGCTTTCTTTGTTAATGTTATGTTCGTCTTGGATTGCCTCAACATCATCTACTCTTGACGCTAGTATCCACTAGCATAGGATTCATCTCAGTTTCACCAAGCAAAACTAGATCTGTAGAAACTGCATCTACATCTGGATTAGTTGTTTCCTCTTTCTCTACAACAGTATCCACATTGGTTAACTCCTCTTCAAACTTCACTCCTTTCTTGTGGTTTGGGGTTTGTTTTTGCTTGAAAGTGTGCTTTCCAGAAGTATTAGTATGTCCATCAATTTTGCCTTCTTCTACTTCTGGATCTACACACAACTGCTCCATACTGTTTGTCAACACCTTGCATGACATTGAAGAAATTATTCTCCAACCTAAGGTTCTCATCCACCCATTGTAGTTAAGGCGTTGCGGCAGACGGGTCTGAAACGCCACGCGTCGTGAGGCGAAACGCTTCAGTGAATGAAGCATTCTTAACATTTTTTATAATAAATTGAAACATATTAGCATAATAGTATACATTATCATTTTGATAAGTATCATAACAAAATATGTATAAAAAGTGACACAACTACCTAGAATCGAAATGAAAATATATAAATAAATAAAATAAAATAAAAAGCAGTACATAAGTGTCAAATAACTTGCAAACATCCACTAAATTATTAAAATCCAATAATTTTGAAAGAATAGGAACTTGAGAATATTGAGCATTTGTTTGAAAAAATTGTTGGAATAATTGGAAAAAATTCACAAGTATACTCACTATTGGTATTCCAAAAGCATAAACAAACTGATCAAAACATGATAAAAAAAAGTGTGACAAATTTATCAAAACTTAAAAACGTTTTATCCTATTTTTATCAAATATTACACCAAGAAACGTAAAACCCTAGTATAGAGTGGGTTGCAACCTCTTTTTGTTGCAATTGGGTTGGCTGCAACCATTTTTGAATTGAGGCGGCGGAGGTGATTCGAGGCAGACGCCTCATTTCGCCACACCGCATTGCCTCACATTGAGGCGGAATTCTGTAAAAATGCCTTGAGGCCTGCCTAGGTGATCGCCTTGACTACACTGCATCCACCCAATCTTCTTTGTTGCGTTTCGGCTTCCTTTTCACCTCAACCCATTATGCAATACGTTCATTTGTTCCTTTGTCATTGTTTCTTCTACTATTCAGCTAATTATTCATTTCTTCCTTCTTCCTTCTGGTTACTATCCTCTCTTTTGTTCCAACATTTTTGTCATGCACATTCACCATACACTACTGGCCTTTTTCATGTCCAAAAACAACACTCAGAACATATCAATGGTTTCCAAGGATAGTCAATTGCAATTTCTTCTAAATCACCTCCTTCCCTACCCACATCTAACTTAATGAGATTCGGGAGCTCCTTACCTAGCTTCACTTCCACAAAAATTGTTGCATAGATGCGGCGAGTTCTAGTTGAGGTAGCTCGATAAAATCGGACAGGTTTTCCAATCAAACTAGCAATATAGCTCAGCCCCTCCTTGGACCACATATATGTGGGAACATTGTAGAGATGCACCCATACTGGAATTGCATTGATCTCTTTTCTTAGAATCCTAAATCTTCCTTCCATGGTTTAGTCACCATGAGTTTGTCCCTGACTTTGAATGGCCATTCTTCAAGCGCTTTGGCTCGATCATCTTCATTCGTGAATTTGAAGAAGAAGAATTTATCCAATTCGAAATGTCACCTCAAGAGCTCCCTTTGGTTTCCACTATCTCTCCACAACTATCTTGACTACATTGGGGGGGGGGGGGGGGGGGGGGGGCACTCCACCTCTATCCAATTCCTACTTCCACCAAATAGGTGAGCCCGGAAAGCGTGGGCTTGACTCTTGATAGTGCCTTCTCCAACTCCACTATGCACTACTTCAACAACGTTATCTCTTAGCAAATGGTTTGTCTCTTTCCTACTAATTTCTTCCTGGTCATTGCCCAACTGAATCATCATCTCACTACAACAATATTATCTCTTAGCAAATGGTCGGTCTCTTTCCTACTGATTTCTTCCTGGTCATTGCCCAACTGAATCATCTTGCGATCCATCTTTGCTGAGATTGGCAGCCTCTTCTCCCTCCGGCACCAGGCCGATGGAAACCATGAATGCCTAAAAAGGAAACCCTTGGGCAGTGGTAGTCATCTTCGATTTCGCTAAGGGTCGCGAGCGTAACTAAAGACAAGGCGGAATCTTTGGTTAGAGAGCACAATGTTTCAACAGATATGAGACTTCTCTACCGAAGTCAGAATCCTGCTTTGTTTTCTCACCGCGAAGAAGACGAGAAATCGAGAAGAGAGACCTCTCTTGTGCAGATCTCCTCCCACACAGAATGCTCCTCACGCAGATCTACAGATCTCTCTCGCGCTCAAAGGTAAAAATCCAGAAACAAGGAAAAGATATGTGTATTTTGAACCTATAGCAGAGCATCTTTCTTGATCTTGAAAAATGCTTTAGGTTATGCAATTGCCATTTCGATAAAATTGACTTTTACTTGTCATCTCATACAAAGTGAGGTGCTGGAAAAGCCAATGCCTTGCTTTGAGGTCAGTTTGAAATAACATCCTAAGTTAAGAGTTTTTGAAAAGATAAAGATTTACTTATTTGTTCACTAAAAGGGATGTGGGATGCTTGGGAGCTTTTTTAGTCAATATAAGGAGTTAGTAGGACATGGTTCAGATTTCATATGAAACCCAAATTGCAAGGAAGACTTACAAGACTGGACAGAGTTTTTGGTGGCTGCATTTAACACGTATGTAACTTTTTTGTAAAAGTAAAACAATGATGCCAAATTACATCGCATTTAGAAAAGTCTGGGCTGTGAATCTGAACACTGAAGAGTGTCTCTTTTAAGTTGTTTTCACATATATAACCAGAATCTATTCCTGATTATTCATTTTCATCTTTAGTTCTCGTCTTATTTTCATATTTATTACCATGAAGCCGTGTTCTAGCTATGTTAATTAGTTTGCCAACGCCATGTTAGACAAATAATAGAATTGATGAAGCATCTGTGAAAAGTTGGTAGAAGTATTATTTAATAGCCAATGACTTTTTCACTGCTTGCATACATCCAACAGTAGAGATCACATTGTATTGAGATAGATGTACCGCAAATAGTCACATAAAAGGTATTTATGCATTATTTTTTCCTTGCAACTTTTTCATCACGCACTTTCGATTGCTAGCAAATGATCATAACTTGATTTTGGTTAGAGTATAACTGTTGTTTGTTCCTACACCATGTAAGAGTCATTGCTAAAAATATATCCTTGGCAATTTTCTTAAAGTGATGTAGCTTATACCATGAGCTACAAATGATTCTAGCTTGAAAATTTGCTCCTGTCTGCAGATTCCAAAGGTTGCAGCAACTTGTAACTTTGAAGCAACCATGGATGGTTACTTTAAGTTTCTTTTCCCATTGAATCCAGGCTGCATTCGACCCACTATGCCTGCAGGTTCTGATCATGTGCTCCTCTCTAAACCCCACAATAGAGAATTGTTATCATCTCTGGATATCCCTACTGGCGTTTCAGGTTGAATGTCTGTTCATGCTAGGTACTGATTAGCAAAGCCGCCTTGTTAACATTGTATATCAATTTTCGACACCGTATTAATTTATATCATATTACACTTGTAAAATGTAACAGATACTCTTTTATATAAACTGAAATTCTAGCCAATTACATGGAATGGGAAGACTGAAGAGATTTTCCTTCACTTTTATCGCCTACATGCTTTGGAAATCTATGTTGTTTGTGAATTTGCAGATTATGATATTGATACATTACTGACTATTTGTTGTTTACGCTGATATGTAATTTACATGAATGGACTCCTAATTACAATTTTTGTTTTCAGCTATATGTATCCTTCTACTCGTTGAATTTTTATTCAGGGCCAATACATTCCTTCAGAAAACTCAGAATTTCACACTAAAAATCTTTTGCCTTGTACCAGGCATTTGAAGTCATTTTTGTTGGATATTGACTATAAGAAACTTGGAACTATAATGGTGTATATTATCATTGAAATTCTTTGAAAATAATTACCCTCTGAGAATAGATTGACAATTAGAAACTTGGAACTATAAGAAATGGAAGCTACTGTCGATTCTAAACAAAGATGTGAAACCATTTCTCATTTTCCCACATGAATTTTCAAATGGAACCATGTGTGGTGCAAGATTTCTTTTAAAACCATGATTTCAGGCGTCCTCTAGAACCAAAATCGCATACTTTCTTATCTTCTTTGCAAAATCAAGTAACTGAACAGTCCACAAATCTGATTACTGTTCAAAGTTCTTCAAGTATGTTTAGTTCTCTAACGAAAAAAAAAAAAGATATATTTAGTTGTGCAGTATGCATTCTCCATCAAATGTGCTGATAGGCCTCCTATCAAGTTCACTTACACAAGAAGGAAGTGTAGAACAGAAAATCAGTAATTGGTGCAAGTTGTTTCTCTGTTTAGTGGTTCTGTTAAATGCTCTGTTAGTGAGTGCTCTGTTTAGTGGTTCTGTTAGATGATTTGTTAGTGAGTGCTCTGTGAGATGTTCTGTTAGTTGTTGGGTTAGATGATGTGTTGCATTGTTAGTGCGTTGCTAAGTCTTTGTGAGGTACTACTATAAATAAGAGGATAACAAGAGAATTAGGGAGAGATTCATTCACTTGTAAACAATTGTACATTGAGCTTTTGCTCTTTAGGAGACCAAGGCATCTCGAATAGCCTTCCTATCCTTCCATATTTTTCAATACAATTCATTGTTATTACAATTACTGTGTAGACAGCTTTCCTGTGCATAATTCTTCTTTAACTCTTCTTGTTCTGTAATACCACAACAACAGGTCAGATCCTATCAAACTTGGTATCAGAGCATCTCGATCTTAAGAGAAAATGGCTGGAAAAGGTGGAGCGACAAGCACTAATGCAAGATTTGAGGCAGTAGAAGAAGTTGTGGTAAGTGTTCAAGAACAGGTAGAATCATTAAAAGGGGGTTTCCAAGAAGTGATACAAAAGATGGATAAATTGATGAAGAGGCAAGAAGAAGCCCTAAAAGCTACTTCAACTGCAGAAAAAGATCCAATGCCTTCAACCAATGTCGAGGCTCAGAGTTTGAATGGTGTGGCAGGAGGGGGATCTTCTTCACAAGGGTACCAATTCGATAGGAGACCTAGAAGATTGGAAATGCCAACCTTTGAGGGATCGAACCCAGATGGCTGGATTCTGAAAGCTGAAAGATTCTTTTCACTACAGAAATACAGCAACGAAGAAAAGATTGAAGCCGCAGTGATATCTTTCGAAGCGGATGCTCTACTTTGGTATCAGTGGGAGAGTAAAAGGAGACCTATTATCTTCTGGGAAGAACTAAAGGGGTTACTCTTGAAACAATTTCGATTAGCTCAAGATGGGTCGCTTTGTGAGCAATTTCTTGCGTTAAAGCAGGAAGGGTCAGTAGCTGAGTACCGTCGGCGATTCGTCTCACATGCTGCTCCCTTAGAATCTTTGAATGAAGAGGTCTATCTCAGCAAATTTATCAATGGATTGAAACCTTCAATTCGGGCGGAAGTGAGGATGCTCGATCCGGGTTTCTTGGGTCGAGCCATGGATCTGGCCCAGCGGGTCGAAGAAAAACAAATACAAATGGACTTGACCAAGTCGAGCTTTCCTTTTTATCACAATAAGCTTTTAGTTGGCCCAAGAGCAATGGGAAATGGCCCATTAGGGCAACCTTATCAATTCTCAAATAGAGACTTCGAGAGATCTTCTCTCAACCAGCCAGTAAACTCTAGAGAGGCGGAGAGAAATTCAGCAGCGAGGACTGAAACCAGACGGCTGCCTGATGCGGATTATCAAGCGAAAAGGGAGAAGGGTTTGTGCTTTCCGTGCGACGAGAAGTACATACACCATCTTGAGTTTATCAAGCGAAAAGGGAGAAGGGTTTAGGTCTCACTGACTAGTTTGTTTTAATTTTTTCCTGATTCTGTAATATAGTTTATATTGCTTCATTTACTTGGTATTTTATATACCCCCAGTCAATTTTATGACTAAGGTTGTGCATCAGAGTTATAGAATTGACACCCACCAGCATACATACACACTTGGGTCTATTTTTGTTGATGTTGTATCCTATTTTTCCATGAAATCGTCTTGTACTGATTTTCGGTGAATTAACTTCTAATGACATGACTGAGAATTCGGTTTGCACTAGTCTGGAACATTGATTTCGATACAATCAGTCCAGTATGGTTTATCACTTGATATTCAGGAAAGGGGATAAAGTTGAAGTAACCTTAGGTTCTTGGCGCCCTGCCACATTGATTTGAGGTGATGGCCAGACTTACTACATCAAATGCGACCAATCCAATGTGGTCACAGATTCACCTGCCATTGAGAAAGCGCTTAGGAAGCTCATTAGGCCTTGACCTCCTGTGACATTTGTGGAGAATTGGAGAAGTGGCAATCTTGTCGAAGTTTTTTACACTTATGGAGGCTTGAGGACATGTTCTAGAAACAAAGGGCATGACTCGCACCAGTTAATTCCGCAGGCATAGGCAAACTGTAAGTATGCAAATATTATATCAACTATCGCAGGTAGAATTCAACATCCCACCTATGACAGAACTTGTTGGAAGGTGGTGAGTATATTAACATCTGACCAAGAAACAAGAATGACGCCATTATATAACAAGTTTGTAAACCCTAAAGTCAATACGGCAATCTAAAAGAAAAAACTAGTCACAAAGTTTCTATTTTCGGGCTTAGTTAGTTACCGTTGCAAACTTGGCTCTCAATCCAATCGGAAATAGAAAGTGGCATGTCTATATAAACTGAAAAATAGAAACTCACCGCTCACTTCCAACTTGTTTGAATCTCTCTCTACTTTTGCTTTGTCAAGAATCTCTCTCGCTATCTTGCTTCTTGTTTCTTGTTTGAATCTCCGAACCCTAATCCATCTTCTCCAAAATTCTTTCTTTCTTTGTCGATCGACCATGGCTGTTTGGGTTTCATCCATGATGCCGATGCCGCAGTGGTATGATATTTCACCTACGCCACCCCATTACCATTACTACCATCCATACCCACCACCATTACCACCCTTTCTAACTCATCACCTTCCACCACCTCCAGCCCAGCCCAAGCAGGTCAAGACTGCACAGATATGGGCAACAAATCTCCACAAAGCATTTCATCTCATCAATCACTTCCTCCCCAGCTATCCCATTGTTTCAATCGACACCGAATTCCCAGGTACCATTCACCAACCTTCCCAGCACCATTCACTCCTTCAACCCTCTGAATTATATCATTACGTTACCAAGAATGTCAATGACTTGAACTTGATTCAACTTGGTCTCAGCCTTTCCAATCACAGTGGCCAAGTATGTGGTTTAATCTTCGAGTTCAACTTCTGCGACTTTAACATCGATACAGATAAGTATTCCAAAGAATCGGTCCAGTTATTGAAGAGGCAGGGGATTGATTTTCAAAAGTTTAGGAGAGAAGGGATTCAGTTGTCTACCTTTGCAGCCTACTTTCGTTCTTCAAAACTTGTCAACTGCCCTGGTCTCACCTGGATTACATTTCATGGCACCTATGACTACGCCTACCTTGTAAAGATTCTACAAGGCCAGAACTTGCCTGACAATCTCGGGGAATTTGTCAAGAAATTGAATAGCTACTTTGGGAACCAGGTTTATGAGATCAAGCAAATGATCAAAAATTGCGGCAGTCGGGCTTTACATGGAGGACTGGATCGGGTAGCAACTGAGTTGGGCATTCAAAGAGTCGTTGGGAAAGCTCATCAATCCGGATCCGACAGCTTCCTAACTTTGCAAACCTTCTTTAAGATAAAGAACCAATACATGATGAATGCCAATCTGGATAGCCTTGGGAGCATGGTGGATTATCTGTTTGGTAGATGACTTCACTGACGGTGTGATTGTAATGCATGTTGTAAATAGATTCACATGTTCTTGTATAGAAATTTTTATGTTCATAATATTCGCAATCTCAGTTTTGTTTTCCCTCAATCTGTAAGTTGCGTCATATTTCCATTGAGACTATTCCAAGCAATTCACAAGAATCTAGAGCATTAGGTAGATGAACTGTAATTTTGCGCTGTTCTTAGCTACTTTGTGCACACTCTTAATTCTGGAAATCAAATTTACCTGCACTCAAATCCAACTTCCTCAGCTAACTCATCTACATGGTTTTAATCTTTCAGAAGTTAGTGAATTATATTGTCTTTCCTCATCATTAAAGTTGGCTCACCACCAAATTCCAAACCCCAAAATTATAATGCCATAGTCAAGTTTAATGCCGGCGGAAATTATCACACCGAGTTTGGTAGATACAAATAATATAGTACTTAATGGCATTATTCGTTACAATTCTAAGTTTTAAGCTGTAACCCCCCTCAAGACTTGTTTTGATTTCCAGTTTGGATGATTCTATTCCTTTTCTAATGCAAGAGCAGAACATTACTTGTCTTTGCAGATGAATATGAATAACATGAATTTGAAGAAGATAAAGAGTATCAATCACCCTACCCTAGAAAATATTCGGTAGAAGTCTCTGTGGACCTCATGCTAGTGGTTAAGTAAGCAAGCTGGTATTGTGACAGGTGCGAAATAAACTACTAACAAATTTTGGGTATTCAAGTTAGATCAAATAAATCATGAACGTTGGAACTGGGAAAAGGTAAAATCCATATGTAAACTTGCCTTGTTTGTTGGTGCTAATTACTTTTACGGCTGGACTGAGTGCTATGGTGAAGATTCTATTCCAGATATATTCAATAGTAAGGAAGCAGGTTGGGAATCAGACATTTTCAATTTGGAGACTAGCGTGCAGTACTGTTGTCTTGAAACTATTGGCCTTAAGAATTTAAACAAGAGAAAAGGATATGGTGGCAGAAACTAAACAAGAGAATAATGAGAACTCAAGAAATAAGTGTGTATGATGGTAGGCACCAAGAACAAGTAATAAACAAGGCTGATAAATGTAACTCCAAAGGAAACTCCTAAGAAATATAGGGAGAAGATTCAAGAATTGGTTTACAGGAAGAAAACAATAAATGTCATGGTGTTGGCTAGTAATGATGGTAGCAATGAAGAGAGGTAAATAGTGCTATTGATAATCTAGGCTCTAGGTAGGCTTTTTGGGTTTGAAATTTAAGAAACATATAACTGCTATTGTATGATACACTTTTTAAAAGAGTACACGGTTTCTCCTTTCTGATTCTTGTGGATTAAGCTTTCAAAGAACTTTGTTGTTTTTATCATTAGAACTTTCCCTCCTACGAACTTGTAAATAAATACATAAAGCTTCTTAATACTGTCTTTGAACGGGCCGGGTCACAGCTCTGGATACAGATAGAAATGCAAAACGCTTCAATTGCATGCAGCAAATTCAGGCATATATTCTAGCCCGTCAACGGACACAAAGAAATTCGAGACTGACTGATATAAAGCACAACTCTGTTGGGTATGGGCTGTTGGTGAATGAGGTGGAGCAAATATATAAGATACATAGGCAAAAAAAGTACAGCGAAGAAGGAAATGAGGCTTCTAGTGCAGAGAATGTCTTTCAGCCAAATTCTGAAGTGATATGGAGAAACTAAATAAAGCTTTTGAGTTATCATTGTGGAGACATCAATCTTCCATGGCAGCAGATGTGGAGTCTGACAGGTATACCATTTGAATTCAAGAAGAACAAATTCCGAAAGCATTCATGGAATCTCAAATAAGTTCTAGATAAGGAATTTCGAAAAAAGAACAAGGGAGGGTAGAAAAAGGCAGAGTAACAATAGCTATAAATGCAGGGGAAGCCAAAAAAAGTTAAATAAAAAGAATTTTCATAAAATCCTTGGTAAGTAAGAAATTCTGCCAAAAAATAAAACACGTGTTATATAAAAATTTTGAGAACGTTCATTAGGAAGCAGGTTGGGAAGACATTTTCAATTTGGAGACTAGCATAAGAATTGTTGTCCAGATTCTCTTAATTGGCTTCAAAATTTTCCTGGTTGCCCCGATACACACTATTTGTTTAGGCCATCATTGTATTTCAATTTTGAGAACGTTCACAAGGAAGCAGGTTGGGAGCACATTGGATTGGTCGTACATTTGATGACGTAAGTATGGCCAAAGCAATGTGCCAAGACGCGGAAGGTAAAGTTCCTTTTGCTCTGGTGCAACCTGATCTTCTTGAAAGAATCCCATATATATGCTCATTGCACGGATTGTTCGGTTTTCTGCAGGCATTGTCTTCCTCTGATTCCATCACGAGATTCAAGAAAACTATAAGTATTCAGTTCATAATATTGTGAGTTAGTGCACTTGTTTTGGTTTTGATGGGAAGAGCAAGTGATAATTTACATTCACCGGGATTCAACAGGGCCATTGTTATTACCTTGACCAGATTTGATTAAAGCCGGACGTGATGATGATGGTGTGGTGAGAAACTTCACACTAGTGGTGGATGATCATAACTAGAGCAAATATTCAAGCTTCTTGATCTTCCGGTACATTTCCAATCTGTTTGTCGGGTAGGATGGTCATGATTCAATCATGAAAAATTAGACCAGACAAATAACCAAAGGTTGAATGCTAACTCCATCTTGGCTAGTGATTATCCTAGACTGTAGAGCTTATTGTGTCTACTATGTGTTTGTTGGTGCTTATTTTTACGACTGTAAGTACTATAACCATGAAGGTTATAGTGATATATTTGATAGTAATGAAACAGATTTGGATCAGGTATTTTCAATTTGGAGACTACTAAGGAAGGAGAAAATCTGTCTAGATTCTCTTAGCCTGAAGAATTTTCCTAATTGTTTTTCACTGGAACGCTATTTGTTTGGTGAATTATCTAGAATTTGGAGCTACAAAGCAGTTTATGTTCAATATAACAACTAAAAAAATTTCCAGTTTCATTCTCCATGCAACATTTCCAGTTGTTTCGTTCTCCACACAACATTTTCCAATTCTTTGGAAGGTAATCATATCACAGGCTTTTGCAGGAGTATGATCTAATTCTAGTCCAATATGGGGTGAAGCAAGGAATGTTTTATTCAACTCCCCCTTCACCTTTCAACCTGAAATTATAATTTCCACGCAAACAAATATACCATAAATGACTTCTTTGAACCATGTTCTCTTGGCTGAGAGGGTGAACCATTTCATAAACTTGAAGGCTTCGTGTTACAGCCCACAGTACCAAAGAAGGTAAAATCATCATCATCATTAAAACTCATTCCTGATACTTACCAAAAAAGGGTAAAGTAAGTTATGCAAATCAAAGATTGCAGGTAACAATATAATAATCACAAAACTTTAATTTTGCAAAATAGTTGAGTTTGCGCAACTATCTCAAGGTTTGTAGAATTGACAACCTATATATTAAGTACCAGGAATTTTTTGGATTTGGAGAAAAGAAAGAAATATATATATATATATATAACTTAAACCCTTAGGAAGTAGGAAGAACAATTAAAAGCAGACCATACAATAGATAAATCCCAAATAAATAAATAAAACTTCTAAGGATGTGGTGCTTAAAAGCCTCTGCTTCTGACTAAAATGCAGTGAATCGAGCACAAGGAAAAAAAAAACTAAATGAAGCTTGTTAGCCTCTGCTTCTGACTAAAATGCATTGAATCTAACACGAGGAAGAAAAAAAAACTACAGGAAGCAACTGAACAGGGACCAAAATCTTGCAACAAAATACTTCCTAAAATTTACTGATTATAGCTGTAATTGTCATATCAGCCAGCCAGCTTCAACACCTGGCCATACAATGAAATGATGAAACTAAACCCTCTATAATACAAAGCACCTGTACAAAACAAACAGCAAAAATCCCATGAACCAAATCAGATAACTCCCTCGCATGCAGTAACCAAAAACATGGGACTTCATAGCATACTCGCACTAATAAGAACTGTACTACGCTGGTTCTCAGTTCCCAGGTTCTTTTATCAGCAAAACAACCCATGAATCAAAAGTGTTTTTAGCTCCAATTTTGCAAGTTCACATTTCTTCATTGGGATGCACAACTGTCACCTCAATACCACTGCCCTCGACTTGGATCCTACAAACCATAAATAACAGTAAAGCAGGTCGGCCCAAGGAATTAATAAACTTGTTCACGAAGTTATTGACAAGCACAAAATAACAAGCAAAGATCGTTTTCAAATAACCGCGAAATTAATAAAACGTAACAGAATTGAAAAGCAAATCTTCAAGAAATTAAATTTCAATTACTTCGACTCTAACCCGAAAGAGACTTACAATTGATCTATTCATAATAAAACATTGCTGTTATTGGTAACCTAAAGCTAATGCACCTAAGAAGTGGAACCCTAACCCAAATTGTAATAAACCCTATGCTAGTACATTGGTTTCAAGCCCAATTAGTGAACAAAATACAATACTTATATAAATTCCTAAATAAGGCGTCCCAATAGTTGTCAGAAACTGCAGCTGATTGATTTCAAGTAGTGTTTCTTGTATTCCAATATAAGTGATTATGGGAAAGATGTCACTAGGTGAACATGGAGCACTGGAAAATCCTTTTATCAAAGAAGCGGATATCATATGAGAGTCAAGGGTGAGCAAGGCTACTAGACATATTTTAAATGCTAAACTCATTTTTTCCCCAACTCTGAAGTTAAGTTCCCATTGGTCCATTAAAAATTTATGATGCATAGCGATTTATCTTAGTGTCAAACTGATATAATTTAAAAGAACTATAATCGAAATAAACCGAACAAAAATTGAAATAACAGAATAATTTGAAATAACGATAAAATCAACAGAAATAACTTGTAAACAAAATAACTTTTATTCCATCAAAAACCAAATTACAATGATCAACCTATGCTCGTATTTATAACTAACCTAACTTCTAAAATAAACCCTAAACCTAACACTGTCCTAATAATACTAAAAATTTTAATATGCCTAAAATACCATTATTGCTAATATTGCTACTATCCTAATTATAGCACAAACAAAACACAAATGGAAGCACATCTCATAAGATCTTTCCTCTCATACTAAGGTGACTCAATTTCTTCCCACCCCTTCAAGAGTTCTTCTATGGAAGCCGACATAACCCAAGATAAGCCAAACATATCTATTAAAAGCATCCATAATTTGTTGAGCAGACCTCAATGAATAAGGAGATGACTCATGTATAAGTTAATTCTAAATTAGAAGGGATTTTGTTCTAAGTTGTTGTCCACATAAAGAAAGCTACTCTCAAAAGCACACTATTCTTCTAGTTTCACAATAAATCTGTGTAAAACACGGGCATATATCCATTGCGAAACTGGAGAAATAAAGCAAGCTGAGAAACATTTTCTTCTATCCTCCTTCCACACCTATCCATCATACTCATCTCCAAAAAGTACACTATCCAACAAAAGGAAAGTTCCACAAATTCATTTAGTCCCCTACTGACAAAGTAGTTTTTCTAAGATGAAAATCCCAATCATTTCTACTCTTATGTTTATAGGGAGAACTAAATAATTGGAAGGGTTCCAACCTTCTAAAGAAGGATGTTGGCCAGGCTGTTAAGAGAGGAATATTACCAACTAAGAACAAAATGACTTGTGGAAATTCACATTTAGTCCTGAGATGGCTTCAAACCACAATAGAGATGACCACATAAAATGCAATTGCTCAACACACCATTCCAGAAATAGCAGTGTCGTCTACAATATTGCAATATAGGTACTGACAATTAGGAGATTATTTGAACCAGAATGTGGCTTTATTGATCTGCTCTAAGGAACATATAGGTAAGTGCTTCACCAAGAAGCGTGAACAACAATGGAACGAGAGGATTTCATATCTGTTATATCTTATACTCCTATAGCATATTAACTTGTAGTCATTATATTACTCCTTTTTGGGTTGGGGGTTGATGAAGTGGGTCAACTCATGGAACCACTCGGCCAAGTTTACCTTAGCAATGAAGGAGAGAAACAAAAGTGGCACTGAAGAAAGAAGGGGGAGTTCTTTGTTGCCTCATCCTATGCTCACGTCCTTGACAAGTTTCGAGTGATGAAATCTTTACTAGTCTCTGCATTACTTCACTTAAATTCTTATAGGAGACAAGGTGGAATCAGCTTGCAAAAAAATGCTCTAGCCAGGAGAAAAATGATTGTGGACAAGACTGAAGCCTCCACTTTGCTTAGCATTGGATCAACTTGAAACCATGAATGGGAGTTCCCACTGTATTGCCATGTTCCCATCTTGTTTCACACCACATAGTAAGCAAAAATCAAAGCATTCGTCAATCTCTTCAAGTTATCAAAGCTCAATCAATGAAGGCAAAGCCACAATGCTTTATCAAGACGCCAAGGTAAGTTCATCTTTAGGACATCAATCTTGAAAGAGGGTTTTGATAATGTGAAGTTGGCTTGATTTTCAAAGTTCATTTTTTTCTCTAAACTCAAGTGAAGTTTATACTATGGGTTTAATTTCTGCTCTCAAAATATGTTTTGGAAACGTCAAAAAATGAGTTTGAAAACTCTCAAACTTGTTAGCTTAGAATATAGAAATCTATGTTAACTAAGGGGGTGTTTGTTTTGTTAAGGGGGTGTTTGTTTTGTTAAGAGGATCTAACTACAATTCAAAATGCATTTGTTCAAGCTCTAACTAGTACCTCTTAAATAGAGGTAGAGACAAATTTGTCATCATACTTGTTGTTTCAAACATTAATAATATTTCAAAAATAATACATCAATTTGAATAAATAGATGATTATATGCATCAACATGAAAAATTGCTACATGACCTTATGCATTGATTTAAAAATCGTTCACATTGTCACACTACTTTCTATGTATTTTTCATGCATTGATTTTATTTTGCAAGTATTTTTTTTCAACTGCTATCAATTATAAAAATAAGCACATTTTTGTATACGATACAAACTAAGATAGTGTTTTGGTTTGATTTAAGAAGCGGACCACTTTAAACTGGGTAGTCTGTAGTCGCTTTTGCTTCTATTCAGCTACGCATAGATTCAGAATTCAAATCCATTTCAAGAAGCATCAAGGTGAGGTGCTTGGTGTTGAATTGTCAAGAATAAAAAAATAAATAAAATTAGGGTTAATTGCTCTTTCCCCCTATAATAATAGTAAAAAATACCCCCATAAAAATTCATAATCAAGTCTCCTTCCCCAGGACTAGCGGTCTCCGTCCCTTGACTATCAAATCCCTCGCGTACCTTATTGTGTACCTTATTGGGTTAACAAAAATATTCTTTAAGAAATTGAATAACAAATCAGCTTTGAAATACTAGCACATATTTCAAGGTAAAATGAAAGATGGCGATAAAAATCACTAATAAAAAATGTAAGATCAAATAAAAATTATGGAACTCGTATTTTGAGGAAAGGAAAGGCAAAAAAGAAAAAAAAATATTACCATCCCCGAAACACCACGCCTTCCCATAAACCTCTGTAACTACCACCACCACTTCATCTCCCTCAACCCTTCACTCTTTGTAACGACTTCATCTTCTCCAATCTCCTAAATACCTCCACCCCCTGTAACTACCACCACCACTTCATCTTCCTCAACCCTTCACTCTTTGTAAAGACCACTTCATATTCTCCAATCTCCTAGACACCCCAACCTCGTCACCCTCTCTGAACTGAACTAACACCACCACCACCTCACACTCTCTTCCAACTGAACCCTCTCTTCACTTACAAGGCTGCAACCGATTGCATTTTTGATAAATTTCATCAAAAATTTTGTTTTTTTGAAACTACAAAAAGAAAAAGGGCAGAAAACAAAATTACATATTTTTTCGAGGATTTTTGCAAAAACATTTGTAAAAATAGAAAAAATCAGCTACCAAAAACTAACTTTTTTTAGGGTTTTTTGAAAAAATTTGGTGTTTTTAAAAAAATGAATCGAGCATTTTTCGTAAATTTCGGGATTTTTCTAATTATCATTTCTTCTAACTATTTACTGATTTTTGAAACCACCCCCTAATTTTTTCAATTATATATTAATTTCGTGTTTGTTTCATTTCTTGGGATTTAAACTTCATTTAATGTGTTTAATAGATTTATTTACTTGAATCTTATTTTTCACATATTTCATATACCCTCGAAATTCATTATATATAATTTATATATCCTCGGAATTTGTACGCTTTTTTTTATACACAATATTTCTTAAAATCAGGAACCAAAGTTAACTTTACAAAAAATCACAATACTTGCCTGCAACCAATACCCACCCGAACCCTCTCTTCATCTATAACCAATACCGAATTGAGCCCTCTTTTCACCTTCAACTAGCACCCATTTCAATGTCTTCTCAAATCCAATCGAAGCCATTACCCAACTCTAATATGTTTCATCCCAAATTGTCGATAAAAAACAACCACCATCATCATTTTAACAATGGTTGATAAATTTGGAATTAATGGCAATGAGGTTTTTTAGTGACTCCTTTGTTGTATCCGAAAAGATTGGAGATTAGTTTACAACCAAAAACAATAACACGAAGTTGAAATGTAACACTACTTTTATCAAGACTTGCTTCGATGATACCAATGCGTTATCAAGTCTTCACTTTCTCCTTTTCTCTTTCTTGTTTAAATCACGTCCCCAATAATGTTTGTCGTGATTTTCTTCATTCCATTGAGTCCCCTTTCCTTAAGTAAAGAGAGTCATTATAGTGAACATATATTGGTCGTGATGGTTCGATTCAAGTGGGGTTGGAGGGATGTTGCAGACTTACAAGTTGGGTGGGATGGGGGTTGGTGGCGGTTATATTCAATGGGCAGTAAAGGGATGTTTCAGGTTCGGAGGGTTGGGGTTGGTGGTATGGAGGGATGTTGTAGGTGGGGTTGGAGGCGTGGTGGTGGTTTGGTTCCGGTGGGGGTGGTATCACAGGTGGAGTGGGTTGGAGAAGGTGAGATTTTTTTCAAACCAATTGGATTTTCCCTGAAATACTATTTAATTTTTATTTATATTTTACAGGGGACAGTCGAGTCCAACCAGTGTGACTCAATTATGAAATTTTACAGGTGGGTGGTATCACAGGTGGTTTGACTCTGACACAGTCAAGACCTGGAGGTGGTGTGACTCAATTATGAAATTTTACAGGGGACATTTGTTGAAAAGACATTTATTATAGGGGAACGGTCTACCGACTCATTAAGCAACAAGCAGCCATATGCGTCCCTAAACCAAGCATTTGCAATGTCCATTTTGAATTATGCATGCTAATCTGGGGAAAGAGACCATTCAGCGAAGCGTCGGCTGGGGAAGGTTTAAGGCACATATCTACATCATAAAAGCATAATAGTTTTGGCATTATTTGAAAATTATTTATGCTACATGGTAGAAAGAAAATGTACTAACTGCGTGGGCGCTTCGTGTCTTTGCAAAATTCGCTTCCACAACAGCAACGAAATGCTTTCACTGGGTGCTTACGATCGTCAAAATCAATCCCATAGTCCTGCCAAGGGTTGCACACACATGAGAGAGTGTTTAATAAACAGTGTCAAGTATGTAAGCTATCATAAGTAACTTTAACCATATACTTCAGAGCAAACTTACAAAGACATGTTCTATTTTCTATGCTCTTCACAAACAAATTGATCCTTGAGAGTTACATTTATTTTCATCAATGCATTCATCAAAATTTAGTTGAAAAATATTTTCCTGTCCCAAGATGGTAGAAAACATAGGTTTTTCCTTTCCTTTCGAAAGCCCACAAACTAATCTTTAAATCATAGTACAATTCTGAGGGACGTATCACAGAATACAAAGAATTCTTAGGCACACCACACCTTGCAATCTTTTTTTTCTACAATGATTAACATTGACACTATTAAGTAAATACAACGACAACACAACATAACATAATTTAATGGTGGGGTAATTTTAATTGTGTCATTTTTAATCTAAGCATGTTGATTTATGTCCCCTTTTAAACGAATTAGGTTTACATCACTAATGTGAAAGGATTGATAAGTGACATGTTGAGTTGACTGAAAACCCCTCATACACTCCCTCCCTCCACCCAAAAAAAAAATTTTATGACTTTTTTTATTAATGAATAAAATTGAGACCTCAATATTTCCGGAGTCCTCTCTAAATCGCCATGGGAGCAGAGCAAATTCTAAATGTCTTTTATTCTTATAGGTTTGGCCAACAAATCATCACAATACAACCACTCACTACCTTCTACGCCAACGCCAGATCCTGAATTTGCCAACAAAGCTCAAAACTAGTAACTTCTTGTCTCTCATCATGTCATCTTCGACCTCCAAGTAACCAATTGAGCTCACAAACAAGCTTCCATTCCGACTCTCCTCTCCCAAACCAGTTTTCCTTTCACACAAGCTTCATACAATTCAACCTAGAAAAAGTGCAAAAATGGACTCATCCAGAGGTTTTGCATGAAAGATCAAACCTTTGTCTCCAAATAAGGTTACAAGAAGGAAGGCCAGGATGGGTAGTAGCAAAATTTTGTCTGATCTTGAATTTGAAAAGCTTAAAAGGTTTACTGATCTGGGGTTTGTTTTATCTGAAGACTAAAATTCTGAACTAGGTTCAATCATTCCGAGGTTGTAGAGATTGGGAAATTGTGATTTCAAGGCCTTATCTTTGTGAAGCTTAGAATATTTAACGCTTCGTTACCTATCCAAATCTGTGCAGTTAAAACGGCGTTATACCGCCGATATAACTCTTAACGGAGGTGAGCGTTATTGAGATAATTTTTTTTTATATCCCCGTTTTAACATTTTGTTCTAATACATTAAAAAAAAATCACCCATTTCATTCTCGATCGAACGAGAGCCCTAGACTCATAGAAAAGGACTTGAGCTAGCCGTTACCAATCGACAGAGAACCAAACCTCGCCGTTTGACAGAGAACCAAAGTAGAAGGGAAGAAGACGAAGAGTTGATCGCACTATCTGTTGCGATCTCACTCTCATACGAAGAAAGGTGTTTTTATTAATTTTTTTTGTTTTTGAATTTAATGTTATGAACGTGATTTACTTTTTTTTACTCTATAATACATTAATACTTTGTGGGAATATTAAAAATATATTTAAAAAATTATTCCGTTATATCCCGATATCCTGTTATAACCTATAACGCTCTTGGACCGTTATGAATCCGTTTTAACTGCATAGATCCAAATATAAGCTAACTTTATTCCCTCTGTCTGCCACCACCTCAATACCATTGATAAAATCTTACCTATGATTAGAGATAGTCCTCCATATGTACCTAAACCATACAAACACATCAGATGCCTCAGAAGCCAACTCAAGCCCGTTGGGTCATATTGCCTTAATAACTTCTTTCCACAAGCAATCTCTTTTTGTATCATACCTTGACAGCCATACATATATGTGCACAGTGGTGAGGAGGGATGGGATGTACACAGAAGAGAATGGTGGAGGATGATGGGTTGAAAAGATGATCTTTAATTTTACAAAAATCTTATAAATTACAAACAAGGCTCATGAGCCCCAGGTGTCGAGGGGGGTGTTCTAATTTAGTCAACCCACGTGTGACATTTAACAGATTCATTCTGACCTAAATCTAATTCACTTATAAAAAGGGGAGATAAATAAATAATACATATTACTAAAAGTAACACAAGTCAAAATACAAGACATAAGTCTTGCTTCTTTTTCCTTTGTCTTATAATGTATTTTAAAAATAAGATCAAATAATTCAAAGCGATATACGATGGAAATATTAACAAACAAATAAAAATACACGTCACGATATATTCACAGATGATCTACATTGGCAAATGACATTGTTGAGAGGTAGTTACAATATATGACAAAAAAAGTTGAATAAAAATCTGCACACAACAACCTCCTCTTCCCCCATACATGCATGTGAACTTACACAAATTGTGAAGTTCTTTTTATTCATACCTTTAAAAAGAACAAAGCGGTATATTTTTTTGGAAGGCGAGCTAGGTTTTCAGGATCCCATAACCTATCAAATATCACAACTGGTGAACACACCATAAACTGATAAACATGCCGCCGACTGGGTTCGAACCCATGACCTAGTGGTACCATCCGCCAGCTTTAACCATTGAGCATGTCATTGGCACAGAGCGATATTAATGAGGGAACAATACCACAAGGATTATAAAATCCCAAATCTGCTAAAAAGAAATGGATAGTAAGCAGTAACTCATATAGGTGCACTCTCATGGGCGCCCAATGCCCATAGAAGACCTCAGACTTCCACGCACACCTTACACTCCTCATTAGTAAGCTAATGCTTTTTGGATAGGGTTGACACATTACTAAATTTCAAGCCATTTTCGGAAACTCTATGTAAAGGTAATAGAAGAAAAAAGAAATTTAGGAATCAAATTGTACCAGCAAATGAACATTGCATAACAAACACGTGAAAAAACGACAACTGTAACATCATTAATCATCATTCAAAAAGCAACCGAAAAAGGCAAAAATCAATAGCCATAACAGCCATAAACATGAAGTTCAACTGTTCATATATCCTCATCCCCGCTAGAATTACGCCCATCATTTTCATATCATGATCAGGGTGCATTGCATTCGCAAGTTCAACGGTCGTTTCTCACTATCATATGCTTCACCCACAAGCGCTAGCCTCTTCCTTGAGCTTGACTTAATGTAGATACGCATCGCCTCTTGTATTGCCTTGTGTGGGTTGTCTTCAAGTCTTTTCAAGTATTTTCACTTGTAAAAAGAGATATAAAGGGAAAAGAAAAAAGAGAAAAAATGAATATATATATATATATATATTTGTGTGTGATAAAAAAATTTAAAAAACAAAAAACACATACACACAAACAAAGAGCATGTGCCTTATATGTGTGAATTTTCATCTTGTTGAGTGGTCACCTTGAAGCCTAAGCAAAGCGAGGCTATACATATTTCAAGTAGGTACCTAGTGAGCCTAGGCGTCGCCCTTTAACTACATAGCTATTCACTCAACCTCAAATTCTATCAAGAAGAGAAATCCAAGAGACATCAAAACGATTTAGATTTTTACATAATCACTATGTTCATGAGAATCTATAGAAAGACTTTCTTGTGAGCCTAAAGAACAGAGAAAATAAGATTGACTTTGAGGAAACAGATAATTTACCAACCAGATCTTCACCTATATTGTCCCAAATAAGAAGTTTAGGGAGAAATGGAAGAAGTTAATCAAGACTTGTGTCAGCTACCTATTTTCCGTTGATGCTCAATAGTTGTGAGGTATTGGACAAACTAAGGGGTTCCACTTTCACCATTTTTGTTCATGATTACAGTACAATATTATGCACAAAGCTAAAGTAAAGGGTAGGTCCTTCAATTTGACAACAACATAATGTGCATTTTTTAGAATGAATCGGCTCAAGTGGAGAACCTTAAAATCAATCCCTTCGTTATTTGACAGCTTCCATTCGAAGACCTTCGCTAAACTATGGTGTATAAGATAGAAGAAGGTGTTTTTGTAGTATCTTCGGTTGTGAGGCCAGACCTTCGCTAAACTATGGTGTATAACAGTATAAGATAGTAGAAGGTGCTTTGGTAGCATCTAAGGTTGTAAGGCCAGTTTTTTCCCTTCACTCTATCTTGGCATACCTCAAGGGGGGGGCTATAGGTAGATATGAAACATTTGATTTGATAGTTGAAATTTGGATCTTGACGACATGGAAAATAAAACTTATATCCAAGAGTAAAATGATAAAATCTTCAAAGGGAAAGCAAAAGATATCTCCACCTTAGAAACTCCAAGTCTCTGGTGTGGCAATGAGGCATTACTTCGGGGTCATTATTTTTTCACTGTAATAGCTTCTCTTTGTTGTATTTCTTCCCTACTAGCTGACCCCCTAGCTTTTGTACTGTTTTCCATTCACATTAATGCAAAACTGTTTTATTGATTAAAAATATCCCTGAAAAATCTGAGAGCAGAAAAGTTGTGAGCTCGAGAATTGAGAGAATCTGGTATTACATCTTTATAGAAAGATGAGTAGAGTAAATTTTAGACTTATTCTTGTAGCGTGCCACATAGTCGTGTGGTGCCCATAAAATTGTCGCCATGACCTTGTTTAATGCCGATTATAATGATTTCTCTCAGGACGATTTGTGGCAGTCTAATCCAAGAATGCCTCCCATACTACTTGCCTGCGATACCAATATGCTCTTGAAGAACCCTCCACACCCCCCCCCCCCCCCCCCCATCCTCTTGCATTTTTATTGCATGTTGATTTGGCTTCTGGGTCACCAATGCAGGTGTCAATTGCGTGTTTGTGTTCAGCACCATGCAGTCCTCCCTCAATCTTCCAAGAGCATACTTCACAATCCCTCTTAAGTCTTAAATTTCAAGCTGGGTAGTGCCAATACTTTGGGTGTTCAGACGAATCGCGTGTCCACACGTGTGGTACACAGTCAAACAAGACACGTGTGGGACACACCTAATTTTAGACATTGTGATTTCAAGCATCACAAGTCTTAGGGAAAATCTGATCTTTTTTAGGGAAGCATTCATCTATGTTATTTACCTCACAAATGTTATAACTATCTTATACAGAATGCTAATATTAAATGTTTAGATATACTGCCATGCCATGTCCCAGTATCTTATATTTTAGGACTTGTCGTGTCCGATGCTCCACACACATGTCCGAGTTGGACAAATGTACCCATATGGCCATATATGTGCAACCTAGGTTTCAAGGTTACCTTACAATCTTATCACAATAATGGCATTAATAATGTTTGTTAATCTACTATAGCAAATAAATATCGTGAGCAGTACAGTGATATTCAGGGAGGGTTAACAATGATTTTCACACATTATGAAAATTATACCTACTAAAAAACGTGAGTGCAACTCAAGCATTCAGGTAAACCTTTATGAAAAGAATGCACAAAAATTACAATATCTAGAAACTAACTCAAGAAAGAAGTTTTGCAAGGCAACACTATGTCAATCATAGATATTCAGAGACAACTGATGAATAACAGAAACTGCAAAAGGGAATGTATTTCTGAAGGACTCATTAATGTAAGTTGAGTTGACTCACCCAAGTTAGTTCTTCCAAAGCATCCACGTTTCTGGTTGTAAAAAATGCCAGCTGAACAAATAGAATGGAAGAGCTTATTCTGTTAGATTTGGTTCCCTAAGAATATACCTGAGTACATCAGTAGAAGATGTGAGAAAGAAAAATGCATAAATGAGGCCAGTCAATTTCTCAGTTCTCACATGATAGTAATGGCGATCTGGTGTCTCAACTTCAACTGGGATCTCAACCAAGTTAGCATCAAAACATCTGAAATAAAAAAAGAGAAGGGGATTATCATTGAAACTGTCCGTTCCGACTTTTCTTAACTATTTAGATACAATACAATACAATTAAATGTAATGAAGAGAGAGGCAGAACAACTAAGAAGTGCACAAACCAAAAGCCCATTTTCCCCGATGCTGAAGGAGCAAGTTATCCTTTTAGATTACAACTAATGGCCATATCTAGGCATGACAAACTTAAAGTGTCTTGCAATTATAAATAAGATGGACAAGTTGCAGGCTTACCCGATTTAAATAACTTTATAGGCAATTCTCACAAGCTGCAGTAACAAATGCTATAGACCGCCAACCAAAAAAAAAAAGTATTATCTTGCAATTTCAAGTTATCTACTTGGATAAAATTTGGCTGATCCAATGCAACCCATGTCTTCGACACAGCATGCACTTTTGTTGTTCCAATGTGACATGCCTACATCATGCCAGTTCCATGACTTCAACACTAAAGTAAAAAAAAAAAAAAAAATTCAAAATATATCATAGAAAGCCTTCGCATAGCAAAATCCCATGCAGTGGCCATGTGTGCTAAATTTAAACATCATGGCATGCCCATCCCGCACAGCCAAAACTAAGCACAAATTGATATGTTCTAGCACTAAAATAATTTTAGTTTCAAGATATAATACTGATCACTTTCACATTTGAAAATATCTCAATGAATGATCTTTCAAAATATAAATGTTATCAAGTTGCATCAAAGTTATGAGATGATTTTTAAATATGTAATTCAAAGGGTACAATAATTTTTACTTTCATGATTTGCCACATATACACGCGATGTCCACCATACTTTCTGCCTCATTTCTCATTACCCCTTATAATTTACAACTTTTGTCACTGGAGGGAGGGAACGTCTCAACCCTTGTAATTTTGCGGAACATATCTCAAATTATAAGTTTGCATCTTGGCTGTTTATTTTATTAAGGTGTGTCAGAATATTTTTCCATAGAAAAGCATAAAAATATTGGAGACAAGACAGTAAGTGAGAGAAGCTTTCATTTCAGGATGTTGAAGATGGCCATGTTTTTGAGTTTTTTCATTGAAGAGAGATGCATGGAAAAATAGCTTTGTAATAGTAAAAATTAGTTATGTTGAGAGATCGAATAGAAAAATAGGGATTACATCTTACCTATGTGAATTTTAGAATATAGGATGTATTTTATGCAGGGTGGTGAAGAGTGGTGGTGATGGGTAGGACGAACTTGGATGAACTGGGACAGTTGATGATGACAACAGACATTCCATTCCACATTTCAGGAAGATTCTTGGAAATGGCATGCAAATCAAATGGTGAAGGAAATCACTTCTTCAGTAATACTTGGGAGATAACAGTTGATGACTTCTAACAGGTTATGTAACAATGACAATTTGTTTCAAATCAATTCCATGTCGTACACGAATTGGACACTTGACACTTCGACACTCATTGGACACCAATTCATGCTTAAGCCATCAACTTTTTCATATATCGTTCAAAAGTTTTAACATTTTACAAATTTTCCAAGCATTATTATGGCAAGCTAATAGTACATTTGTAGCAAATTTATCTACAAGTGAAATAATTAAGAAACATAGCATAAGAATATACAGGCAGGTCTCCTTATTGTGTTTTTTAGTAGACATGTCAAACACCTTGGACTACCTGTGTCAGTGTCGTTACATAGCTAAAGGGACCCTATGAATTTCTTCGTAGCTTCAAAGATGTTTATGCAATTTAGGCTGCCACCACTAGCATCAAACTTCCAGAACGTACAAAAACACGATTTGCCTCAAAAATAATATTTGTCAAGGAATGACCAAGTAACCAACTGAACCACTCAAGGAAAAAGAAACGAAAATGCCAGCTTAACACAAAGAAAGTGACATACAATTGTGTAATAAAACAGTTAATCAGGTAAACCGTGCAACATTCCCATAGAATGTGACATATTTATGTAAGCCTACCTGTGGTTGATAAACCGTGCAACATTCCCATAGAATGTGGCATCTAAACAAAGAGCCTCTTCATCCTTTAGAACACCTTCTGAACCCCAATCAGCATCTAGTAGCACTGGATATGTGTGTTTCTCCTTACCAGTGCTTTGTGTATTTCGCTCATCCAGTTCAGTGTTGGTTAGTATCTCCCCAACATATTCGCACACGAAAGTGCCTTTTGGCAAGTCCTCGAGCGTTCTGAGACCCCAGCCTTTCCCCTCAGATGTGAAGAAAACCTGGTGAATGATTTTAATTGAGTGAAAACTGAGTCTAAGGCATAAAAAAGTTACTTCTGAACATACAAATTTACAATAAAGAGTAGCACTCATATATAAGATCCAAAGGTCATAGTTTGACCTGTAAATTGCATGAAATGCCACGTTGAACCACTCGGTTTCCACATTGCTTATTACAGCCACACTTACTCCAACATTCTTTGATGAATTTCCTCACCAAGTGTCCCTCGCACTTGCCTTTATTGGACTTCTCTAGGGGGCATTCTTTACAATAATAGTGTTTATGCTTTTCGGGGTCCCGATTCATGGAGATGCATTCATCGAGAAAGCTTTCCTTAACCACACCTTCCAGAGTGTATGCAAACTCACCCCCTGTTTCACGCGCGCATGCACATGGAATGGCCGAAGATAGACAATCACCAAAACAGTCTGTACAACAATCTTCATCCACTATCCGAGCTAGTGAGAAGTTCACATATGCATTTTGATAGACGATGTTACAAGGGATGTAGTAAAATCGTGGCGGATAAGAGTCACCACTGCCTTCATTAATTAATGAGATCCGAACTCTTTCTTCACCCTTGGCAATGTCATTGACATCATGGATTTGCCTTGCAGTATCAATTGGAGAAATCTGCTGTGGAGCAACAACCAAATTCTGATTTTGAAGACCATCTGGGCCATTCAAACTTTCTGGCATTTGGAAATTCCCTTCTAGCTTGCCATTTACACCCAAAACATCTTGCAAATTGGACTTCTTCAAAAAATCAAGGTTGTGTGTCAGACGTATGAAGTTCTCCTGTTCACTATTATTAGAATCAGTACTGAGATCTAAAAAGCACTGGCAAATCTCTTGCATCAGCTTTGTCACAGAAAAATTGGGATCAAGAATTTTGTAGGATCTGAGACATTTATCCTCAACAGCCTTGAGAACTGCTTCAAGACTTGGTACATGGAAATCTGGATGCGCAAAGGCATAATTACAGCTCAAAGAAAGTCTCACCTCGCCCAAGGGTGATGAAGCAATCTCCAAATTTTCTGACACGTTTGATAGCTCTAGACTGGTTCCATTTTCACAGGCTTTGTTTGAATGATCAATGTCTTTGTCTTGGAGAGGTGAGGGCTCAAGATTCGTGGTTTTCACAGTAGAACCATTTCCAGTTGAAAAGCCATGTTTCTGCACTGCCTCTGAAAGGGCTACACAAGATGGAAGTAAACTATTAGCAATGTGTCCTACATCATTTTGTTATGATACCATGTCAACAAGATCAAATTGGAAGATATGTATCTCATTTAAACAGCTCAGGAAGTTTTACTTGAGTCCTAAGTGTTATTAGAGAGATGTATTCTCTCCCGTTGAACATACAAGAAAAGAAATGGATCTCCTTAAATCTATCCCAATTACAACCCCATACCCACAAAGAAGTTTTAGTACCTATCCACGAAAACAACAATAAAATCAAAACCTCAAAGAACTCTAATGGGGTTAGAAAACATCCTAAATTCAAGAAATAAATGGAATACTAGGCTTACCGATGGCTGAGTAAGTAAGGCACGACTATGATAGCAAGTATAATCATTGTAAGAATCCACTATTCCTAATTATCAACAAGTAATAACCAAATAGATTGTCTGCATAAAAGAGAAAGTTTAAAAGGAATTTAAACTCAACCCCTGAAATAGAAAGAGTAGAAACTTGATTTACCAGGTAATGAACGAAATACTAGGTGCATAAGTACTAAGTAGCTCTGGCAGCAAAGATCAACCGTGTTTGAAAGCATGTAGAAACTAGAATATAAGGATCAGCTGTTCCTCAAAATATTAATAGGCCCCAAACGAAAAAATTTAGAAAATGACTTCCATGGCCTACTGATTGACAGTCTTGACTTGAAGAATCCAATCTTACTGTATTTATTATGCTTGAAATACCCTTGGATGCCATTTTCTAAAAGTAATTCCCCCAAAATCAGCTGTTTTCAGCTAAACGTTGGCCCATTCAGGCGTAGTCTGACTTCTAAGTTAAAGAATCAGGCCTCCTAACAGCAAAGACTCAATAAACCACCACAATAAGAATAATCCAAAATATATGGGATTGGGCTATCAAGTAAAGCACAAAGAGATAACAGTACAAATATACTTGTAATAAGTAATAATAGTCATCTAAAAATCATAAAAGTAAATAAGAGAAACCATATACCTCCATTGGTAGTATGACCTCGATCAGTGGGAGGCATGACAGCAATAGGAACTTCAAGTTGTGGAAGATCATCTGTGAAGGGTTCATCTTTAGGCTTAATCAAAGTATCATTCTTCTGAGGATTATGTGACTTTGCTTTAGGCAAAAGAATAATGCCAGGTTCAATCTTTGGTTCTTTTAAGCATATCACAGAATTAGCCCTCACATTAACAGCTTTCTCTTTGTGAGCAACAGCTTTCTCTTTGTGAGCCGTATGAGGAGAAATCAGCTCCTTTCCTTTGTCTCTAAGGATTGGCTTCGGTGAATTAGAGTGAGATTCAGTTACACCATCGTTTGCATGTAAATGAGACTGCTCTATTGCTGCATGCCTAGAAACTCTTTGAGGCGATAAAGCAGGTTCCTTTCCTTTATCTCTAGAACGGATCAAAGGTGCCTCATAGTCTGGTTCTTGTATTCTCTCTCTAATTACCAGAGCTGATGGCTCTGTAGTTCCTTGTCTGGAACCAGCTTGAATTGAAACATGTTCCTTTTGTTTGTCCCTAAGCTGCACTTGAGGTGAAGTAGGCTCATGGTCAGCAGCCCTGCCACTACGAGTCATCTGTAGTGGCTCTATTGTTTCCTCTTGAGAGAAATCTTCCGGTTCCGTAGCCTCCTCTAGTTTTGTCCTTCTATGTGATGTTTCCGCCTGAGAAACCTGATCACCCTGATGTCTCAAACGCAACCTTTTTAGTGGAGGCTCTGGTGTCTCATCAGGCAACTGTTCTTTGTTTTTCTTTGCTTCCTCTGCCTGATGAAACATACAGCTAGAATTAAACATAAGCTGTGAGAGAGATGCATAACTGCTAAGTAGTCTACCACAATAAAGCAAACCTCATTATCCTGATACTCAAATATAGCATCTGCTAGAACTCTATAGTTCTCGTCTTCAATGAGTTCCCAGTTTTTATCATACAATTTGAGGAGATTCTTCAAAACCGGTTTCACTCTTTTCTCAGGAATGCCTATGGCCTTCATCGCATTGATGGCCATAGCCGCTTTTGCGTTCATCGTCGATGTTGACATCTTTGGTACAGAATTTTTTAGACAACTCTCTGAACTGCTAAATTAGCACTTGTTTACATGATCTTTACTCCAAGATCTTTGGATTAAATATCATACCTACAGTCCTCAAATTGTTACAAAGGAGAACGACCAATGAGATTGGGTCATAAAAACACACCACTAAGTAACATAATCACAGTAACATAGAAAAATAAATTCAAACTAGAGTTAGATACTAAAACGAAATGTTCTTGCATAAGACAAACAACAAACAAAGCAGAGTCAATATGGAGTATAATTTCAGTGTTAAAAGCAATGAATATCTTAGACAAGCAAAAATACACAGACCCCACCAACATGCAAACCCAGTCTAACCCAGTTTACTCCGGAATCAATTGTGAGTTCCAGTCACGGGACCGAATCGACATCTTTGACAAGTGATAATTTCCAAGTAAAATACAAGTGGGGGTAAATGTCACGATCCTAGTCATGGACCTTCCCCTCCTGGACAGCTTGGGTTTTTGGGAGAATCGGTTGGTTCACGACAATTGATACCAACTCGGACTTTTTGGGAGAATTGATTGGTTCATGATAATTGGTATCAGCACCAACCCCCACATCTAAGGTTCGATTCCCGACAGAGACGACTTGTAGGCTAGATTAAAATAATTTAGCATTGTGTATGGGTATAGTGTTAAGAAGACTGCAACTTTGAAAGCGTGGGCAATGACACGATCCTAGTCATGAACCTTCCCCTGCTCGGGCTTTTGTGATAATTGGTTGGTTCATGGCAGTAAATTGGGTAGCACGGAAAACTGTGAACTACAAACGAAACAAACCCTGAGACGACATGCAAAACCCAAAACCTCAACATGGCGACCAAAAAATTTATCAAAAAAAAAAAAACAGAAAAAACCGAACATCAAAGATTAGCAACAAAGAAACTGATATTTAGAACTGATTCAGCCATTAAAACCCACAAAACCTAAAAATCTGGACTTTGGGGTACAATCCGAAATAATGTACTTCACCAACAGTTGAAAACCACGCATACAAGTGAACAAAGGGGAGAAATGGTTGGTGAACTACGATTAAGTGGGTTTGGTGTGTAAATCGAACCAGGAAACCTAAATTTTTAACCGATTTTAATGGGGCGAGCTGGAAATGAAAGCAGGAGATGAATCGAGTGAGAAACTTACCTGATTGTGCGATTGATGGAGACGATTGGAAGAGGGAGAGGAGAGAGGGTGAAGACGTGGAGCAGGCGAGCGTTTTGGGAGAGAAATTGGAGATGGAGAGGAGTGAGAGACAGAGATACAGAGGAATTAATTTTGTATGCGTGCGTAAGCGTACTGGAGGAATTAATAAGTCTCAAAGGGGTGTTTGTTTTTACTTCCTTGATGATCACTTTAGGGGTGGCATCTCACTTTGCGATCTCGATCTCGATCTCGTACCATTTCGTCTCAATTTTTTCGGATTTTATTGGGATTGATCAATCCTATTTTGATGTTTAGAGTGGGATGAGATCGAGATGAAGATTTGTAATCTCGTCCCATCCTAAACTGATTTTTTAATATTTAAAATGAACTATGTAATATGAAACTATGAAATTATTTGTTGACATGGCTATTTTATTTGTTTTTTATTTATTGACATGACTATTTTATTCTCACAAGCTTTCATGTGACTCACTTAGATAATGAATCTAACTCAAATTTTCTCCCTTATTTTTTTCCTCTTCCTAACTCTTGACAACAACAATGTGTATTCCTTGTAGTTTTTAAATGACAAACTCATTGATCATTTTTGTTAGCAATGTACAAAAAATGGCTATCTTCAATAGTGGTTATAATAACATAAGTAAAAGCTAATGAAATGATAAAATAATAATCGGTAGCTTAAAGTTATATATAGTTGTCCTTAGAGTTGTGTATTTGGTAAATTCAAAATTTTCAATCTTGCATGTTAATTTTTCAAACCAAAATTTAGTACATGTTCATCCCGTCCCGAACCCGTCTGGGATGGGATGAGGTCTATCTCGTCCCGATCCCGAACAAACGGGATGAGGTTCATCCCATCCCATCCCGTGCACACCCATTCATCACTTGATATTTTCATTCCATTGAGTAACCAAACATGGCCTTAGGAACGAGTGTTTGATGAAGATTCATTTCAATAATAACTTCACAATATTCAATTCTTTGTCGGCCATCTCCTCGCTACCACACGAGAAATGTTATCACCGCTACCACCATTATCCTCGCCCCCTTTCCTCCTCCCTCCTTTTATGTCCTTTAGTTGTTGGAGATTTATAAAGAACATAGAGTGATACTAGGTGGTTTTGTGGTAATGGTGGTGGTGGAAGGAGATTTCAATGGTGTTTGAAAAAGAAAAAACAGACAAATAAAGAGGTTAATGTTAATAGTTTGTGGTGAGAGTTTTGATGTTGGGCAAAAATGTCAAATAATTTTATGCAGTACCTAAAAAGAAACGTCTTTTAATTTTACAACTTCTAATTAGTAGTTCATTTATATGCTAAACAAATAACTCATTCAAAAGCTCGTTCAGAACTTCCAACTCCAGATTGAAAAGTAGCTTCTAAAAACTTAAAAACACAAACGCCACCTCAATGGAGAGACGCAAATGGGCACGAAGTTCGAGGGTCACGGTGGTGTTCAGGTGAGAGGTGGAGGGTCAATCAGTCCACCCAGGAGCTAGCTACAATTTGGTCTCAAATCTCAATCAAAGAGTTTGAGGTTTTGGGTTTGGGGACCACAATTTTGATGTGAGCATGAATTATTTTCCATTTCTTGAATGGAGTATTTTATTTTTATTTTGTGGGGGGAGGAGTTGGGTCTTGACACATTCGTTGCGTAAAAATTATGTTCATGGATTATGCACAAAATTTCACTAAAAATTGTAAGCGTAAAAAATGAAAATTGAACTAATTTATATGTTTTTTATATGTTTTTATTATTTATATAGTATGCATGTATAAATCCAAAAAATAATCCAAATGATGGCATTTTTTACTGGACCCCTTGCAAATGAATTGACATGTTTACTGTGAACCACGTGACTACTTTGAATATAAGGTAGAGATCAATTGTGATACCCCAAATTTTTATAGTAGGAAAAGAAATAGACCTCAAGGCAACTTAGAGTTTTGAAAAAAAAAATTATATCATCTTGTTCCTCATTGTACAAATAACTCAGAGAGGCAAAGGAAGGGTCAGTTGTGGTAGATGATTGCAGGCAAAGATAATGAGAGGGAGGGAACGATTAGTGTTGGTGGAGGCGGGTAATTCAATTTGGATAGATAGAGATAGATGAAGGAGGGGGCGGTGGTTGTAGCAGGTTGTTTAATATAGTAGAATATAATGGGGGAGATTCATGGTGATTGTTACGGGGAAACAAAATTAAACATAGAGAAAGATGGAAGGGAAATGAGTCAGTGGATGTGGTAGTGGTGGGTGAATTAAGAATTTGTGAGAGAAAAAATGACAGGGAGCCGATGGTGGTTGGTGAACTCTCAAAATAGATAGAGATGGAAAGGAGCCTATTAGTCGTAGTGGGAGAGGGGAAAAGGAGGAGATGGTTCTGGTGGTGGGGTAGTTATGATAAAAAAGGGGCGGGAGAAGGATGAGATATTGTGGGAAATTTGAAATTTGGGCAAAGTTATTTTGGTAAATTCAATCGGAACACAATTACATGTTGCAAGATAAAACTGGAATGTACCAACAAATCATTTGAGCTCTTGTTAATGTACTTGAATGAATCATAATTTTGTAGGGGTGTTATGGTAATTGTCATTGAATGAGTGAATTGCTCAAAGTCAACAAGCAAAATAAGTGTATGGCGAGACCCAATTGGCCACTTGTCATAAGAAATTCAACTATATAATTAATAAAATTTATACCTTTATATAACTTGTTATATTTCACAACACATGAGCTTGAAACTATGTAAAAAATAGTTTGATCAATGGCATAAAATTTAGGGACGCAATGACATACACCCAAGTCACTGTAAATCGAGTGAAAATTCGTTATAGATGTTAGATTTTGGCACCAATTCATTTTACTATGCATAATTTTAAGACAATCACATTGACAAATGTGAAATCCCAAATGTGTTAAACTTTGCACACAATAAATTAATTCATTCAAGCATGCGGGAACTTCAACCAGTTAAATACTTCAATTGCGAAAAGTAAGAAAATGTTAATAAAGAAACAAATTAATTTTATTATGTTCATCCGCACTGAAGTTTGATTGATTTCAAAATATAATATAGTCAAAAGAGTTTATGGATAAATGTTGATTTTGAGACTTCAAAAAAAAGAAATCTCGGGTAACAAATTGGCTATTGAAGCACCACCATTAAAGACAGGCGAAAACAATTTGTGCAAAGCATGAAATGGACAAAAACAAAACCATGCCAACCATTTGCAAAAATTGTGGATAAATTAGAGGAAACTTGTGCAAAGATGATGAGATATAAGTTATGCGGAATGTGTTTCCATAGTACATCAAGTGACCAAAATAGGGAACACTCTTATTGTCATGTCTCACAATTATAATCGCAACATTATATTTGAATGTAATCGATTGATGCCTTTACTAGTCAATTGACATCGTTGATTGTGTTTACTATGTTACTACAATATAAAAAGCAACATGAATATTAAAATCTTCAAAGGATGTTAGATTCATCTTTGACATAAAAAACATTTTTATGTAATAATCCATTTTAAGTCATGATTTTATGATGCATAAAAAGCCAATTTATTTTCATATTATGCCTAATATTGAGTATTAAAAGTTGGATTTTGTTTCATAAGTATAATTAATTATTTATTTTATGGTGGTTGTTGTTGGGATGACTGAGGTAATGTCCAAAATCAAATCAATTTCGAGGTAGATAACACAAAAATGACATGTGCCTTAATTATTGTCTTTTATTGAAGATGGCAATTTTAAATATACAAGAATTTGTTAAAAAATTAAAAATTTGTTAGGGGACTTCTAAATACACAATACATTGGCATTTTAATATTACAAAAAATAAATTATAACCTTGTACATTAAATTATGTGAAAGTTCCTAATAACCAAAGAATGTGATTTCTAGAAATATGTTCACGAAATATTTTCTATTTTCGAGTTATCGAAATATCTTTCAAAATTCAAAATAATTTTTTTCTCAAGGGAATTATAATTAATTTATTTTCAGTTGAATTCCCCTGAGAAAAAGTATTTCAATCTCCGTATACATTAACTTGCTATAATGTTATTTTGGTATCAAAAGTTTGTTATACGAGTGATTTTTATAGAGTTGCTACATGTACCTGATAGTTTGGCTCGATTGCATCAACTTTAGTTTATATAATATCACAAAAGACTAGTTTATTGTTTACATAACATAAATAATTAGTTTGATTGACAAACCAGTGCAACAATCGAGTTCTTTATGTAGAAAAATTGTGAAAATTCTGTTGTTTAAGTCAAGTTGACAGCAATATACTTAAAGCATATTTGGTTAAAAGTGCAGACATGTATTTTCTCTTTAAAATATATCTGTTTTCCTGAACTCTTGGAGCTTGAAAGTTTTGAAAGTTGTGCAAACACGTTCTTCAGTCAAAACTGTAATAGACTTCATGCCTATGTATGTTAATTTATTTATATGGGAATACTTGCATTTGTTAGTCTCATGGACGAATTTTGAGTATCTTTTAGTAATTTTTCAGTCAATATTGTTTGAATTTTTTGCGACTCTATTAAAGTTATGTTGTCTTAATAAGCCTATTCTTCAATCTTAAGGTCCAAAAATTCTAGAATTATGATTTATAAATACTTAAAATAGATATTTAATCGAAATTGTACGACTTCACAAAGCCGTGTCAAACATTTTTTTTCCCTCTATGTTTGGGCAAGTTTGCATCATTCAGTTAACAAATTTCGGTGAGTTAATCAATAAGTCTCGTTTCCATAATTTAGTCAAAATTTTGAATATTTTTTTTTTGTTTAACCATAACTGAAGACTACCTGTAAATTCACGAATATGAAGGTTTTGGTTGGACCTTTAGCTTTTTAATAAAGTCGTTTTCATTTGATCTCGATGATAGCTTAATAGGATTAACATTTGAGATTTTTAGTTAATTTCTATGCATATTAGAAGAAAGTTACTCTCAATCTTTTATTCACATTTTATTTTTTTATATATATTGTAGGTTTTGATTTTTATAAAAACAAATTGTACAAATGTTTTCCCCCTAAGAAAATACTATAAAGACAATTGTCGCAAACAATTTTCAATAAATATTTTTCTTTTGTTAAATGAAATTTCTTTCAAACGAAACTAAAAATATCATCAGTACATATAAACGAAACTAGTGAACAATTAAATGCAACCGCATGAGCAAGCCTGTAAATGTTACTCTTAATATAACATAAATAAATTTGTCAATTGGTATTTGTAAAATATCTCTCTCCAACTTAGATGGTTCATTTTGCATTTTAGTGCAAGGAAAATATTTGTAAAGTTCATTGCAAGTTTGAATATTATCTAGATTTTATCCAAACTCCAATATAGTGTTTTCATTGCAATCAAAATCTCTACATTAAAACTAGTTCACATCTTACATAAAATCCAAAGCTTTAAAGATATGATTGTAGAAATTGTAGTGCAAAACTTCATTTATTTTCCATTATGAAGTGAGAGTGACTGTGGTTGATCTAAGATACTTGAGCGATTTTCCATTATAAAGTGGAAATGATTGTGGTTGATCTAAGATACTTGAGCAATTTTCCATTATGAAGTGGGAGTGACCGTTGTTGATCTAAGATACTTGAGCGAGTTGACAAACAGGGGAATAAAAAAAAACTGAAACATCACCATCAGTTAGTTCCAAATGCTTCGTTTTCATAAGTAGAAACCATTATCATTTACGCTTAATTGCAACTAAATTCTTGGTTGATTTTCGATTTGTTCAATACACTCATCTAAAATTCTGCAAATACAGATGCATGCCAAAATCAAATAATCACACTTCAACAATTGTATGCAGGGGCTTGTATCTCAGTTTATGGTTCTTATTCAATATTAACTTTAATAAATTGACTGTCTACAAAAATGAAAATAGATAAATTAATCACAAACACAAATATATAAACATGAAACCTTTAAACATGGATGATAACAAATACATTAAAGTATTGGTGGTGAAATGATTCAAATGAAACTACCCAACTAGATAAAAAAAATCTATATAGTAATAACATAAAATTTGACTATATAACATGATCCACTGGAGCTAATACAAAGGTCAACCATCGTATCAGTGATCAAACTAAATCAACCAAATAAAATAGTAAGCAAATTGAGCCTATAACATTATTGTTTCTCCCGTTGAGAACTTTAGAGAAGGAATCTACGATGCCCCCGACAACATAACTTTTTACTACTCTAAAGAGACGTTTAGTCGGTTTTTTATCGCAAATTGGGCAAGCTAATTAACCATGTGTTACACAACCAGATAAACTCCCATGTGGGAAAATCATGACCCCCACATGAGCATAACTCTTAAAGTGAAATTAGTTTTTGTGAATGAGTCATAAGTAATTGCCCCCTCAAACCACAAAAGCTTCAGTTCATCTATCAATGGTTATAAATACATATCAATGTCTTTGTTTGGTGTCTCTAGTCTTGATATCTATATCGACATCATAACAAACTTTTTTTTCATGCACAAAGAATGTAGCAGGCACCACGGTAACCAACCAACAACTATGGGTGCTACTAAAAATGCCACGTGGGATTAAAACAACAAATTGATATTGCAAGACAAACATTGCGTCATTTCTTTATAAATTCATGCTACTTCATATTATCAAATTTCCATTCAGGCGATTCCATAGGATGACGGATAACACTTGAATAGGATTTTGCTCGAAAATGTCAAGTCATTTCCTTTGTTATCGTATACTATATAACCTCTTTAGTATAGGAATCAAATGAAAATGTCTCACCACATTTTGAGGCACTTTACTAAACCCATCACTGCTTAAGTTTAACTTAAATCTCGACATTTTGCATACATAACATTCAACCTTATATTTATGCTTCTTCCTATACAGAATACAATCATGCACACACGCATGAAAGGTTTCACAAGTCATACCGACATCGCTGATCATTTTTTTTAATTGGCTGACATTTGTTTCCTTTAGGTAATAACTCTTGAAAAAGCTTGAGTATCTTTAAAACTATTATTTAACCAACCTAATTCTGCCTTTATGTTATTTAACTTAACAACAACATATAACGTTGTCAACTTTTTTGGACATAAATGATACAAAGGTTGTTTGGCATGAACATGGAAAATTTTACGTTTTTTTTTTTTTTTTTTTTTTTTTACCTCCATGCATTTGAGGTTGATCATTACCTTCGAAACCTCCACCCTCACTATCTTCATTCTGAATAATGTCCTACATTAACGAATCGACCACCCCACTATATATTTCAAAAACATCATTAATAAAGTCTTACATTCTACCATTGTCAAAATTATCATTACTTTTTTCAACACATGCTGTAGTTTATTGTTCTCTATATATTTTGTTCATTGTGATGATACCAAACCCTATAGGTCTTAACTATACTATAATGATGCAAATAATTTTTTTCCATCAAAGTCAACCATCCCCCTCTGATTTTTACAATTATTATAGGGGTAAGAAACAGTTGTTGCCCACTACCATTGTCCTCCACAAATTTCAGAAATTGAGCAACCCCAACCCTATTGTAGGCTTATTGTATCAGACTCATCTATCCATTCTTTACTTATATACGACGATATTCTACACAATACAATACATCATTTAAATAAATGACATGTAAGCAAAATTAATTAGCAACAAAAGATATTTTCACAAATAAAGACGATCAAATAAATAATCGAAAATAAAGATACGAAAAGATAGTAGCAACTAGACTTGGTAAGATTTTCCCCTATACATATACTTACCAATAATAACTCTCATGTGATTGAGCAAACTTGGTTTGATTAATCCTATTGATAATGACATCAAATCTAATCAACAATTTTGCCAAAGCAAAAACTTGTGGACAAAATCTTAAGGTATTAAAACACATGGGCTGAAGGATAAGTGTACACGAGGGTGCCTAATTTATGGTCATTTTATTTGTTGAACAAATAGAGTAGAAAAGTAGAACATAAGAAACACTCGTTTACATGACCATATCAATGTCACAATAAGACTATAATGAACATCCTATAGGGGAAATGTGATAATTGCCTCACCCTCCCCACCCCAAATCCAGCTTCTCAATAAGCTTTAAAAGATGCATTATTAGTACAACAATGTCACCAAAGGTTCAAAGACAAACATAATAGTTAAAATTGAAAATGGAACTAAAACACTGAGCTTAATCAACTAAAACCACAATTTATGAAAACCAATGCTATGTTGGCCTAATTTGTTAACTAAAACCACTATTGATTTTGACAAATCTTACAATAATACACTATCCATACTTACATTGCAAATCGATACTGAAAATTTATACAAAACTGAAGATCCTAAGACCAAGCAACACTATTCAACATGAGAAGATAACTAAATGAAAAACTCACCTGAGTTGAAATCCAAATGCGTTAGAAGTTAGAACCAATAGATCTGACAATTTCGGAAACTGAAACGTATAGAAAACTGAAATTTAGAACAAAAATCACAATTATCAAATAAAAATTTGTCTATTGTGAAGAACACACCTTATTAAGGCTATGGTTAAAGCTAGGATTTTCAAATATCTTGATTAGAAGACGAAGTGAAGTTGAGAGAGTTGATATCTAATGAAGCAAAAACTCCTGCATATCTAGCGAGGCGATGGAGAAAGATGGTGAACAACAACGATTCTTCCTTCACTAAGTTAAATCCATGCTTCAAATCCAAAATTTTTGGAAGAAAATCTAATGAATCAAGAGGATGTGATTGATGGCGAGAGATGAAAGCCAATCGAGATTGCGAGATTCGTTGAGGAGGAGTGAAACGTCATATCTCTATAATAATAACGAGAAGAATCAGTTCATCATCCATACTAAATCATAATCCAAATAATCTTGTCCAGTGAATCTCATCTCATATCAATATAAGAAAGAAATCAAAATCAATTCAAAATCTGACCGATCAAATGCCACTCTTGAAGGCAATTATTCAAATCTCTCCAACGAAAACCCTCAGATCCTCTTAAACAATCTTCAATAGCGTAAAACCGGGCACAAAAAATCACTTCATGACAAAATTTTTTTTGCAAGAAAACCTAATCAGAGATTTGGTCGAGGGAGGGAGAGTTCATCGACGAAAGGAGAGTTTGAGATATTTTTTTAATTATTTATTTCAATATGATGTAATACTTGTGATGTCATTATCACGAGACAAATCCAATGTTGCAGGTATACAGGGTCAGGATTGTATCATGCAAAAACAGTAGCTACTTTAATAAACTAATACAAGTATTGCTACATGCAAAAATGAAACAATTATATTTTGGTTAGTGTTGCAAAACAAATGTTTTGGTGTAGTGCGTAAATATCTTTATGAATTCGAAAGTAGACAATATATTCACTAGTTAAATAGTTTGATGTTAACATTGTTGTTTTCTATACCATTTTCATTGCGGATTATATCATATACGTGTGTTATTTTACAAAGTACCTTAGTCATAGGAAATTTGACTTCATTGCTGAAAACATTGTTAATGAAACCAAGAGGATGCCTGCAAAAAATTCTATTCAATATTGTCTCAAATCCGCCTTGTAGTTGGAGCTTGTATAAATAGTCTAAATTGAATGACCAATTAATTGACTCGTCAAGTACAATTGGGGAATGCTCAATTAAAGTTTGATATATGGTGTTATAACATATACTGATTGAAGACTTTTGGATGCATGTTTTGTTCTAACATATACTCATTAAAGACAGTGGATGTATATTTTGTTTTGAAAACTTAGAAAATGATAATGTACTAACTATTGTCTTTAACTATGGTTTTTTTGGTTGTTTGGTCATTAATATACTAATTGTTATCTTTAACTTTGATATAGTAGTTGTTAAATATGTGTTTAGAAAAACTGCAATGATATCACTATTACAACATAAATGTCTTTTTATTACGTTTCCTTGTGTATAAACGCGCTCTACGTGCACGTATATTCAGTAGGGTTTTTTCCCATTATAATTTAATTGATTCTAATATAGTTTTACATTTTGAGTCAGAGTAGTTTCATAATATCATATGCTATAATTGATTCTAGTATAATTTTACATTTTGAGTATGAGTAATTTCATTATATCATAAGCTAAATAATCAAAATACAAAATGAAGGTTCAATTTGAAAATTGATATTTTTGACATCAATATTTTTTTAATAAAAATTGTAATAATTATGATTTGTTATTAAAAAGTTTGTTTAAATTTTCTAAATCTATGTTTTACATATTAAAATATAAATGTTAAATGTGTGTACATATACAACAACAAAAGAAATAATGTAGTAGCATATATGTGTTGATATACCTAGGGGTACAATAATATATTTCCACAAATGAGTCAATCTAGCATCACATTAAATGTGTTAATGGGGTCGATACCCCCTACTTTTAACTCTTTTTAATGATATATGTTATAACATTTCATGTTGTAACGACCCTAATTACAGCACATTATAAATTTTTAGGGCTTTATTAAATTTGAAGTTGAGTCATATAATAACTAACTAAATAAATAAATAAATAAGGGGGTGTCAATATAATGTTGTGCAAACCCTAATCTTGTAGGGTTTTGCCTTTAGGTTGGTTAAATAGAGATTTGATTCTTCCCAGCAGCATAGAAACTAGAAAGTCTGTAGAAAAAAAAGGAGAAGAAGAGAAGGAAGAAAGAAAGAAAGAAAAAAAGAAAAAGGGAAATGAATTGAAAAGTAAAAGGTGAGTTCTTAACTTCATTCTCTTTATAAAAATTCTATTAGTTTTCTTCATTCTCTTTATTATAAAGATTTAGTATATAATCTTTGGATATAATTGAAGTTTAGTTTTTATGAGTGTGATTTTTTAAAACAAAAAAGTAGTGATTGTGAGTTTTTTCTCACTCTTATATTATATTTTGTTAGATATGTATTGGTAGAATTATCGAATATTAGTAGGAGTAAGTGTTCTTGATTCTCTACTTCTCTTTAGATATATAAATCCATGAATTTCGGGTTTGGGTTGTCGTATGCTGTTTTTCTTTTTTTGAGTTTCAATTGGGTTTTTGCGCAGGTATAGTGTCTTGCCATATATCAAATTTTTTCTCTTTGAGTCTAGTTTCTAAAGGATTTTACGGTATGACAATCTGAGTTGTGTACAGAAAGATATACACATTTTAGTAACAAGAGGTAAATCTGCTAAAGGCTGCCAAATGGCCTGTTTGTTTGAAAAATTGGTATTGTTTAGGACTAAATCTTGGGGTATGCTTGATATGGTTAGGAACCTCTTTGTATCTATTTTCTATAGCCCCAAACGGTATTCAATTTGAAGTTCGTATGTGAAAGTTATGTACATTTGAATGATGACTTGTCAAGCTCTCCTGTCGGGACCACTTGTTCATTTCGGTATTTTTGCAGGATTATTTTACTTGACTGTTTTGGGATTGAAATGTGGTTGTTTTTGGGTATGTCTTGGAGTTTAATTTAATGTTAAAACAATTGTTGTTTGGAGGTGAATTGGGTTATAATTTATCGCCCAAAAATGGCTACTTGTTGGGCTGCATGCAGGGACAAATTGGTTTATGTCAGCACTCAAATATGATTGTTTTGGGATTGTTGTGGGAACTGAAATTAGGATATTTTGGGTTTGTTGAGCAGTCTGCAACATAATTAATTTGAGACTTTTTTACAGATTAAAACTAAGCTTTTCCAAGTGAGTATTGGGGTGGTTTCAATTGAGGCCAGGGGGGTGTATCAACAGAGTTTTGGCATTGTTTCCAGCAAAGTTTGAGGTTTATTTCAAAATAGTTAAGGAGGACTTTTTAGCATATTTTTGGGGTGGATTTAGTTGGGTTAAGATAGATGAATTACCTGAAGTTGAATATTTGTTTAATTAATGCAAATGATGGTTGTTTGTAGCATTGAATTGTTAAAGTCTTGTCGCCCAAATCGTGATGTTTGCATGACTGTTCGCAAAGTCGTTTTAAGCTTGAATATGGGTTGTTATTCGACTTCCAAATAGGTTTATTTTAGGACTGGATTTTGTTGGGACTGTGTTACGGGCTGCAACTAGGATGTTTCCGGTTGAGTTTGGGGAAGGCTACGATTGACCTTAGATGGTTGGTTTTAGTAGATTTTGGGGTTGTTTGTAGCTATGTTTAAAGCTTATTTCAGCCAATTTAAGCGAGCGTTTCAGCTGAGTTTTGGATGTTCTAATCAGTTGATTTAGGGGGATGTTCTAGTTGATATACATTGTTGTATGAATCAGTCATAGCTGTTTGTTTCAGTTGAATTTAGAATGTTCTTTTTATTGAGTTTCATGCTTCGATTTCTACAGTTTGATGGATCTAAATGCAATCCCTTTTGCGATTCTCTTGCATTTTAGTTGTTTACTCTGCCTTAAATGATGGGTTGGTACAAATGCAACTCTTGTGATGAACATTTTGAACTTCTTTGTTATATGTAGTAATGCATGATAATGAGAATTGGAGTTTGCTATATGCAGTATATATATGTTGTTTATGGTTAACAATGTTATTAAGTAATGATGTTTTCTTTCATAGCTTAAATTAGACTCAATAAGGAGCTATGATTGAAAATGTGATGTTATCATACTCGTAAGAACTTGAACCCTCTTATTGAATGAGTTTGATCCCCGCTCTGCTATATAAAATTTGTTTCCAACAATGCTATGTTTCCCCAAAAGTATGGGCGGAGATTGTGGTGAGCTAATTTTTTAGTGCCCGCGACAACAAGGAACGACAAGGACGGGAGCTTGTTTGATGTCGTCGTCCAGCTGTTTGAGGAGAACCGTGCTTTGCGACTAAAGAAACAATCAATGACCACTAATACTCTTGATAGCGCCACAGATGATAGTGACGAGGCTGCGTCGGAATCGGAGTTGGGGCCGGAATCACATGCTATTAATGATATAAATTTGGGGGCGCACTCCGATAAGGATCTACAACACAAAGTCAAACCGGCGGCCCTTCCGGGCAAGCGTCGTAAGACTAAGAGGGGTAAATCTACCTCCCGAGCTTAAGATGATGGAAAATCTTAATTTTTGGAATGCTCGTGGGGTTGGTAATAAGGCCACGAGGAGGAGGTTAAAAAATATGGTTGTGGCTCATAGAGTCAGAACTTCATTGCCAGCATTGGTGATATGTTGGCTTTATGTATTTTGGTTTTCGGATGCGGCCCAATTTTTTGTTTTGGTTATATCACGGGTAAAGTCGTCATGTACCCCCGTATTGATTGTAAATCAATTTTCTTGACAAGTAATAAAGGTCTGGCATTCCAGAGGTGCCCCTCCATACTGGAGGTTTAATAAAAAAAAAAAAAAAATCGATTTATAAATGACAGAGTGTCATTGTGAGAGAAAAATTGAAATATAAAAAATAATGGTAAACTTTGACTCCTGAAAATTTAATCACCTGGAATTGTATCACTTAGAACTACCACACCTATTTTGTTTATTATTTCTCCTATCTCATAGAGAAACTAAATAACCTGCGGGTTGTCTTGCAGATGTGGGGCGCCTATTTCTTATAGAGAAACTAAAATAACATTCGGGTTAGTCTTGCGGAAATGAGGTGGATTTTTATGCCTAAGATAGGTTTTGATATTTATCAGTAAAAAATGTGACGTGACTTTATGCGCATTGATAACCCAATAGTGACTTTTGTTACTCATATAGTTAGGAGTATTCGGTGATGCATGTCTGTATGTGATGTGTCCCCACTTGGGCATGAATGACGGAGAAGTCCTCCTTTATATGAAAGAGACATACAGACATGTATGTTCGGCACTGAGGTGGTGCGAATGTGGTATCGTCTAAGTGATCAATTCGTTAAAAATGAATCAAATTCAAATAAAAATGAATAATATGCGTAAGTCAAATAATGTACAAAAATAATTGTTTTAATTAATAAATTACATTTATATTGTTTATAACCATTTTCATGCAGAATGACAAGCCCACTAATATTTTTGCAGGTCAGACTTACCATAGGCAACATCTACAGTGTAAGTATAAGTCAATACATATTTACTTATTAGGATGACATGATTGCCTCGTTGATGAACTAAATTCTTTGAACTATGTTTTTCTTGCATGAGACATTTGTCTCATTGAGGAACTACCTGTTGGTGTTGTTGTTTATTGTTTGTGTTTAGTTTGATGTTATCACGTGTGAATTTATTGATTTTGGGATGAAGATTACTCACACAAGCTTTATTGCTGACCCAAATGAGCTTTTGCTGTTTGGGTACATTCCTTTGGGAATGTAGCCGATTAGCCTTATAGGTTAGAGACTTTTGAGCAGTGTTACTGGAGTTTCGCTAGTGGGGCTAGCAACGTCAAAGTCTTTCTTGGTTAGAGTTTATATTTGTTTCAGTAATTAAATCATGTTTAAGTTGTTGTTGCTGCTAAATGTTTATATTGTTATTGAATTTCACGTCCTGAGTTTTGGAGAAACGGATAATCCTACGTTGATAATATGATTTCGTTTTTCTTGAAAATCGGGGCATGACACATGTACACTTTTGTTTGATAAAATTTCATCATGAAACTGTTTATATACACAATGCAGAAAATAAAAGAAACTATATAACGCTGAAAGATGAAAACATAAAAGCATATTATTTAGATATACGAAATTAACAGAGATAAATCATTATCATTTATATTATAAAACAAAAAACAACTAAATGTGTACCGCTGAGTTAGTAGATGTGTGGTAGATGGAATCACACAACACAGATTCAAATTCGGCCGACGGCATGGGATGGGGAGGGTTAAGGGGAAAAAAAAACCAATTTAAAAACAAGTGAGATTGGAATGTACAATATAAAACAAATAAAAATAAAATTTAAAAATACATTAGTTGACATTCTTCCCAAGAACCCAACAAACATCATTTGTATTCCCTCTAAAAAAAAGTATCATCTAAACCAAGCAGAGAATGAATGCAAGATGATAACTGACATTTACTCTAAACTTCCTTCTAAATTGCTTAAGCAGAACATTGTCATGCACATCATCAACAACAATAGTCTTAACCAATTCACAACTCATAATAGGTTAGTTGACATGAATCCAGCCTACACCACATGTATGGTTAGGTTCGAAACACATCAACTCAAACATATGTGGAATATGAAACCTTGATGAAGGTAACTCTTTTTATTGGCAATTGGTTAACTTTCTCAAACTACGATGGTAAAAACTTGATTGGCTCATTCTTCATAAAATCATACTTGAACCCTTTCTCAATATCATACATCATCAATCTTATGCGAAACTCTTTTGCACCAATCGCAAATCTCTTGCCAACCCCAACAAATATATTGCCCCAATCAATAAGTGATAAGGGCTTAGTTACTTGAATTACATTGCACGCTTCATGGATATTGTCAACGAGCTACTACTAGCATTCGATTGTGTTACGACCTACCTTCTCAACATAAATTTCAATTTTGAGTGTCATTGTTGAAAAAGCTCTCTCACGAGTTGAGTCCAAGATCACAACACATTAGACATTCCAAAAGTTCACTCGAACTTAGGATAGAAATTTACTAAATTTAAACTCTTTTATGAATTATGATATGTGCCCAACTAATTCAAAATCTTACGGGCGCTTGTATAGTAGTAGGTCATTAAAAATTGGTGGACAAAGCCTAAACCGGAAGCCCAAACATAAGCCCAATCTTCACTCCTCTCCATCCCTCAAAACCCTAGAGACAACAACACAACACAACACAACACAACACCCCCTATAAAAATCTCACTACCCCCCGCCTCCTCTTCTGCTGCACAAACTGCACAAAAATGTCGAAGCGAGGTACTCTTCTCTCTCTGTTATTTCTCCCCTATTCGTTTCTAGGGTTTCTGCGCCGACCCTTCGTTAATATCGATCTAATCTCAGACCTCTTTGTTTCCCTCGTTCAGGTCGTGGAGGATCAGCTGGGAACAAGTTCCGGATGTCACTGGGTCTCCCAGTGGCAGCCACCGTGAATTGCGCGGACAACACTGGAGCCAAGAACCTTTACATCATCTCCGTGAAGGGGATCAAGGGTCGTCTCAACAGGTTGCCATCTGCTTGTGTTGGTGACATGGTGATGGCCACCGTCAAGAAGGGGAAGCCTGATCTCAGGAAGAAGGTCATGCCTGCTGTCATCGTCAGGCAGAGGAAGCCTTGGCGCCGAAAGGACGGTGTTTTCATGTACTTTGAAGGTTTGGATTTCTTTCGAAGTTCATGTTTTTGATGTTATTAGTATGTTTGGTGTTAGATCTTATTGGGCTGTGTTTTATTTGTTTTGTTGTGCAATTAGATGCTTTTTTGTGTGCTGTCTTTTAATTATTTGATGAAAGTTTAGTAGAGTCTAGATATTGTTGTGGATCATTAGGCGGAGTTACAATAGTGTTATAGGATTATTTGAAGAAATTATGCTTTCATTTGCATAAGCCTTTGAGCTAGCAATGGATATTTCTACACACTACAGTCATTGTCATTCCAATATTTGATGCACAATTATGGTGGGGTTTATGTATATGTTGAATTGAGCAACAAATTTGATCTTGAAAGTGAGTATCTTTAGGGATTTCCTATATTTAGTAATCTCCTATGTGCAAATTGTGTTTTTGCCTATAATGGGAAATTGTGTAATGTGATACTACTAAAATTTGTTTTGTTGGAGTATCTTTTTTTTTTCTCGGTCATTTCGAACACACTTTTCCAATGAAGTCCGTAACTTCATGCCCAATTCACTTTCACCTACAGCAACCTAGAACACGCCCATCACCAGCATCCACCACCTTGGACCGAGATTCAAGCACTGCCACCCGTGATTCCTCCACTGCCACCCATCACATATTGTTTGGTCACCATCTCCCGCAGCCACTAGATTGTACTTTCTTGAGATTAGGTTAAATATAGGGCCCAAATATGAAAGGTTACGAGCTTGGACTTTTTCACAAATTCATTCTGCTCCTTAATCTTACTAGACATCTTAGTCAAAAGTTTCATTGTGCCCTTCATGTAACCTTGGTGCCTTCTTTTGTGGCTCCACATTTAGCTGGTGATGGATGTGGTGGGTGGTGGTGACTGAATTAAGGGTGGGGGGTTGATGGTAAATTGTTATTGGTTGAATCAGGTTTGGTGATGAATGTGGTAATTCTCAATACCGGTGGATGATCTTTTCCTTGTTAGTGGTTTAATTGTTGAGATGAAGAACGTATTCATCTAATCTGATATTCTATCTCCTTGTAGATTTTTAGATAGCAGATTGTTCAGTGTCAACTTTTCATAAAAACATCATTCTAACAACCTGTTGTTACTATTGGGGAAAGAGAATCCCAAGTTTCATGTAGTAATCTGTATGCTATCATGAATTGGTGAATGTAAACACTTGTTGTTCTTCGTGTGTTGGTTTAGTAGAAAGAAATAAGGGCCACGGCAAAACATGTAGGACAGTCATGTAGGCCTGCTATTCACTTTAATTGTTTAAAATTTTTCAGTTTTTTCATATTTCCTTCTCACATGCCATGATTTTATGTTTAAATTCCCCCCTCACGAGTCTCTAAGCAACTTCTTTTGAGAACTTGGGATGCTGATAAACATTCTGTTATGTTTGTGTTTGTATTTCTGCGTATGGTGCAATTCCTCTTATCTTTGGGCGTAATTATGCATCCATAATTCTTCTGTTTAGTGCCAATATGCAATTCCTTGAAAAGCATGTGATGTGGACATACATTGATTAAATGAAAATGTTATCCCTTGTTGTCTCTGTCGATTTCATTGTATAATAGTGACATACTTTTATTTACGACAACAATCCTTTCCTAAGCTTCTAACTTATTCGTGTTCACATATTTGCAGACAATGCTGGAGTTATAGTGAACCCGAAGGGTGAGATGAAAGGTAAGATTGATTTTTGGTGGTTGTTCTCGTCAGAATATCATGCTTTAGTTCAGTTTCATATTTCTAGATTTATGATTTATTAAAAAGCTTTCATCTCATTTTGTCCATTTACCTTCATAATTTTTTTTGGATTTGCATTATATAATCTTTAACCATGCTTTATGCGGGCATTTGCTTGAAGCTATTTTAGCTGTTACAATCTCTGCTTCAAAGCTATTTCTCACTTGGTGACTGCTTCTTGTGGTTGCAGGGTCTGCTATAACAGGGCCAATTGGAAAGGAATGTGCTGACTTATGGCCAAGAATTGCAAGTGCAGCCAATGCCATCGTCTAAGTGTCTGAGTATGCCGGGCTGTGTTGGTTATGCAAATTTTGTTTGAAATAGTGCACTTTCATTTGGAAAAGATATATAGTGTAGCTTGCTGCTATTTAGATTTCTGTTTGCCAAGGGATTGAGGTTAATGCTAGTTAAATTTGAATGAAGGCAAGAACAAAGTTTCGTTTGTTATGTTCTAAATTTTGTGATCTTTGACATCCTTCTTTTAGTTTATTAACTTGACATTATTGACTTGATTGTGCGATGATAATTTTGTGATACACTGCTGTAATCTTCCTCTGATGGTGTTGAAGTATGTTGTTCATGTTTGTTGCCAACCTTCACCACCAAATCTTGCCGTATTGCCCGCTTTCCTGTTAAGTACACTAAGGAACCACACAAAAGCCAGTACTGAAATTCCTGAGCTGATGTCACTTTTGGGTTGGGTTAACCAGCCATTGCTCCTCAAAAGCTAGACCCGTTCCTCCTGACCCAACGAGGAATGGAAGTAAGACCTTCAATTTTTTCTCACCTTAGCAGGGTTTCCCTCGTCTTACTGCCCTGCCTCTTTAACTTTCCCTTGAAGGTCTTCACTTTATAACCTTGATAAATATTAGAAAGGTTCTCGATCTAAACTTGGATATGTTTTTTTTAAAACTCAAAATTGGAAAAATTCTTGATCTAAACTTGGATGCTCAATGGAAGAACAAAAATAGAGAGTGATCGAATTGCCGGTTGTCATCCATGGGAAATGGAGGCTTTGCCAAATGACACAAGTCCTTGTCCTTGGTGTCTCTGTGATACTGCCTTTCATTTCCATTTTTCATTCTTTTATGAAATTTGCAGATAGTAATTGAAGAATCCGGATTAGGGGATGGGCCACACATTAAAGAATGGATGGTTATACTGAACACAACAGGAATGGACATTGTCAAACAAACATTTGGGACACTCTCGATTCTTTAAGGCAGCCAAACAGAGAAGAAAACATCATCATGCGCTCCACTACTGGTTTGAATAATAATTTTGAAGATGACAACCTCATCCGCGTTATCAGCAAATTTTCTCATTGACATTTTGATGATCCAAGTAAGGTTTTCCAAAAAAGAAAAACTTCATTTTTTGTTTCTCTCTCCAATCTTTACTCTGGTTGTTCACTTGTCAAATTTTTATATGCTAATGCAATAGAGGATGATCTCTATGAAGATCAGAATTCTTCATGTGAATATGCCATCAAATGCAATGCCTAAACAACCTCTAATATCTTACAAGGAGAACATTGAAGTCACCATAAGCAATTTAAAAACTTCCAAGTTCCACCCTTATTTCAATGCAATACTGAAACCAGAAACCAGATAAATCAACTCATTTTAAACAAAAATTCTAACTGTCGAGGGAAATGGCGAGGAAAACAGCGAGGGGTGGGTGGGTGAGGTCCATCCCCCGGGATGCGTGCGTTGAAAAGTCAAGCGCGTATCCCGGGGGGATGGACGGTCCCCCCTACCCCACCACCCCCCGTGGGGTCCCTCGCTGTTTTCCTCGACAATTAGACGGGTTCCATTTTAAAAGGCGGAGTTTCTGGCCATTTCACTGCAAAGGAGCAAAGACATTAATCTCGTGGTTCGACACTTCTAACTCTTATTACAGCATCCTAAGTTTAGAAAGCCAAAATAATCATCATAATCACCTTTAACTTCAAATCAACACTTACCGATTGTAAAGTACCAACGTATAATCATCCAATAGATAACTATTGTCTGATTTATTTCATTCAATTTTACTAAGGGAAATTAGAAAAATAGGAATGCACATGTAAATGAGAGATGAAGGAGAGGAAACAAGGATATGGTCAGACCTCTTTGTCCATATACTTGTGAAAATAGGAGAAAAATAATATGGTCATATGACAGTACAGATCTTAGACACCTACATGGCTTTAGGGGAGCCTAGCTGCATTTAGAAATGTCTAATTCTGCCTCATATCGCTATACATCCATTGTATTGTCGAGCCTTCAGATCGAATCTGAATCCTCCATTAAGTTGCTAATCCAAACTCATTAGAGTACATTATCCAAATTACCTAAAACAAACTGATATACAGAATTCTGACCTTCATTTCAATATCAAATAACCTCGCAACCCCATGTGCTTCATGTCTGAAAAATACATAACATCTCTCCATTTCTTGTGTTAAGCAAAAGATAAAAAAATGGGAAGAACTCCATTGTTTTTTCTATTCTGATCCTAAATGTCTTCCTTGGTTTGGCAGTTTCAGATTGGAACATATTGAATCAAGTAGGGAGGAAGAATGCGTTGGGGATCAGCTTGAAGAACTACTGTGAGTGTTGGAGAATGAATGTTGAGCTTATAACAACTCAAACAATTTGATGTGGTACCTGAAGAGTGTGTTGATTACACTGGCAAGTACATGACATCAACTCAATACAAAGTTGATTCAGAGAGAACAATTGAAGAGTGCACAGTTTTTCTTAGTAGCAGTTTTGAGTTGACGGGAGATGGCAAAGATATATGCATGGATCTTTGACATTGATGATACACTTCTATCCAATGTTCCATACTACAAACAAACAACAAAAATTTGGGTAAGTTTCTTTCCTCTTGAAAACATTCTGTTTGCAAGTATGAATTTCTTGTAACATATATGTTGTTGTAATTTTGGTGATTGTAGGGGAGAGAAAATGCACTAGTCATCATTGGAAAAATGGATGAAACAAAGGAATGCACCAGCTCTGAAGAAAACACTCAGATTCTTCAATGTATTAAAAAGTAGAGGATTGAAGATCTTCTTGATCTCATCTAGAGGCGAGCATTTAAGGGATGCCACCACTGATAACCTTGTGAAGGTTGGATACAATGGATGGACTGGTCTTGTATTAAGGTAAGTTTTTTTGTTTTTTGTTACTTCATACCTTCAATCTCCATTATCTTTATTTGAATATTGTTAAATCACCATACATCCATGTGGAAGAGAACCGAAAAAGAAGTGATTGGTTGTTGTGTGCCAAAAAATAAAATAACTTTCTATTGGATTAGAAACTTTTTGTATGATTTTATTGGTTGTAGTGATGATTTCATAAAAAGCAGTTTGAGGAAAGTGATGACACGCCATGATTTTAATCCTTATGTAATTGTTTGAGATTGTTAAGTGTAGTTAGCTATGAAGATAATCTGTTTCTAAGTCTGTTAGTGTATTAGTCTGTTGTGTTTTGACAGCTAGGCATTGCCTTGTATATAACATTGCTATAGTTGTCTATATAAGACATTGTAACCTGTACATTTCAGGATATGAAAAATACAGATAAGATTCTTCTCTGATAAACTTCCTTCACAAGTTATCATGGTACTGTTCCATTTCCCTTTTCTTTGTCTTCTTCATTTCAACTTTTCTCAGTAGTAATGGTAGATTTTACTTCTTCCACTACTACGCCAGTTACAAACTCTGCCATGGTGGATTCAAGACCAATAATGTTTACGCATGCCCTGTCTGTGAAGCTGAATGAACACAACTACGACTTATTGTGGAAACAACAAGTGTTGGCAACAATTAGAGGGCATAAACTTCAGAAATTTATTGAGAAAGTTTCACCTCCATTAAGATTTATCACCAATGAAGATCAAGCAAACAATAGTATCAATCCAGAATTTCTCAACTAGGAGCAACAAGATCAACTCCTGTTTTCATGGCTCCTCTCTTCAATGATTGAGTCATTGCTTACAAGGTTAGTAGGAGGCGAAACCTTTGAACACATCTGGTATGTTCTTGAAACCTTATTCAATTCTCAAACTATGGCCAAGATCTCTCAATTTAGAACTCAGCTATAAAACTTCAAGAAAGGAGACCTTTCTGTCAATGAATATCTACTGAAACTCAAGTCCATTATTGATCAACTTGCATCCGTAGGGCATCAACTCTCTTCAAAGGATCATGTTAATGCCATTTTTGATGGATTGCCACAGTCCTATGATACTTTTGTAGTATCAGTGAGCTCTAGGTCACAAGATTACAGTGTAGCTGAGATCGAATATCTTCTTCTTGCTCAAGAATCAAGAATAGAAAGACACCTCAAAGAACTTGATGTATCTAGTTCCATAAACATGGCTCATACATCATACAAGCCCTCACCTAGATCATTTGTATCAAACTCACAAGGTTGGAGACCTCAGTCCAGAACACCTTTCAATCCATCTTCAACAAGAGGAGCAAAGTCTGGATCTGGTAGAGGAGTTAGACCATCTGGTTCAAACCGGCCTCAATGTCAGATCTGTGGGAAAGTAGGACATCTTGCATTCAAATGCTATAACAAATTTGACAGTAATTTTTCAAATCCATGGAACTCTACTTCACATACATCTTCATCAGGAACACCATCTCAATCAACTCCTCGTCATATTTACTCTGCTTCAACTAATCAGCTTATTCATCCTGGTTGGAGAGCTGAGTCACAATCTTCATGTGTTGCTTATACTCCTCCTGATAGTAGATGGTACCCTGATTCCGGGGCTATTGACCACTGCACTCCACATACTCAGAGTCTGATATCTTCTAATCCATATCATGGCAATGAACAATTATTTGTTGGAGATGGTACTGCACTGCACATTGAGAATATAGGTCAGTCAGCTTTACAGTCTCTCAATTCATCTAGGGTAATGCATCTTAGGAATGTTCTTCAGGTTCCTAAATTAACTAAGAACTTGTTAAGTGTTTCTAAGTTTTGCCTCCACCAAGTCTGATTCATCTCTTTTCATCAGACATTCTCCTTCTCCTTTATTTCTTCTGGTGTATGTAGATGATATACTTGTCACTGGTGCCAATTCTCATGATGTATCACAGTTGATTCATCAACTGAATGATCAGTTCTCCTTGAAAGATTTGGGACCTGCTCACTACTTCCTTGGTATTCAAGTCCAACACACTGCTGCTGGTTTGTTCTTATCTCAGTCTAAGTATATATATGATCTCTTGTGTCGTGCTAAGATGCAGTTTGCAAATGGTTTACCTACTCCTATGAGTGGCGGGGAGAAATTGGATGCTACTGGAAGTGATCCAATTCACAATGTTCAGTTGTATAGAAGCTTAGTTGGTGCTTTACAATATGTTACAATAACCAGACCGAAAATTGCTTATTATGTGAATAGAGTCTATCAGTTCTTGCAGAACCCTCTTGAATCGCATTGGAGAGTGGTGAAATAGATACTACGTTATCTCAAGGCTATATCTACTTTTGGACTACACATAGTTCCCACTCCTTCCTTTCAATTGACTGGGTATTGCTTTGCAGATTGGGCATCTGATCCCACTGACAGACGATCTACTTCTGGCTATTGTGTCTACTTGGGTGACAATCTTATCTCTTGGTCCTCAAAGAAACAGAGCATTGTCTCAAGAAGTAGCACTGAAGCTGAGTATCGAAGTCTTGCTTCTGTTACGGCTGAAATTACATGGTTGCAATCTCTTTTTTCTGAGCTGAAGATTAGTTGTAACACACCTACTATCTGGTGTGACAACAAGAGCACTGTCATGCTTAGTGCCAACCCTGTTCTTCATTCTAGGACTAAGCACATTGAGCTGGATGTTTACTTTGTGCGTGAGAAAGTTGCTCGAAAACTTATTCATGTTCTTCACATTTCAGCAGCTGATCAAGTTGCAGATATCTTTACAAAGGCCCTTGGTAACTCCAGGTTCTTGTTGCTTCGAGACAAACTAAGTGTAGTCGATGTTTCTACGCTTAGTTTGAGGGGGGATGTTAAGTGTAGTTAGCTATGAAGATAGTTAGCTATGAAGATAATCTGTTTCTAAGTCTGTTAGTGTATTAGTCTATTGTGTTTTGACAGCTAGGCATTGCCTTGTATATAGCATTGCTATAGTTGTCTATATAAGACATTGTAACCTGTACATTTCAGGATATGAAAAATACAGATAAGATTCTTCTCTGATAAACTTCCTTCACAAGTTATCAGAGATGAACAGGGGTTTGGGGGATGACTGTGGAAATGTACTAAGTTACAAGGTGAAACAATGAAAGCTTCTAGTGGATGAGGGATATCACATATGGCGAATTGTTGGAGATCAATGGAGCAGCCTGAACGGCCTTCCTAGTGCCAAAAGAACATACAAGCTTCCCAATTCTCTTTATCATGTTGCATAGAGCAATTGTCAGTTTTTTACAACCCGATCAGTGTAATGTGTCGTGTTTCATTGAGCTTGAATGTATTTTGGTTTATTTTCTTTGTTTATCACTAATGCATCGATGTTGTAGGCGACAAAGGCTTTAAAGTTCGTGAAATAAACAAAATAGGATCAATGAAACTAAATTGTCAATCACTTCTATGAATGCATCAGAGAAAGAATGAGCAAACATTTCATTAATGTAGTTTTCCTAGCTTTGACAGTTTAGAGAATTTCTCAAAATTTTAAGGCGAGAATATCAATAAAACTTGACCAATAGTCTTAAATAGAATCAAGGACAAACAGGCTTCTCTTAGAATTACACAAGCGGTGCAATATGTACATGTAGCTTAAACATGAATGCATAAACTAGGTCTTATGCTTTACATTGGTTAACACAATTTTATCCAAGAGTTTACTAATAATGCCCACGTCGTACCTTGGTTATAGACTCAAATAAGCTACCATCGTAAAACTTACTTACAGGTACCTTAGATAAGAACCCCTGGTCGTCCATTGCAAGAACATATAGAAGTATATATTGACCCTTAGCTGCATTCCTGTGATATCATATAGAGTGCACAACAATTGTTAGAGTTGTGATTCATGGCACAAAAGATAAATGAGAAGCAGTGGTATTGGAAACATCCAGCCAAATAAAACGAATGCTCTTCGATTCGCTTCAGTCATCTGCCAAACCTCTAAAAATGTCAACTTATCAGGTGCAATATGAGCATACTTGTCGAACATGTTTTCAAAATTCATTGGAACAAACCTGAAACATAGGAGAAGATGACACATAAACAAGAGGCCATGGGAGGGAAGCTCATGAGTACAAATAACCATGACCATAAGCTTAACATATGAAATGTGTTCAAGGTAATAAACAGACTAATTAACAAAATATGATTTTGGAGTAACAATTGGGATTAACATATGGAATACGTTCTCATTGAACTTCCTCATGATTTTCAAAATTTGACGTTGGGTAAGTCCAGGAACCGCCCTTACAAATTTCTCAACTTCTTGCCAAGGGAAGATTTACAATCGTATAGGCATAACATTCGCTTGCTCAAATGCCTTGCATATACTCGATATGGCCTTAGCAAACTCGAGATCATCGTTGTCACACGTTCGCTTGCGTTTACGAGACGATGTAGTAGAACCCGAGGCAACATCTTCCCTGTCTCCAGTGTCTGTATGGACACTTTCACTTGCTTCAGCCATGGGTACGTTGTCATCATCACGACTTGCTATATAGCGATCGCTAGTTGCTTGATCATTTCCTATGATGATTGCAAGGTCGCATAGTATGGAAAGATTTTGCCACGAACATTTTTTGTTTCCTTGTGTGCCTAAACAATGTTAAGAAATATAATTGAGAAAGCAATCTAATTTAACAAAAAGATTAGAACAATCAACAAAATAAAGATAATTGGAGAAAAGTTTTCAATAAAGATTAGAAAACTAGCATTCTTAATAACATTGAAAAAAAACTTGCATGAGGTCCTACCGAACCATATTGAACCATGCTTAAGAAAGCTTACCGCAACATAGTCTTCCCACACTTCGTTGTCTGCAGAGATGAGTCCGCTACTATAGTCGAATCCAAACCCACTTTGCTTGTGAACTTCTCGGACTGCGAAATATTGCTTCTTGAAGGTCTTCAGCCTCGATCAGACATGATCATGGGTAATTAACATATTGTGAGATTTCTTAATTTCTTCTACCACACGCTCTAGTGTGCTTGACTTCCACCCATTATCTGTTTTTTTTTTCCTTCGGTATTACTCTCATCCACCAATGTTCTAATCAAAACCAAATCCATCGAATTACTTCATTGTAATTTGGATGCCATACCTACAAAGATAACCTATCAATTATAAAAAACAAGAGAAACATATACTAATAGATATCAATTACCAAATGAACATAAGCCACAAAATAGATTACCCTCTGTGAGGTAAGTGGGTTCTCTGAAATAAAAACAGATTACTAACATTGCACACAACAGTGACACTTCAAAATTCTTCACAACAGTGACACAACATATATAGTGTAGTTAGTCACAACTTTCCTCTAGAAAACTTCATCCGATTTAGCATAAACAGAGTGCTCTCATTGATTCAACATTTGGGGTTTCTCTAAAACATCCGAAGTTGATAAATTTCCATTGTTTTGTGAAGAATCCTGAACTGGGTACTTGTTATTCTCTGTTGAAAGTGAAGGATTTAGGCAGAATAGATGGGTTGTTGCAGTAGTAGAGAAAAGGCTTTACACCCAAATCCATATGGGCGTAGAATTGCTGAACCAGCAGTAGTTGCTAGGCATCAACAAAGAACCCATGAACATATTGTCCATCACTCCAAGCCTCCACTGCAGCAGACACACCAAGTGCCCGTAAAGCGCCCCACTTCGCCATTGACACCCAAGAAGCTGTTCACGTGCCAAATACCATTCTTGGTAAGCCATCACTACACCAAAGTGACATTTTTGTAACAACCCCAAAAACAGTAACACTTTTGAGCTATAACAATTCACAAAACAATTTTACACATTTTCACAAACAAAGTGCTAAAATAATTGTATCACCATGAAGAGTATGGGCCTACAAGTGATACTATTCATGGTGATCTAATTTATCGTATCATTTTTTTGTGTAACTATTTTTCATTTTTTTGACTAAATATAGTTTTGACTTGAAATTATTTGGTGGATTGTTATTGCTAAAGTAGTAAAGCGACCGTTCACTGAGAGGTCTGTCCTGAATAAATTTCAGTCTTTGTTAAATAGAAGAAAGCGGATATCTTATGCCCAGTCACACATGTTATTGCATCCATACAGAAATATGTAAGCTCTGCGTCTCAAAGCTAACATAATTAATTGATATCTTGAAGATACTTTTGAACACTCCACAATCAACAATCAAGAAGGAATCCTCAATCAGATCACACAATAATGCTAATCAAAACCAAATTTAAAGAATCAAGTCATTCATAAGATTCAAAAAACATTAATTGTGGACAAAAACGGTTAACCAGATCTTGGGTAGTAATGCATTACAGAGTTGTTAAAATCTGCTAGACTGTTTCAACACAAAAATTGATGAATAAAGGCAGAATACACTAAGATTTGCTTTGTTCAAAAGGACTGGGAAGAACAAAAACTACCACCTAGTAAACGGTGACACACTACTGTTGTCGGACTTCAACCTTTTTCTTCTGCCAAAGACGATCAAGTGCACTATCAGCGTCTCCCTGTCAATATAGGCAAAAGAAACTTACTGAAAATAAAGTACCACCAGAGTTATGATTTGGAAAAACAGAAAGGAGATATGCACATAAATTAATACAGTACATATCAAACACCCTTAACTGCCAAGCAAGATTACATTCTGACATAAAAATAAGAAAAGAATAGCTAAAAGGCTCCAATCAAGCTCATTTCTTAGAGCAGGTGAATCAGAGAATGAACAAAATATTCATGAGATAGGCAACTTCATATTCACTATGCAATACAGGGTAAAAGCAAAATTCTAGTGACATTTCATATTTTTCTCCACATTCAAACTTACACACAGGTTAAATTTCGGGCAATCAAGATACATTGGATATCTAGTATATATTGAAGATTTGAGAAGAACAAACAAAATTTTCAATAAACAGTAAGTTTTTGTTCACGTGTGAACTTGATGCAAGTTCATCTTTTAGCAAGTCATGAGGAAAAGCGAAAAATTCAAAGGAGAGTGAAGCACAGGTTAAATTCTAGTGACGTCTCATATATATCTCAAACCAAGTTACTTCTCAAATGTCTTCTTATCTCCACATTCAAACTTACATACAGGTTAAATTCGGGCAGTCAAGATACATTGGATAAGTAGTATACATTGAAGATTTAAGAAGAACAAACAAAATTTTCAATAAAAAGTAAGTTTTTGTTCACATGTGAACTTGATGCAAGTTATGAGGAAAAACGGAGAATTCAAAGGAGAATGAAGCACACACATATGCATCCCAAAAAACAGAACAAAAATTACAACCCTATTGACTTATCAGTTATCACTAAACAGAACCAAACAAACAGAGACATAAAAAAAAGTAACACCCCTAATATTGTATCATAGCCTCTCAAACAAGCACAAAGTAAAAATATTTGGTTTTTCATCTGTCCGGCACTGGTAGGCACAACTATTGCAAAGTATGTTGGGTATAAGATCATTGTACGTTCTCACCTTTGCTTTGTCGTTATTGTTGCCAAATCAAAGTTTGCCTAACACAACTTCTTGCTCAGTTCGCCAACAACATATCATTATTGCAGTTAGTTATTTCTCATTGTCGTGACTACCCACATATCCTAATCTCACCCAACCCGACATCCTAAAATTTATTTTTATATTCTTCTTGAATGAGATCCTATGCGTTACAACCTCACAAACTTTCCATTATGCTTAAGCCGATAAGATATTAATAACGCCTTCGAATCCATAGTGATCAAGCTAAAAAAAAGGCCACATTAATAGTATTTATATGGTGGGCAAGCAGATGGTCTTATGCAAATAGGGAGCACTTCGAGTGAATTGCAAGCCATTGAAAAACTCTAACAATAAAAGGGATATTCTTTTCTTATCGTCACATTTTGGTGTGGCCAAGGAAAGTTCTAAACTATAATGAGAACATATGTCATCAGCTACTCATCTGTGGTCCCAAAAGGTGTCCATGTACTGATGTACACGTCAAAGTCTAAGATTCTCGGACCACAAGGGAGTTGTCATACAAATTTGGGGTCTTCCACTATAAATATAAAAAAGGTGACACAAGAAAATAGATTCATTACTTTCTCTCCCTTTTTTTTATTTTATAGCTTCAGTTCTAAGGCCTATATGATACAAAGATTCAACCTCCTAGGGTTTGTTGGTTGGAGTTTTGCCCATGGTGGCCAGCTTGGTCACTTCCTTACATAAGATCTTATCCAACTTCTTCACATTTCGAGTTCATGCATGCACAAACAACATCAACTCGTGACAACTCAATTCAACAATATCCTCAATTAGGGGACGTTGAACTATGGTAACAACGTGCACGCAACTACATGTAAAGGATACCTATCAAAATTAGTAATTGATGTTTGTTTCAATTATTGAGGACTTGGATAAAACGTCTTTGCCTATTACATTCTTGGGATTTTCTCTCTTTATCCCTATTTGGGTCCATTGTAAAACGTAAAACTGAGTACGGATAACTCATTCAGTTTTATGATCAAACATTGACAAAAAAAAATAAAAAAATCATTACCTGTTGCCCACTCTGATACCTATTTTGTTGGAAATGGCACTAGCAACAGTTCTAGCTGCAGCTAGACCATAAAATGCAAGATGTCAATTTAGAAAGACGATAGTACTCAAATCCCTATGGAACAATACTATCTCTTTTTTGTGGTAAAAGCATCACACTAGTAAAGTACTCTTTTTAGTGCGGCATTGTCATCAAGTTTACATAATGGTAACTATGCAACAATACAATCTGAGTACAACATGGAACAATACAATCAAGTAGAAAATGCAAAGTATTAATTCACAGTATTAAAAAAAAGTACCTGAGCTCGCACAAAACCACACAAAGCAAAGGTACTGAATTGCCCAGTGTAAACTCCATCCTCATCCAAGTGACCGATGTTGATCTGGACAGACGCGAGATCCTTTGAAGTGATCAGCCTATTGGTAGCAGAACTGCAATTTCAAAGACACTTATCAAATTAACCTAACTACTATTAGTCTTTAAGTTCCAATTGTTTTATTAATGCAATTGATGACGAAACTACAATAACCAAATACCATTTTCTTGGAATGTAAAGATCCATGTTCAATCCCTCTTCGTTCTGCATCTTGATTAGTGTTTCGAGGACAGACTTAGCAAAACCCTAAATTAAGAATATGTAATCACTAATTTGAAGTTAACGAAAATCAAATCAACAAGGATCCAAGAACTTTACAGCTATATAGAGATTATTTGAAAGCGAGAGTTGTTGAATCGTACCTTCTTGAAGCAAAGATAAATCTGCGAAGAACGACAACCAAGATGGTTTCGACAGACACCAGTCGAGAGCAGTCGCGAGTCCGTGACGTCCCGTGTCTTGAAGATGGTTTGAAAGAACTGAAGAGCAGAGCAGAGCAGAAGCCAGAACTCAGAAAAAAAGGAAGGACTTACTTCGATGTCGAGGTCGAGTAGTAGAGAGTCGTCCTCCTTCTTGCTTCTTCTTCACCTGAATCCTCTGAATCAGATTGGTGCAAATTAGACCGGTGTCTCCTCCTTCTTTGCCTGAATCGTCGTCGTCGTCCTCTTTTTATTTTCTTCTTCTCCTTCCTCCTTTAGCTCCTTCTCGGCTTCTCTTTCTCCTTCTCTGATTCTGAAGAGAAACAAAGAAAATAGCAAAAATTAGGGCTTCTCCTTTGGATTATTCTCATCCGTTGATCACAACAAAGAAAACAACAAAGATTAGATCAGATCGCATCCATTGGATTATCCTCTAGATTGATACCAAAAGCAAAATTAGGGACAGCTAATATACCATCCCAAATATTGTTTTTGTATATATATATATATATATATATTCAAAAAAATCAATTATGGACTGCTTATACCGTAGCTATCAATTTTTGTTTGTAAAACTTAGCGACAGCTAATATACCGTGGCTAAATGTTTTTTTTTATGTATATATATATATTTTTTCAAAAAAATCCATTAGGGACGACTTATACCGTAGCTACCAATTTTTATTTGTAAAACTTAGTGACAGCTAATATACCGTGGCTAAATGTTTTTTTGTGTATATATATATTTTTTTCAAAAAAATCCATTAGGGACGGCTTATACCGTAGCTACCAATTTTTATTTGTACAACTCAGCGACAACTAATATACCATCCCAAATGTTTGAATTAGCTACGATTTTTTCTGAATTTAGCCACGGTTTTTCCGTCACAAGCACAATTTTTATGTAGTCGGGACGGCTTATACCGTAGCAACCAGTTTTTATTTGTAAAACTTAGCGACAACTAATATGCCGTCGCAAATGCTTTAATTAGCTACGATTTGTTCTGAATTTAGCCACGATTTTTCCGTCACAAGCACAGTTTTTATGATTATAGTCTTGGTCAGCTACCAAAAGCATTAGTGACGGCATTTTGCCGTCGCAAGTCTTTTAATTAGAGACGGAATCAGACTACCGTCTCTAATATTTGTAGCTATTAAGCATTTTTTTTGTAGTGTCAAAAGTGTTACTATTTTGTGAGTTGTTACAAACATGCCAATTTGGTGTAGTGCATTAGAGAATGTGAAGTCTTTCTATACTCTTGGTAAATAATTGGGTAGTGGTCAGTTTGGTGTGACTTACTTGTGTACTGAGAATCCAACTGGTGAGACTTGTACTTGTAAATCCATATCGAAAAGAAAACTTGTTAGTAGAAGTGATAATGAGGATATAAGGAGGGAAATTCATATCATGCAACATTTATCTGGTCAGCCCAACATTGTAGAATTTAAAAGAGCTTATGAGGATAAGCAATCAGTTCATATGGTGATAGATTACTAACAAATTTTCTGCATTTATGTAACAACAAATTCACAATAGATTTTAGCTTAATCTATGTCATAAAATTTCAGATGAAAAAGTCTACTACAACTACTGATGAAGAGATCACCATGTGTCTAAAAAAAACTTGAGAAACCAACCTTATAACATGAACCAAACCACTAAACAAAAAAATTAGTCTCTCTTCCCATCAAAATTTCTGCCTCAGAGAGACTCATAGAATGCAAAGAAACATAACAATAAACAATTTTATGACAAAAAGATACAACCTATCCTAAAATTGGAACACAATCATGTCCATGTGTAATTGTAGTATCGAAGAATGCAAAGAAACAACCATGGAACAATACTAACTATTACTGTTACTACAAAATAGTATAAGAGGTCGACCATATACTGTAATAAAGACATCAGTATATACTAAACATATGTGCGAACGAACGAAAACATAAAGTCAGAAATGTCAAGTAGTTCTTAGTAATTCAGGCTGTTCATCAGTTGGTTCTAAACATCAAACACTACAAACTAGATTAATTTAACAAGAAGAGGAAGTGCTACTGACATATGTGTTTAACATTTACAAATCACTCCTCACTGAAACCGAGAATGCTAAAAAAAAGAAACCCAACTAGGTTAACCAGCTCTTCTGGTGAAGATGGGAAATGTCAGAAGTTGAACTTGGACTGAAGGTGTAGGAGATGCACGATCCATGAAAAGAGAAGAAGAAATATTTTTCATTTGAAAACACATTGTGGTTTTGACTGGAAGACAACAAAGTTGTCCGTTCAAACTTGTTTGACTATATGTGACAGTTTCATTGAACTCTTGAAGAGTTTGTTGAGGGTTTTTAGCTTTTTTCTTGACATGAGGTTTGTATAGGTTATGCTACATGTAACGTTCGTTGCATGCTCTTTTTTATTCTATTCGGTGGGTTTCGTTGAATGCTACACTGAATTTTTGTATGATTTTTTAAGAATAATTTGGGTTTGCGACTGATTTGAAAACGCTAAACTGATTAACTATTACCAATTTTCGAACATTAAGCAGATTACACTATTTCTGTGGTTATAGGTGAATAGTTATAAAATCGCGTTGATAAGAGCAGGCAATGCTGATGATTTCTTACAAGTACTAACATTGATTTCATGAATAATGGCCATTTGCGATATGAATATAGCCTACATTACCTGTATAAATGTATAGGTTAACCAGGACTGTGACTATACAAAGGGAGTTTGGACATGGGAAGATAAATGCTTTGGTTAATTTAGCTATTTGAAGCAAGTCTGAGTTGGGTTTCTTTTCACATACGTGTTTAACATTCCCTTAGCTATTAATTCAGGCTGTTCATCAGTTGGTTCTAAACATCAAACACTACAAATGTATTGTGAGATTTTCAGATTTTCACAAAACACAAAAATCACCATAAAAAAACCACAAATCTGAGTTTGGGTAAAAAAAAAAAAAAAAACTCAACTTCAACTGAGAATGCTAAAAATGATAAAAAATTTAAATAGATGCTAAAGATTGCACAAATATGAGTTTGGGTACAAAATACCTTGCCAATCCGTCACCAACCGCTCAAATCGCAGTATATAGATCCTATACAACAATAGACACAATGAAACAAATCGAATCAGTGAGAGATGAGAATAGTAGAAGAGAAGAAGAGAGAGAGGAAAAGGGGTTAGGCAAACCTGGAGCAGGGAGATGTTGGAGAGAGATGAGATCACAGAGGAGGAGAGGAGATCGCAGAGTCTCTGATGCGAAAGAGATAAAATCTTTGATAGAGTCTTCGCGAAGATGAGAGAAGGTATTCGATGGAGCTTTGATGATGAAGAGAGACAGGGAGATGGAAGTCCCATGAACAAACACAATGGGTTCGAGATAGAACCAAATTCATTGCCAATGGTGATTCGATCTGCTTCATCAATGAGTTCCTATATTTGGTACATAATGGGTTCGGGATAGAACCAAATTCATTGCCAATGGTGTTTTGGTCAAGTGGTTAGGGCTGTGTGGGTTTATCCCCCACGTCCTAGGTTCGAGATCCACCGACGGCATTGTTACTTTTTATGGTGTTGACCTGTAGGTCGCACCTTGTTGATAGGTTATGAGATCCTATAAAAACCCAGCTCGCTTTCAAAAAAAAAAAAAAAAAAAAAAGGTCTGTGTCCCGTGAATTATATTCCCTGTATGAGTGAGGCGTCTGATTCCCACCATTGGTGGAAATCTATGGCACGTGCTGGCATCCCTCACCCACCAGTAAAATCTCAAACAAACACCCAAAATGCTATTCCAAGTGGGAATAATATTCCTATTCTCATGGAATGGGTGCAACCAAACACACCCTTAGTTTGTCTTTAGGATTAAATGATAATTCTGTTGAAAAACAGAGTGTGAAAACAGAGTTGAAGAGGAATACCTGTGTATGACATGTCGAAAGTAGATCACGCACGATGTCGAATGGAACTTGTTGTCAAACACGATGTCAGCATGGGGGTTTGTTGGATCATGAAGAAGACGGCTGGAATATGCTCTATTGTTGACTGAAAGTGGCTGAATTTGCTAGAAATTGGTTGGATCTGGCTGGAAGATGAAGGTGATGGAGAGTTCCATCACCGCCTATGAAGCCTATAAAATGAGACGGGTTTCCCCATTTTTGATCTATCCTCAATCGATTGGTTGTGTGAGAATTATGGTTTGTTCTTCCCCTTTGTAGCTTGCAAGGATCTGTGAGGGAGATGTGTTTGTGAAATTTGAGAAAGTGAGTGTTTGTTATATACATACCCACATATATTTGTGTGGTGTCATTTAGACACGTGTATTATGTTGGAGACTCTCTCCAGTTGTATTCTTTCATCTCAATAGTAAAGTTGTTCTTTTTGCCCATGGATGTAGGCAAATTGCCGAATCACATAAATTTGTTGTCTCCGGTATTAGTTGTATTTGTTTTGTAACTTTGCATGTCAAACATTTGTAACGCTTCCGCGCGTAACAAATTGGTATCAGAGCCGAGGGTTAGTTCTTTAGGTTCATTTGAAGTTGCTTGAATTGGTGGTTTGTGAAAGGTATGTCAGATCCATCAACCTTTGGATCAAATATGGTTACCGCTATAGTCGGTAAATTTGACGTAGAGAAATTCAATGAGAAGAATAACCTTGGCATATGACAATGAGAAGTTTTGGATGTGTTAGCAAAAGAGAATTTGGAGGATGCTTTAGGAGACAAGCCGGAGAACATGTGAGACCCGAGATTACATTGTCTGAACACTTGGATGTGTTCAATAGGCTTATTACCGACCTATTGAATTTAGAAGAAGATGTTGCAAAAAATTACAAGGCTTTGTGCATTTTGAATTCCCTTCCAGAAGAGTATGAACATCTCATTACAACTTTGTTAACGAAAAATAAAGAATTGAATTATAATGAGGTGGCTAAGATGTTGCTCAATTACGAGTTCAGGAGGAAGGATCTCAAGGTCCATAGGGATGCAACATCTGAAGTATTGGTAGTGAGAGGAAGATCTGAAAAGAAAAGTAATGGTGATAGAGAAAGATCACAGTCAAAAGGAAGATATGTGGACAAAAGGTTTTTGCCGATGGATGAATGTGCCTTCTGTCATAAGAATGACCATTGGAAGATTGACTGTGAAGCATTGAAAATTGCAATAGAAAAGATAAAGAAAAAGTCAGATGCGAATGTGGTGCACAATTTGGATGAAGATGCGGATAATGCGTATTCGTTGTCTGCAACTTCAACATTGGTGAATCATTCTGATGAATGGTTGCTTGATTTAGGTTTCACCTATCACATGTATCCCTGTAGGGACACGTTCTCTAATTTTAGAGAGATGAATGGTGGTATTGTCCATATAGGCAACAATGATAAATGCAAAATTGTAGGGATAGGTGAAATCAAGATGAAGCTACATAATGGACTTGTTCGGGTATTGAATGATGTTCAGTATGTACCTGTCTTCCAACTTTTTCCATAACACCTTAGCGGAGGTCTCCTTCATAACAAAATATTTTTCGTCAAACACAATCTTATGATCCACATGCTTGCTGATTCAACTTGTTCCATTCTTCCTCCCTCATGTTCTCTGGCTTGTCTCCTAAAACATCCTCCAAATTCTCCTTTGCCAACACATCCAAAACTTTGCATTGCCACATGCCAAAATTATTCTTCCCATTGAATTTATCTACATCAAATTTACCGACTGTAGCGTTAACCATCTTTGATCTAGAGGTTGATGGATCTGACATACTTTTCACGAACCACCAATTCACGCAACTTCAAACGAACCCAAAGAACTAACCCTCGGCTCTCATATCTGTTAGTGTTTTAGGGTCCAAAAGTTACAAGGTTATGGTAAATGGTGGAGCTCTAAAAGTTATTTCTGGTGCACTGGTGGTTCTGAAAGCTGTTTAGAAGGGTAACTTGTACTTCTTGCAGGGGAGTACAGTTACATGTAATCGTAAAGTTGAATTTGGTGGAACAACTTGTGTTGTTGAAGGCCCTGTAGATGTTGCTTCTGGTGGAGTTACTGATAGCTCCAAGGATATTTGTATTGATACCTCGAGGGTTTGACATTTGCATGCAGGTAGTAAAGGTGAGAAGGTACTGCATGAATTGTTGAAGAAATGTTTGGTTGAAGATATGAAGATGTGCAACATGGATGTTTGTGAACATTGTATTTCCGAAAAGTTAGATTTGAAACTCCATTCTAGTCAAGGTGGAGTTGGTTTGTTAGCTTGAACATGTTTTTGTGTATGACACCTTCGAGTGTATGGTGCATATGAACGTAGTTGAATAATTGAAGCATGTCACTGCGTTTTGGAGAACCGACATTTGTTTGTTTGTGTTTGTTGTGGTCGGCTCATATTTATAAAATCTTCACCGAAGAGGAGAATTATTGAAAAACAGATTTGAAGAGGAATACCTGTGCACGACATGTCGATAGTAGATCACGCATGATGTTGGCTGAAACTTGTTGTCAAGCACTGTGTCGGCATGGAGGTTTGATGGAACATGAAGAAGACCGTCGGAATCTACTCTAATGTTGACCATAAGTGGCTGAATTTGCCGAAAATTGGTTGGATTTGGTTGGAAGAAGAAGGAAGAGGAAGGTTGTAATATTTGTAGTAAAAAAAAAAACTATTTGGAAGGGGTGTACTCAAAAAATTTGGTGGGGGCACATAGCCACCCAACCTTAAAAGAAAAAAACCCCTCTCCTTCTTCCTTATTTTCTCTTTTTTCTTACAGGGAGCGATCCTCCCTTTGTTCATCTTCTTCTCCGTTGAGTTTTTGCGTGGGTTGCCGATTTCTTCCCTCCAAAACTCATCTCTTCCTCCTCATTTTTCTTCCTCTTCCTCCCCTCTCCTTCTCGCTTCAGTTTTTAGTTTTAAAAATAGAAAATTTCATATTGTGTGGGCTTAACGGTGTTGGCTTTGACTGATCGGATTGCGTAGCTCCGATCAGCCCTTTTAGGGGTATTTGTGGCGTCATTTGGAACTTGTAAACCCCACATGCAAGGGTGATTTCAGAGTTGGCTGAAATTTTAAAAAAAATTAGTGTGCATGTCCGTTAGGAAGGTTTTTCGTCGTGAATCTGGGCCTTGGGCGCGTGGGTGAGCTGCAAATTCGTGATTCTAAGTTCTGGACCTATTTTCGGCCTGTTGTGCTGTTCGAAGGTGAGTTTTTGCCGAATTTCTGGTGTTTGCCGGATTTAATTTTTCGGCAAGTTTTCTTTCAGTCACGCGCCGGTTGTAACTTATTTATTTTTCCAGTTTTCGGCTAGTTTGCTCACTTTTGAGTTTGCCTTGCAATTTTAAAAAATTTCCTTGGTCCCACCTTTGCTATTTCGCGAGTTGGGAGCTTCGACCGGTCGGATTTGGGTTCCGAAAACCCATTCCACTCTGGTGAGTGTAACTATAATATTGACCTTGAGAAATATTTATTTTAAATCCTAAATTTAATATTTACATTATGTCGTCGATTGTGTATAAGTGAATACAAGTTCAAAATTCGGGGTTTTTGGAGAGTTCGATTGTTGTGTTGGTTATTTTGTGAATGAATTTATGTATTAGATTTTTTGAAAGCATGATATATACCTGAATGAAATAGAATAGTGGTAGAATTTGGGTGTGATTAGGCTTTGATGCGATGACATTGGGTTTGTATGTTGCGTTTTGCCGTAGATTGCCGAGTCTTGAGCATGTATGATAGTTCGACTCGAATGAATTTATTGTGGTGAATTGGGTCATGTTGGGACCCTAGCGTAGTCGTGGATTTATGAAAATTGCCCAACTGATTATGGTTACAAGTCTGTTACATTTGATTTTGTACAGACTCGTAGTATGTGCATGTTGATATTAGTGTAAGTGTTTTTACCCCGTTGTAATGTCTGTTGTGCCGATGCTTAGGAGCTTGCTCGCATCGTGAGTTTGATGGTGCTTGAGATGACTCACACCAGACATTGAGGACGCTATTGCATGTGGCAAGCTTGCTGAGGTGCGGTAAGCTCCTGCACGCACTTGCCACTAGAGAGTGCAGTATGACGGGTCCCAAAGGACGTGCTTTGGAAATTACTCGCTTTCCCTCATAGCGCGCTTGAGTATAATTTGCATTAGGTTGACCGTGTTAGGCCAGTTGTTCGGGGTGTTTAAGTTTGTATCTTGGCAAATGGCACCCCATCAGGGGCGGAGCCAGGATTGCAAATAAAGGGGGGGGGGCAAATAGTACATAACTATTTACGAAAATACTAAGAAACTGGGTTTTTACAGCCATATTTTGCAATCAGGGTGACATGGCGTGATTGTGAAAGAAGGATGATTAATTCAACTATACAAACAATATACATGGCATGATTAATTCAACTGTACCTAGCTAATTAAGAGCTTCCCTTTTTTACTTGGAGAAAACAAAATCAGACATGGTGGTATAAGATAGGAGTTGGTGAGGAGCAGACCTCTGGCTTTGAGGCAGCAATACGGTTTACTCCAAGTCCAAGGAGTAGTAGCAGCAGTAGCTGGACTGGACTGGATGGATTCAAGTGAATTTGCCGGACAACAATTTTATTTTTGGAATCCTTTTTCATTTTCTCCTCTTGCTTTATTTGCCCGTCTGTCTCTTCTTCTCTGAAACTCACTCCTGAGTCAGAGCCTCCGAGGATAACACTTACACAACCAACCCACTCTCTTTTATCTTCTTATTCTTGTCTGTCTTCTCGGAAGGGAAATATATGTGTGTGTATAGAGAGAGAGAGTTTTCTTCTTTTGGGCTAGCTCAGGCGAAACAGACAAACAACAACTTAGCCGAATCAACCTACGACCATCGTGTTTTTCCAACTGCCTCAAACCTAAATGATTACTTTTGATTTTGAAAGATTAGAGAGAAAGCAAAGCAGATCAGATCCCAACCCCCTAATTAATCTAATATGTTAACTAATCTTTTATCACTCTTACCACCATATGCTAGTTGAGTCTGAGGTAAGATAATCCTAATTTTTTCTTTTCTTTATTTTTTAACAAAACAAAAGAAAACCAATGATGATGACGATGTATAATTTCCCTCGAATCCCCAACCCAATAAAAATTTTAATTTGAATATGATCACATGCATCCCAAAGCAAACCCACTATGTATGGTACCTTTCTTATGGTCTCTTTGTTGCTCTCTGTGTGTGTAGGGGTGAATGGGTTAAAATGAGTTGGTGGGAATTAAGAGAGAGATATTAAAAAAAGAGAAATAAAGAGAGAGGGTGGGAATTTAAAAAAAAAGAGATATTGAAAAAAAAAATGGAGTATTGGAGTGGGATTGGGATTGGTGAGGGCGGAGTTTAAAAAAAAGAAAAAAAAATTTGTTGTTTTAATTTTTAGTGGAGTTAGAAGTCAAGATTTCATACAAAAGGGGCAACATAAAATTTTAAAGAGGGGCAATGTAAAAAATATGGGTAACTTAGTGAATTTTTTTTAAAAATAAGGGGGGCAATTGCCCCCCTTACCTAACACATAGATTCGCCCCTGCACCCCATTGGGATACAAACCACCCGAAGTGGTACTGGTGCACGTTGTGGATGTGTCTGGGTGAGACATTCGTAGGGTATGCGGATACCTACGATATGAGACACTTATACATAATTTTTGAATGGTTTCGACTTGATTGCTATACCTAGGAGACTATGAAGAATTATGATATTGTCTTTGTTTTCATCGCTGGATCGTTACCATGTTTGAATCACCTGTAATGACCGACATATTTCGTAAAATTATAGTTATTGTTGAATCTGAAATGCCTGTGTTGGTGCTTGAACTTAGAAATATTATCCTTAGAGACACAGTGTAATTTAGACTTTAGAACCTGTATAGGGACACCTTTTCCATTTTATGGATCATGTATCTAGGATTACTCACTTATTCATTACTGTGTGGCATGAATTTCCCCTATATATTATTCTGTTATTTGTATTTAGTTCGCTCGCACCAACTAGCTTTGTGCTTTGCTGACCCCGCAAGAGGTGTGCTTCTATTAGAGTGCAGGCAGTGTTGGCATTCCTGCTGATCGTGGTGCTTAGGCCCAGTTTTCCGCTGTAGGCTTGTTTTGTGTTGTTTGGTCAAGTCCACCCTGTACATGTATCTTTTGCTTCCTTTGTATTATCTTGTTAAATACTAGATGTTTGTATATTGGTTTTGTCTCTATGACTCTGTCGGGGCGAATCAAATATTCTTATTTTGTTCAAATTTTATCGTAGTTTTTATTTCCGTTTAATTCTCGTTTAAATAATGTGTTATATTATGATGTTGTGGCCGGTTACGATCCGCCTGTATTACAGATTAGTTCATGCATTGGAACGCTGCAATTCCCGTGGCGGGTCGGAGCGTGACAGTGCTTGGTATCAGAGCCATTGTTTACTGGTCCACATAGAACATCATCGTATGCCACTTTCTGGAGTGAATTGGGTAGAGGAGTTAGGATTTTTGTTGTGTTGATTGATGTATTGTATGTGTGTTTTCTTTTACGTAGAGGGAGTGTGGTGATGGTGCGTGGTAAGAGAACCCAGGGTGAAGGATCAGGCACTGCTGGAGAGGAATCCTCTCAGGCTTTCATGGAAATGATGACACAGTGGGCACAAAATATGAAACAAGGAAATCAATCAGAGGATCTGTTTACTCGTCGCAACAAAAATTTCGTCAGCTTGGGTGGTGAAAGATTTGATGGTACTGGAGATTCTCTAGATGCTGATCGGTGGATCCGTAAGGTAAAGCTTATATTTGAGAGGATGGTGCTGACGCCTATATAGCGTACCGAGTTAGCAGCACACCAGTTTGTCGGATAGGCTATGTATTCGTGGGATTCAGTGAGGCAGAGCCGTGATGTGTCAGAGATGCAGTGGGATACATTTTGCGAGGTGTTTGAACTAGGGGTGGGCACGGGACGGGATGGGACGAGATATACCCATCCCTATCCCATCCCGTTCATACGGGATCGGGACGGGACGGGATGGGAAAAACCTCATCCCGACCTCGTCCCATCCCAAACGGGTTCGGGACGGGACGGGACGGGACGGGACGGGATCAGCGTGCCAATCTTCTTCACTTGCAGAATTAAAGAATAAACTGCTGAACTTCTTCTTCAGTATTGGTTTGCTGCTGTTTGGTGATGTTATCTAAGAAAGTAGGTTTTCTATGGTGTTGTTCAGGGGTATCCTTAAAAAAGGAAGTTCAAACCAAACAAGGAGGATAAGTAAGACGACCACTGTGCCATGTTGGGTGCAATAGCTCGAAGGTTGGAGACTGAATGGTATTTAGATTTGCTGCTGAAATAGAGTTCAAAGCAAATCTTGAAGGATGGACAAGGTACGAGAGGATCTTCCTTTATCATTGGTAACTAATTTAGCGGACTTGATGTTCATGAATGGGTTTGCATACATTTTGGGCACAAATGACTAAATTGAGGAGGTTGATAGGGAAAAAAGGCCCATAATGGTGGTTGGTGGAATCATTTAAACTATCAGGGCGGGCTTTAAAAGGAAGAGAGTATGAAGAGAAAATCACAAATTCTGATGGTGATGTGTCTGGATTTGAGTTCCATTCAGCATTAGATTTGAGTCATATTGAGCAGAATACTCATTTGGCTTCTCTCATTTGGCTTCTGCTCAAGTCCATCAGCAATCATGAGCTTCAAGCAGTTTCGGCAGGCCTTGATATCTGCCTGAAACAGAACATCTCCATAGTCTGGATATAGAGAGATTCATCTCAAGGAGTTCAAATCATCTCCAAGACATCCAAAGCTCTGTCTGGGAAGCTGGGGATAGTAGTATGCATTTTTCAAAAGCTTGACAATCTGGAATAAGTGAGAATTGAACAGTATTACAAAATACAAATTTAGAGATGTGTGAGAGATTCATTGAGATGCTAAAAAAGTAAAAATGTTATATACATCAGTATATTTGTATGGGCATCCACAATTCTAAAATAAATAATTAAATAAAAATATTAATAATTAATATTAATAAATTAGTTCGGGACGGGACGGGATTGGCGGGATTGAAAATCTTCATCCCATCCCATCCCATTCTAGATCGGGACGGGACGGGATCGGGATGAAAATTTTCAATCCCATTAAGACCCGGAAAAATCGGGACGGGACGGGACGGGATCGGGACGGGAACGGGATCGCGGGATGGGATGCCCACCCCTAGTTTGAACAACATTTTATTCCTGATTCTGCCAGAGCTGAGATAGTGGACAGGTTTCTACACTTACAACAGGGATCTACACCTGTTTCAGAATACTTAGCCGAGTTTACACAGTTGAGCCGTTATGCCATTTGTTTCATAGATAATACAGAGAAGAAGAACAAGAAATTTTTGAGTGGTCTGAACCCGTTCCTAAGGAAACAGTTGATGGTGATGATCAATCGTCTTTTTGAGAGATTAGTGGACGTTACTTTGAGTCAGGAGCGAGTTGACGTTGAGTGTAGGCAAGAGACTTTGGTTCGACGAGCTAGAGGTTCAGAACACAGTTAGAGGTTTGGTCGAGGAAGCCAGACAGTTGAGCATGCACATCAGCCAGAACGTGCCGCTGTTCAGCAGAGAGACCCTAGTAGAAGGGGACCAGTTAGGACTGGCAGAGACCGCAGAGGTGACAGACGTTCCCGAGGAGATCATCGACAACAACAACAGAGACAATCTAAGAGGGGTGGTCAGACAGGAACTAGGAGTGGTTGCTTCACTTGTGGTCAGGAGGGACATGTAGCCCGTGATTGTCCTAGAGGTCAGACAAAAGTTTGTTATACTTGTGGGCAACTAGGGCACTTTTTCAGAGCTTGTCCTCAGAGTAGGGATGTACCAGCACAACAGAGGGCGCCTCAGGGACAGTTATCACCTGCGCCTGGAGTTGGTCAGAGAGTCCCTCTCCTAGCACCGCCTGTTCGCCTCGTAGTTATTCCCGGTCAGGGAATGTTGAGGGTATGTTACTATTTTTGTTGTAGTTATGTGTGCTAGATGTAGTAGGATATGTGTTATGTGCATTATGCGTAGGAAAAATTGCATGTTAGTGTGTTGTTATGTGACTCAGGATATATGTGTTGTGTGTCAGGTTTTGTGCATTCGTCGTCTTCCCAGTTGAGGGCTCTTTTCGATACAGGAGCATCTAGGTCTTTTATTTCTAGACAGTTGGTTGTTAGAGACCGCCTAGAGGTAGTGCTTTTGCTGGAACCCTTGTGCGTTGTATCTCCTTTGGGCAGTTCGGTTTGGTTGTGGGAATATTGTCCCCGTTTCGAGTTTTCCTTGTTGCGGTAACAACTTCGTGTTTGAATTTATTATATTGGGTTTTGAGGGCTGTCATTTGATTCTAGGGATGGATTGGTTGTCCAGTCATCCAGTGATCATTGATTGCTTGCATAGGTCGGTGATGTTAGCGTCACCTGATGCTTCGCCTCGTGTATTGGCTTGTGAGCCCGATTCTGTTTCTATAATGTCGAGTTTTCTTAGCTCTTTTGAGATTTCTAGTCCCGACACCTGTTCTGTAGAGGTTGTGTGTGAGTTCCCTGATGTCTTTCAGGAGATTCCTGGTATCCCGCCTCGTCGTGAGGTAGAATTTCAAATTGTCCTGGTTCCTGGTACTGCACCTATATCTAAATCAGCGTACAGGCTTGCACCTAAGCAACTGGAAGAGATGAAAATACAACTTGATGATTTGCTTCGTAAGGGGTTTATTTGGCCAAGCAATTTACCTTGGGGGGCTCCAGCAATATTTGTGTCCAAAAAGGATGGATCATTGAGGATGTGCATAGATTATCGGGATCTGAATAAAGTGACCATCAAGAATAAGTATCCATTGCCTCGAATTGATGATCTATTGGATCAGTTGAGGGGAGCCGTAGTGTTTTCACAGTTAGATTTGCAGTCTGGGTATCATCTGATGAGGAGTTGCGGAAATATATCTTACAGGAAGCTCATAGATCTCGTTTCACCATTCACCTCGGTGGAACAAAGATGTATCGAGATTTGAGACGTTCTTTCTGGTGGCGTGGCATGAAGAGAGACATTGGAGAATTTGTGGCACGGTGTGCGACTTGTCAGCAGGTGAAAGCTGAGCATTAGAGACCGTCTGGGTTATTGCATCCATTAGAGATCCCGACGTGGAAGTGGGAGTATATCACTATGGATTTCATCGATGGACTTCCACGGTCGAGGAAAGGTCATGAGTCGATTTGGGTCATTATTGATCGGTTGACGAAGTGTGCACATTTTATTCCTGTTAGTATGAATCGAACGACAGACAGTCTAGCGGTGTTGTTCATTTGGGAGATAGTCCGCCTTCATGGGTCGCCTGTTTCGGTTGTATCCGATCGAGATCCGATTTTCACAGCCCACTTCTGGCAGAGTTTTCAGCAAGCTATGGGTACTAGATTGGACATGAGTACAACGTATCATCCACAGACAGATGGCCAATCTGAGCGAGTGAATCAGGTAGTGGAAGACATTCTTAGCGCATGCATTTTAGACTTTGGAGGTAGTTGGGAAGATCACCTACCGTTGTGCGAGTTTGCGTACAACAACAGTTACCACGTAAGTATTGACATGGCACATTTTGAGGCACTCTAAGGACGACCGTGTAGGTCTCCTGTTTGTTGGGCAGAGATTGGAGAGTCAGTTGTGATGGGGCCAGATGTGATCAGAGAAACTACTGAGAAGATTGAGCTGATTAGAACACGTTTGTTGACAGCCCAGAGTAGACAAAAAAGTTACGCTGATAGGAGGCGTAAGGAGTTAGAGTTTGCTGTTGGCGACAAAGTCTTTCTGAAAGTTTCCCCGATGAGCGGAGTTGTTAGGTTTCAAAATCGAGGGAAGCTTGCACCGAGATATGTAGGGCCTATGAGATTACTGAGAGGATTGGATCAGTGGCCTACAAATTGGCTTTGCCGCAGAGTATGTCAGGTCTCTACGACGTGTTTCACGTATCCATGTTGCGGAAGTGTTTGGCAGACCCGTCACAGATTATGGAGACCGCTGAGTTGGAGATTTCTGATGAGTTGAGTTATCCAGTGAGGCCAGTAGCCATTGTTGATGATGACGTGAAACAACTTCGGCGGAGGACGATGAAGTTAGTGAAGGTCCAGTGGAACCACCGGGAGGGTGACATGACTTGGGCGCTGGAGGACCAGATGAGACAGAAATATCCTGAGCTTTTCGCCTAGTCTTTCTTGTCGTTGCTTTGTCCGATCTTGAGGACGAGATCTCTTTTTAGGTGTGTATGATGTAATATCTGTAGTTTTTAAAAAAAAAACTATTTGGAGGGGGTGTACTCAAAAAATTTGGTGGGGGGCACATAGCCACCCAACCTTAAAAGAAAAAAAACCCTATCCTTCTTCCTTATTTTCTTTTTTTTTTTCTTACAGGGAGCGATCCTCCCTTTGTTCCTCTTCTTCTCCGGTGAGTTTTTGCGTGGGTTGTTGATTTCTTCCCCACAAAACTCATCTCTTCCTCCTCATTTTTCTTCCTCTTTCTCCCCTCTCGTTCTTGCTTTAGTTTTTTGTTTTAAAAATCGAAAATTTTAGATTGTGTGGGCTTAACGGTGTTGGCTTTGACTGATTGGATTGCGTAGCTCCGATTAGCCATTTCAGGGGTATTTGTGGCGTCATTTGGAACCTGTAAACCCCACATGCAAGGGTGATTTCAGGGTTGGCCGAAATTTCAAAAAAAAATCAGTGTGCATGTCAGTTAGGAAGGTTCTTCGGCGTGAATCCGGGCCTTGGGCGCGTGGGTGAGCTGCAAATTCGTGATTCTGGGTGTTATTGGACCTATTTCTGGCCTGTTGTGCTGTTCGAAGGCGACCAGACCGGAGTAAGGTGGGTTTCGGTGAGTTTTTGCTGAATTTTGGGTGTTTGCCGGTAAGTTTTCTTTCAGTCACGCGCCGGTTGTAACTTATTTATTTTTCCAGTTTTCGGCTAGTTTGCTCACTTTTGAGTTCGCCTTGCAGTTTTAAAAAATTTCCTTAGACCGGTAGGATTTGGGTTCCGAAAACCCATTCCGCTCAGGTGAGTGTAACTATAATATTGACCTTGAGAAATATTTATTTTAAATCCTGAATTTAATTTTTACATTATGCCGTCGATTGTGTATAAGTGAATACAAGTTCGAAATTCGGGGTTTTTGGAGAGTTTGATTGTTGTGTTGGTTCTTTTGTGAATGAATTTATGTATTGGATTCTCTGAAAGCATGATATACCTGAATGAAATAGAATAGTGGTTGAATTTGGGTGTGATTAGGCTTTGGTGTGATGGCATTGGGTTTGTATGTTGCGTTTTGCCGAGTCTTGAACATATATGATAGTTCGACTCGAATGAATTTATTGTGGTGAATTGGGTCATGTTGGGACCCTAGCGTAGTCGTGGATTTATGAAAATTGCCCAACTGATTATGGTTACACGTCTGTTACATTTGATTATGTACAGACTCGTAGTATGTGCATGTTGATATTAGTGTAAGTGTCTTTACCCCGTTATAATGCCTGTTGTGCCGATGCTTAGGAGCTTGCTCGCATCGTGAGTTTGATGGTGCTTGAGATGACTCGCACCAGACATTGAGGACGCTATTGCATGTGGCAAGCTTGCTGAGGTGCGGTGAGCTCCCGCACGCACTTGCCACTAGAAAGTGCAGTAGGATGGGTCTCGGAGGACGTGCTTTGGAGATTACTCGCTTTCCCTCCCAGCGCGCTTGAGTTTGATTTGTATTAGGTTGGCCGTGTTAGGCCAGTCGTTCGGGATGTTTAAGTTTGTATCTTGGCAGATGGCACCCCATTGGGATACAAACCACCCGAAGTGGTACTAGTGCACGTTGTGGAATGTGTCTGGGTGAGACACATTCGTAGGGTATGCGGATACCTACGATATGAGACACTTATACAGAGTTTTTGTATGGTTTCGACTTGATTGCTATACCTAGGAGACTATGAAGAATTATGATATTGTCTTTGTTTTCATCGCTGGATTGTTACCATGTTTGAATCACCTGTAATGACCGGCATATTTCGTAAAATTGTAGTTATTGTTGAATCTGAAATGCCTGTGTTGGTACTTGAACTTAAAAATATTATCCTTAGAGACACGGTGTGATTTAGACTTTAGAACCTGTATAGGGACACCTTTTGCATTTTATGGATCATGCATCTAGGATTACTCACTTATTCATTATTGTGTGGCATGAATTTTCCCTATATATTATTCTGTTATTTGTATTTAGTTCGCTCGCACCAGCTAGCTTTGTGCTTTGCTGACCCCGCAAGAGGTGTGCTTCTATTGGAGTGCAAAGAGTGTTGGCGTTCCTGCTGATCGTGGCGCTTAAGCCCAGTTTTCCGTTGTAGGTTTGTTTTGTGCTGTTTGGTCAAGTCCACTCTGTACGGGTATGTTTTGCTTCCTTTGTATTATCTTGTTAAATACTAGATGTTTGTATATTGGTTTTGTCGCTAAAACTCAGACCTGGCGAATAAAAAATTCCTATTTTGTTCAAATTTTATCGTAGTTTTTATTTTCGTTTAATTCTCGTTTCAAGAATGTGTTATATTATGATGTTGTGGGCGGTTACGATCCGCCTGTATTAGGGATTAGTTCACGCATTGGCATGCTGCGGTTCCCGTGGCGGGTCGGGGCGTGACAAAGGTGATGGAGAGTTCCATCACCGCCTCTCTCCACCGCCTTTGAAGCCTATAAAATGAGATGGGTTTCCACGTTTGAGATCTATCCTCAATTAATTGATTGTGTGAGAATTAGGGTTTGTTCTTCCCATTTGTAGTTTGTGAGGATCTATGAGAGAGGTGTTTGTGAGGAGAGAGAAAATGAGTGTTTGTTATATACGCACCAGCATATATTTGTGTGGTGTCATTTAGATATGTGTATTGTGTTGGAGACTATCTTCAGTTGTATTCTTTCATCTCAATAGTAAAGTTGTTCTTTTTGCCTGTGGATGTAGGCAAATTGTCGAACCACGTAAATTTGTTATATCCGGTATTAGTTGTATTTGTTTTGTAACTTCACATGTCAAATATTTGTAACGCTTTCGAGCGTAACAAATTCTTTAGCAAGGGACTACAATTTCTATTATGAATTGTATAATTAGGGTTGCTTCACGGAACCTGAAAGGAACTTACAGGCAGAGTGATGTAACTAAGTCCTGGATGGATTACCATCCCCACTAAAACAGAACCAATGACATTCAAACCAATGACGGGAAGTCCTGAAAAACACCTAATTTGTAAGACATGGATAAACATAGATTGGAAAAAAAAAGGGAACATAACAAAATAAAGTGTTTATTTTTATTATTTTTCAAAGGTGCAAATTAACTGCTAACCTGACACCACTATATATATGGATTACACCACTATATTATATGGTTACCTTGATAAGTTTCTCAAGGTTAAATAATTCCATCGTGATCTTGATCGAAGAATGCCACATGTGTTGTACACTCATGCCATGATTATTGTGGCCTGGTGTAAATGTAATATTCAAATGTTCTGTATCTGATGCAACATAAGCTCTAGCCAAGTCTGTTTTGGCGAATCCTATCTTTTGTGAGATTTTGTTTCGGCCTTTTAGTTAACCCTATAGGGTCAGTCATGTAGCCTTCGGGCGTTGATTTTTAAATGAATAAAATGGGTCACCATCCCAAAAAAAAAAAAAAGAGTTATACTCTCTAAGTGGATAAAAAGTTTTGAGTAATAACAAACTACTAGCATTTCTTCTATACATCTAATGTACTGTGATTGTGCAATACACTGTATCTAAGTGCAATACATGTCATAGAAATACATTAAGTTGTACCGAAGGATCAATATAAGGCTAAGAAAAAGAAGCTTCACTACACCAAATTGACATATTTATAACAATTCTCAAAACAGTAACACTTTTGAGATGTTACAATTCACCAAATAATTCAAGTCAAACTAAATTTAGTAAAAAAACATGAGAAAAATAGTTACACAAAAATAAAATGATACAATAAATTTGATCACCATGAATAGTATCACTTGCAAGACCTACTATTCATGGTGATACAATTATGTTTGTGAAAATGTGTAAAATTGTTTTGTGGATTGTTATAACTCATAAGTGTTACCATTTTGGGAGTTGTTACAAAAATGCCAATTTAGTGTAATGTTTACAAAGCTTAGGAAGAAAAATTTCTGAATCATTCGGAATCCTCCTTTTAGCAGCAAAATGAGCTTTAGAAGTAATAATAAACTCAACTTTTATTGTTTATATAGAAGAAGAGAAAGATATCACTGAAGCCTTCAAAGATTTGAAACAACAATATCCAAACACACATCCTTTTACACAAAATATCGGGACAAAAGTACTTGCTATCTGCTTCTCAAATCTTAACAACAGAGGAGATCATAAGAAAAGGAAAAATTTAGGAGTTATTCTGTAATAGGAATTAGTTGATGGTTAGTAACTCCATGAGCACAAGTTACTACAAAGGAAAATAAGTTAACAAATAAAAAAAATTACTGGCGTGGGTGTGTTTGTTTGCTGAGTAAACCACTAAACTGTATAAGAAATGATTTACTGGAAAAATGATTTCGATATGGGTTTGGTTACAGCCGCATTTTGTGATTTCCGTTGGAAGATAATTTTCACACAAAATTTCTAACCCCTTTGACAATGATATGTAGAGGGACACACCAACAAGATTACTACCAACACATACATTTCCAAATAGTACATTGTGAAAGTACTTACCCAAGTAGTCTATTACTCAAAGCATCTGCAGAGGGTGCTCTGTAAGAGCATCCGCATCAGTGTGGACCGTGTGGGAAATGTTAGCATATATGGGCGCCGCCGTAGGAATTATGGAAATTATGTAAAAGAAAATTGAAATTAAGTTGCACACTTCATTTGTGTGCCAATATCAGCATAAGTGAGCAAGTGACCGGTAGTCTTACATAGGATCAAGTGTGTTATTGTATCTATGAACTAGTTCTGATCTTTGGAGGCTTCACATTGCCTAACAACATCTTCATAGCCAACCTTACTGATGATGGCTGTGTCAAGCCTTGGCAAGGTACTCGAACAAGCTACTGTCAAAAATCCCTCTTACAGCTTCTTTAGATAAGAAACCCTCCTCGTCCTTCGCAATATAATATAGAGCTAGCCATTCTCCCTTGGCTGCAATCCTGTGATATTATATAATTGAGCACATTGAATGGTGGCACATTTGTAGTTCAGATACATAAAAGATAAATGAAGACGAGGCATAAAAACCAACCAGCCAAATGAATCTAATGCATTTCGATTCCCTTAAGTCATCTTCCAAACCCCTGAAAACATAAACTTATCGGGTACAGTATGTGCATACTAGCTAAACATGTTTTCAAGATTCGCTAGAACGAACCCGAAAACAAAAGGAGAAGATAACTCTGTTGAGCAAGACAAAGATAGGATCATGTGTGGGAACTATTGGGAAAATCGAACCATAACCATAGTCTAAAATAAACTTAAGATGATTATAAATGAACAAGGCCAGACTACATTGTTCAAATCAAATGATGCATCAATAAAAGAGTGACAATTTTGGATTAACACCAAGGACTAGTTTCCTTACCTTCCCTCGGTATCGTAAGTATCGGAGTCACTCCCATGTATAGTTTTATGAATGTTGTTGATGTATATGGGGAACAAAAGAGAAGGTAACCACCCCTGCAAAAAGTTTTGTTCCCTAATCAATATGTAATACTTCTACAACAATTCAACACTAAGACGAGTCATCTACACTAGAATGAGATCTTTCAAAAACATATCTCTCATCAAACTGGTTTTTGTGATGAGGTTGGGTTGAACGATTGCGAAAGAAACTTACAGGTAGAGTGGGATAACTGAGGCCAACATTGATAAAGATTCCCCCTAAGAAAGATATAATCACATTGAAACCAATTGCACGGAATCCTGGGAAGCAACTGAGAGTGTAAGACATAGCAACCGGTTTGTGTTGATATAGCTAAACCACGTGAAAGAGACTTGGTTACCTTCATAGGTTTCCCAAGGATAAACAATACTATCGTGATCTTGATCAAAGGAAAGCAACATGTTGTTGAAGAACACTCATTCCATGAGTCTGATGGCCTATTGTTGTACCTTTGGGTTGCTCTGTATCTGGTTCAACAAGAGTTCTAGCCAAATGTTTATATCAAGAATGAATAGTATTCTATTATTCATCTAATCAAGGATTTGAAATTTCTAGCTATTCGCATGGAGTTATAACACATTTTCAAGAAAATCAGATCTCTAACTTAGATTGAAAGGCAAAAGTTCATCTATAGTTTTTCATTTGAACATCTCCAGTGGAGTCCTGTGTTTGGTCCTCTATATATATGAGAGATTCCCCATACTTCTTAATCCACAAGACCTAACTAGAGCATACCGAAGGGAGAAGCGAGAGAGGACATCACTCAATTCAGAGTGGGAGAAACATGATGCAAATTATCAAACTAGATTTCTTGAATCAAGGATCCTATATTTTATAATTAGCTGGATGCATCCTTACACTGTTCCCTCAAGGGGTTTCATTCTTTGGATGCTAATACACTCTGCCTGACCCATCCCATGATGAATACCTGTGGCATTCTTCATGGCGGGTGTTCGGTCTTAAATTTTGAGTGCCCCATTGTTTGAGCCAGCCTCGGAGAGTGGGGATGCTCTCAAGTCTCACCATATGTTTTACAAACACAATAAATTACCAATGTAAACCAGTAAAAACAACTCTAATGTCTTCGAATCTTAAATTCAGCCTTCCCTAGAGAACATAATTTTTCTCCTCATTTGAGGTTGAGGAAAGACAACTCCTGTAGGTATTAATGCTCTAGTGGCTTGAGAGCCATAATGACAAATGTTTCCAAGGGAGGTTTCTCCACGTCCCCTTTTAAGTCATGAAAAATTTGCAACAGAAACAAGAACAAAGGATTGAGAAAAAGAAACTTACAAGGCTTTGGAAGTTTCCAAGTTATCGTGAACCGGCCTTTCAGCAGTAACAGGAGCTCCAGGGGCCACAGCCGCAAACATTATGTCATCACTACTCTTCACCGCTGAATTTTACATATTCTTTCAATTCAAAACTTTAAAACCAGCTTCTGCTGCTCTTATATAGAAGAAAAGGCCATCACCTAAAGCTTTCAACTAATTGAGACTAATGTGGCTCGAAAGTTCTTCGTTGATTTCTATACAATCTCAATGTAGTTAATGACTAACTCTACATGACCACGCACACACCCTCCACCCACAAAATAAATAAATAAATAAATAAATAAATAAAGAAAATGAGGCCATTGGACAAAGAAACTGTGGTTTTGGTTTGTTTTAGATATTGAATACTCTTCTTTATTAGTTAGACAAGTAAAGGAACAAATACAATTATTTAGTAAGATTGCTAAATACTCTTTATGGTGTGAAAATGAAGTGATTAACTAATTGAATAATAATTTTGTGGAGTTAGGAAGTATTCAGAAGCATCACAAGTAACAGCATGTGGTGTTCCGTCACACAATGAACAATTTGCTGTCGAATCTCCTAACGGATTTGCAACATATAAGAAGTAAGACTTTCAAACTAAAATCCCAAAATATGGACACTAATTATGTGACTTGTAACTCACTCTCACACCATGCATTTGGTCAATACTTTTGTTATAAGTGCACACGACTAATCACAACACAAGTAGTGTCACTATTGAATATGGATTTATGATAGGGGCATAATTAGGCTATTTTTAGAATCATATTTCTATATATATTTTTTATTATTACTTGTTAATTATAGTACTAATTGCTATTTTCGTATTTGTGTAGGTTTTCAATTACAAAATTCTAAAATAAAAGCTAAATGAAGCAAATTGGCAACTAGTTGCACAAGAAAACCACACAAACAAGGAAATAAGGAAACCACACAAACAAAGAAACTACACAAACAAGGGAACAAGTATAAAAAGGGATGATGCCTTGCTTTTAGAGATCATCCATCCATAGCCTCCACAACAAGCCCTAACCAATCATCGCAGCAGTCCCTCAACCGTCTTCCTTTTCTCCTTCACAAAATCCACAGCACAAACCCCCATCTCTGTCTCAGTTCATCATCCACGCTTGCTACCAGAGCCACCCACCTTCATCGTCCTCTCATCACAGTCACAAACCACCACCATCGCCCGTTTCATCTCTCTCTCCCCCATCTTCACTATCTTCATCTCTCTATCCACCCACCTGATTTCCCTCTCTTTCGCCTTCACCGTTCGCCAACTCTGACCACTTTCGTTCATATCTCTCTGTCCATCTGATTTCTCTCTTACGAAGTGAAGCAGAAAGCGAAGTGGAAGGAGCAGATTGCGAAGGAGTAGATCGCGAAACGAAGAGAAAGAGGATTCTCTTCTGCAATTCGCAACCCATCAGTCCACTCAGTACCACCACAGATCAGGCGACAGCGTTTTCATCTCTAAACATCTCTTTTACTTATTTTAGTTTGATTATTGATTATGGATTACTGTTCGAACATAATTAATATGTCTAGATAAACTCCTCTTAGTTAGGGGTGGATTCAAAGCCCCGAATATGTGTTTTATAAATTAATTGAATTTAATCTTCGTTGCCATTAGTGATTGTGTTTTGCTTAACTGCTTTATAGAGAACTTTTCTTAATTTGTATGTTTGTTAAGATGGTCAACTTAGTAAGCATGTTAGGATCTGAGGCTAGAGTATAGGAGAATTTCACCTAATTGTTATAATTCTGTACTCACAAGTAGTAAATACCAAGGAACGTTGGTAAGGTTAAGTCAAAACAACAAGATGCTGATCATACTTGTAATTGCCTAGTCAGTGTTCATATTTTTCACAAAACTTAATGATCTTAGATTGTTATCTAAGTTGCGATTCCTGATTAGATAACATGATAATAATAGTTTGAAAGCGACGCTTAGTTTAATTCAACAAACTTGAGAAAATAATAAGATTAATGCAGTGTTTATCACGGTTAATCTTGAGCATTGTCTCTCACGAGTTAGTAAGTAGTTATTGTAGATTGATTTATCAGCATATGTTTGGTGTGTAGAGATAAACCCTTACCTAATTTCTCATATTGCCATCCCTTTAGTTTTATTATATTTTCAGTAATTTTCGTAGTTATTTTCATAGTTTAATTTAGAAAATCCAATCCCCCATTATGTAATTAATTAGATTATTAGTTGTTTTTTAGCTATTCTTAGTGTTAATTGGCAAACTCTCTAATTTCCGGTCCAGAATGATCCCTACTTATTTTATACTACAATCACAAAACAAAATATTAAGCGATTGATGAGCTATTTTAGTAGCACAGAACTTAACTTAATACCCTGCTTTCATAACAGAGAGCTTGAATGAGCAAAATGAGGGAATCATTCACCTGATGAAAATATTTTAAAAGAACATTGACTCAAATCATTTCACACAAGTCACTCAAATCTACGGGCAGATGAGAATACGTTAAAAGAAGCAAAAACACTTCACACATTCACTCAAATCTCAACAATGAAAACACTCCTGCACTGCAACCACCGTAGCTAGCCAACAAGTCGAGATGCTGATGCTAACGCGACCGCCTGTGCCCATACCTTGTGTCTAGCCTTGACATCTTTTGGATCATCACCTGAACCATTGAAAAATCATTCCCTTGTTATTCATGATGTTGCATGAATTATCAGAATAATTGATTGTAACTCATATTGCATAAAAAAAGTAGGTTATGATTAATATAATATAATTAATTAAGAAAAGGAAACGATTTAAGGAGGAGGGCATGAGACTAAGGTTATGTGATTTTGTTGTGAGGAAAGATCAGTAGAAATTACTCATCACTTTTGGACCCGCGCCCAGGAAATCAACCAAAAGATTTTGGTTTAGGTGAAAGCTTTGATTGCTTGGCATCATTCACTAGTAGTAACAAGACTAGAAATATACAACACAAACTTGATGAACTAACAAAAACACAAAAGTGGCACCACCACCACCACTACCATGTTATACAACACTACCCAAACCCATCACTTGCCCTTTTTGTCTGATTTCTTTGCCTTCGCCTTTGATTCATCAGTAGCAGTACTCTCATCTTCATGAGATGGAGATTTTTCCTTCTCACTTGCTTGATCAGCCATAACCGTCAATTTTTTTTTTTTCTTATCTTCTCTTCCCAAGCTTTCTCCAACCATCTTTATCTTACAACTCTCCTTGAACTCCTCCCGTTCTTGCTTTAAACCCCCTTCAAAGGGGAAAATAGTTGGTGAACTGCGATCAAGTGGGTTTGGTGGGTATATTGAACCAAGAAACCTAGATTTGCAACCGATTTTAATGAAGCGAGATGGAAGTAAAAGCATAAGAGTTGAATCGAGTGATAAACTTACCTGATTGTGCTATCGACGGAGACGATTGGAAGAGGGATACGAGAGAGGGAGAAGGAAGGAACGATGAGAGAGAAGTGCGTCTTTGTCGTATAATTCTAGGGAGCCTGGGTTTGCTGCCTGGGGGGCGAAATTATCCTTTTGCCCCTCCTTTGTTGTGGTTATATTTAAAGAGTGGTTAAAAAGGCAGGGGCAAAAATGTAAAAATGCCGGCAAGGCGTGAAATCCAGGCCGGCTACCCAGGCTCCCTAGAAGCACTCGTCTTTGTCTGTTTAATATTTTTGGGTTTTTTTAATAATTTTAGGGAACCGTATCTAAAATTACAAAATTAAAATTCGAATCGTATCTAAAATTACAAAATTAAAATTCGGATCGTTTGGAGCAAAATAGTTCGGTTCGGTTCGGTTTGAACCTGCGATTTCTCGACCCGTTTGCCCACCCCTAAGTGCAATGCATAGTTTGAAGTATTTTTCAAATACCTTAAAACCTTAAGCAAAGCATGCCAACGAACATTACTCAATTTACAAGTATATCTACTTAGTCTACTCAGAACATAAGCTATATCAGGTCTCATACAATTTATCAAATACATTAAACTTCCAATGATGTGAGAGTACTCAAGTTGTGAAACACTTGGACCTGTATGCTTATGTAGCACCTGAAATGGATGTAATGGATTATTAGATTTCTTGATTCCATATTGTTTGAACTTGTCTATTACATTTTCAATGTAATGTGATTGAGACAAAGCTAACCCATCAGGTGTTCGCAATATTTTGATTCCCAAATTTAGTCTGCTTCACCTAGATCTTTCATATCGAAATGTTTAGTGAGCATAAATTTGGTGGACTTAATGACTTGACTATTAGTCCCAAAGATAAACATATCATCAACATAAAGACAAACTATCACATAGTCATTATTGATTTTCTTTATATAGACACACTTGTCATACTCATTTATGTTGAATCCATTTTTCAACATGACTCCATCAAACTTCTCATGCCATTGTTTGGGAGCTTGTTTTAGACCATATATAGATCGAACAAGTTTACATACTTTGTGAACTTGTCATTTGTCTCAGAACCCTTCTGGTTGATCCATATATATATTTCCTCATTTAATTCTCAATTCAAGAACACAGTTTTTACAACCATTTGGTCAATTTCCATATTGTAAAGTGCTACGATGGCAATTAACATCCTAATTGATGTTACCATTGTCACCGAAAAATAAGTGTCAAAATAGTTTAAGCCTTCTTTTTTACTATACCTTTTAGCTACTAATCAAGCTTTGTATTTATCAATGAAACTATCAGGTTTCATTTTACGCTTGAAGATCTATTTGCACCCAATTGGTTTATGTCCAGGAGGAAGATCAATCAATTTTCAAGTATGATTGTGCATAATGGATTCTATCTCATTGTTTATAGTTTCCTTCCAGAAAGAAGCTTTATGAGTCGACAATGCTTCTATATAAGTATGAGGCCCTGTTTCTAACATATAAGTTAGAAAATTCGGACCAAATGTTTTGGACTTTCGAGCTCTCTTGCTATGTCTAAGAAAGTCATCTTTTCTATTTTCATTAGAATTGATATTTTGCTCACTCCCTTCATTGGATATCTCATGTGTTCTTTTTGGAGCACTAGACGACTCAGAAATCATACGAGGTGTTGATTCTATGTAATCATTTCTATGAGGAAATACAGTCTAAAAAAACTCCGCATCTCTACACTCAAGGATAGTATTAGCATGAATATCATTGATATCAAATTTAAACACCAAAAACCTGTATGCACTGCTATTTTCAGCATTTCCTAAAATATAACAATCAACCGTTTTTGCTCTTAGTTTGTTCCTTTTGGGTGGTGGAGCAAAAACCTTTGCTAAGCACCCTCACACTTTAATGTGTTTATAGGATGATCGTCTACCTTTTCATATCTCATATGGTAATTGATCAAATTTATAGTGGGGCACTCGATTTAAAATACGATTTGCCATATGGAGTGCTTCCCTGGCCCCACAAGTTCTCAGGTAGACCGAAGTTGATAAGCATGGTATTAATCATGTCTTTCAAGGTTTTGTTTTTTCTTTTCAGCAACTCCATTTGATTGTGGTGAGTAAGGAGCAGTAGTTTGGTGTATAATACCATTTTGTTCACAGATATCTGCAATGAAGATTCATACTCACCGCCTCTATCATATCTCAATATTTTGATTTTTTTATTTAACTGATTTTCGACTTCAGTTTTGTATCCTACAAATGCATTAATTGCTTCGTCTTTTCTATTTAATAAATACACATAACAATACCGTGAGCAATCATCGATAAATGTGATAAAATATTTCTTTCCACCTCGAGTAGGAATTGATTTGAAATCACATAAATCGGTGTGTACTAAACCCAAAATTTCAGTGTTTCTTTGTACTGAATGAAAATGTTGTTTAATAAATTTGGCTTCTACACAAACCTTGTAAAACAACATCTTGCTCTGCCATGTTTTAAAATCAACTCCTTTGAATTTCTCTGGCCTATCATGAACAAGAATTGTAGTGACTCCAGATGTCACCCCAGCTATTAAACTAGTTTCATTTGTATCTCCCATATTTCTGTTTGAATCATAGAAAACACAAATTATTTGTTCTTAGTAATAATACAAATAAATCTATTTCTGTCAAACATAAAATTTAATTAGACTAAGTACGATAAAAACAAAATTTTAATCAGAGTTCATTAATTTATAAACTCTATGTCTAATTTGTATAAATTATTATAATAAAAATAGTAATATTGATAGAGTTCCAAAATATATAAACTCTAACACTTACTGTACAAAACAGTATGTTGAAATTAATTGTACAAATAAAAACACTGCACAAAACAAATTTGCACAAATAAAACTTTACTATACTAAACAGTAAATGATACAGACTCAAAGTCTGTAAGCTAATACATTTTTGACCAAAGTGGTACTTTGAATTTGACCAAAGTTTTAGTGCTTTGGATATGTATGGCTATGTATAGTGTACAATACATACTCAAAGTCCGAAAACCAAACATGTATTGACCAAAGTTCTAAACTTTGGATTTGATTAGAGTTTTTAGTACTCTGGATATGTTTGGCTAGAGTTGGATGAAAGTATGATACTGATACCAATTAAAATATTGTCTTAAGATGGTTGGAAACAGTCTGTAACAATAACAGTGAGGGGATGAGATAATATGAGGCTTGCTTAATGCAATGTTCTTAAGACAATATTCGACCCGTCTCGGTGCAACGTTGATGGTCTCCCAAGATACAACAAATTCGTCTTTGTTTCTAATGCACTTTAAGACAAACTCGGGCGAATAAAAATAAGAATTGACTTTGAGATGAACAAGAAAGAACATTTTATTTATTTATTTTAATTTTTTTTTATCCCTTAACCCCTCCCACCCAGATGTCGTCGACTGGGTTCGGCCCTGTGACCTAGTGATACCATCCGCCACTGCTCAACCACTGAGCCATCACACCTTTGACAACACACGATTTACTAATTTTATAAAAATGGAAATACAAAATTTCGAACCCCAGAAGACACAATTGAACCAACATAATAGTTGGTCAAAGACTTACACAAGGAACCTTATGTAGTGAGTTTACATAACACACGATTTACTAATTTTATAAAAATAGAAATACAAAATTTCCAACAGTCACTCTTTAAGTCTTCTGGTCTATTGTACCTGTGGGTTGCTCTGCATCTGGTGCAACAAGAGCTCTAGCCAAATCTGTTAAATTCAAGCATGAATAATGAGCTTCCTCCATTTGAACATGTTAACTTTTCACTAAAAAGTGATTTCCAAAATACCGCGAATTATGGAAATTCATGTGTCTCTTGCCATGCAAAAATTAGTCATAGAAGTAAGAAGAGAGTTTTCAGAAAGAGAAATTAACAAGGCTTAGGGAAGTCTTCAAGTCATCCCAAACCGGCCTTTCAGCAGTAATAGGAGCTTCAGGAGCCACCGTGGCAGATACACTACTCTCATTACTCTTCCCCGATTCATCCATCTCTAACTTAATCCTTTGGGCTTGAATTGCATAGACTAAAATAAATAGCAATCTGTGTATACAAGATGAAACAATTGTATGTACACTAGGGAAAGAATGAGTAGACATTAAAAAAAAATTGAGGAATTCCCAGCTGCCAAATTATCCGTAACTGACTAGCAGTCTTATACAGGATCAAGTATGGCGACTGTTTCTAGCACATATGATATACATGGTGGTAATTGGCAGACTAGCTTGACATACATCTGTGAACTAGTTCTGATCTTTGAAGCCTTCATATAGCCGCATATAATCTTCTTCTTATTCAACCTTACTGATGATGGCTATGTTGTGCCTTGGAAAGATACTCGAACAAGCTACCATCATAAACCTTTCTTACAACTTCTTTAGACAAGAAACCCTCCTCATCCTTTGCAATATAGTATAGAGGCAGCCATTCTCCCATTGCTGCAATCCTGTGATATCATAACATTAAGCACATTAGAATAGTCACACATTTGTAATTAAGATTATAACATCTCTATCTCATAACCAAATCAAAATTAAACAGCGGAGATTAAGTCATCTTAAAAGCAATGGTATAGATTAACATCTAGCCACCCACTCACAATTGATAGATCAACGGTCCAAATTAAGTGATTCCTCATCGATGTATATTTCTTTGACATTGAATTTCATTTATTTCATGTTCAAATTTTCGTTAGGGTTTGTGAATGGGGAATAATAATTTTAATTTAAATTGAGAATCAGATTAAAAACTTTATTTTATTTTTATTGATCAATAGAGATAAAGTGTTATTGATTGGAGTTAACTCTAGAAAGCTTTGACGTGGTGAAAAACTCTCAACCGAGTTCGAAATGAAAACAAACCTATCATAGGTGAAAGACTCTCAACCGAGTTCGAAATGAAACTAACAAGAAGACTGCTCTTCCCAACAGCAGAGTCCCCAATCAACAAAACCTTGAAAAAGTATTTCGCAAAATCAAAGATATAATGATCAGAGTGGAGAATTAAACCTCCGGTTTATCAAAGCTATTTCGCAAAATCAAAGCTTAAACTCACCGCCTGGGTATGAAGAACCCTCACTGCCTGGTTATGTTTGCAAGTTGCAAAATCCAATCAAACCATTGCAAGAAGAAGAAAAAAAAAAGATGAAGAAGAAGAGTACATTGCTAACGGTTCACACCTTCTTCACTCGTTGGTTCACACAGCCCTTGAGAGGAGGAGGAGTTTGGAGGAGAAGATAGATTGTGAGAAGTGAGAGATCGTGAGGAGGATTACTTTGGAGTAGAAGAAAGATCATGATACTGATCTCTTCAACGATTTGGGCTTTAGGTTTATTTTTTAAAATTTAAAATTTAAAATTTTTAAAATTTTGAATTTAAAAATTTTATATTTATTTCATCACTCTTGGGTTTCTATTTCCTCACTTTTGGGCTGGGCTTTGATCAAATGTGACTAGGCGTTAAATTTTCTCACCAAAGGTATTTCATTTAGGCGTAAAATTTCTCTCTTTATAATGTGACGATTTCGATTTATGTGAGGAATTGGAAACCAAATTTTCACTTGAACAAATAGGTGACAACTCATCAAAATTCCTCACCTAAATGGGAAAACGGTGACAACTTTAAAAGCGTCACATATAAATTTGCCACCTAATGCCAAATTTCTTGTAATGTGAGAGTGGTGAACATTGTCACCTCTCAAGTGTTTTAAATATGGCCAAATATCGACACATTGTGAATATTAGTCGGAAAGAATGTGCGACTCTTTGTTGTTTGAGTCTATCCTTTACAACTTATGGCTTATGGTACCATTTACTTAAGGAAAATTGGTTGCTTAGTTACTAAATCGTTAGGTGAGAACTACCATTCTCTTGCAGTTGATAATTTTTTCATGTTTTTTGTTTTGTTTTGTTTTTTGTTTTTTTAGTTTTTTTTTCGATTAATGGAAAAGGATTTCTTATGAATATGTGTTTGAAAATGATCAATTATGGTTACTATACTACACATGGTAAGTTGGACTAGGGATTTCAAATACACTTGATGATTTTTTTGGATTGGTGATTGGAATAAGCTTGCAGGTGCATATGCAATTAGTTGTTACTTTAGATGATTATTTGAAATTACGGAGATTGCCATTGATTTAAATAGGAAACTTTAATGTGATATAATTGATTCATTGAATATGATTTTGGTTTCTTTATGAAATTTGAACCACGTGGTTGGAAAAAAAAGGCACATTCAGTATGATAGGTCCAACTAAGAAACATATCTACTATGTGTTTTATTTTTGGTTGGAAAATAGTGCTCTCATTCGAAATAGCAGCCGCAAACACGAATCTAGCTGAGTTAGCGTCTTCACGCTTAAACGAATCGACATTCTAATATTAGCAAAGGCCACTCATGCCGATACAAATATCGTACGGCCAATACCCAGATAAAAGCTACTTAGGATGCCAACCCAAGCTTATGGCGCCTGACTGCACAGCGATGACCCCGAGTCATTCGCAACGCAAAATGGTCAAGCTCTCTATCACAGACAGATCAGTCGACGTCCTATTGATTCAACCAGCCTATGCCAAAGCAAGATGACAAAGCGAAACAAAAAACATGCAATAAAGACAAGCACGAATACCATAAAACTGTTTTCATTAATGGTCAAAACGGAAATGGGTACAAACACACAAAGTTTACTCCTTATCAGGAGAAGGTACAGAAACAGAAGAACTAAGCCTAGTGGAAGAAGGAGTAGGAGTTGCGTCCACACGCGCCACGGCCTGGGCATCAGGGTCCAAACTGTCTTCCTCGTCCGATGACGCAGAGGTAACAGACAAGTCTACACACAACATCTTCTTATAATGACCGAGATCCCACTCCGGATGCTCCTCCTTCATCAGCGCTAACAACTCCAGCCTACCATGTACAATCCAACGGAACTCACATTTGCCTTGTTCTTGAAGAAGCTCCTCCTCTCGCACATTCGCATCAACAAGTTCATGCTACAATAGCTCCAACTTGCCAGTCAGTGCGTCGACCTGAGACTGCTCTATGGCCAGGTTGTTCTTCACAACACTAAGCTCATGCCACTCCAATTCGAGCTGGTTCTCGGCCTTCCTCGCCTTTCGAGCATAAAACTCCACATCAGATTTTAACTGTTGCTTTTGAGTAGCCCAGTTGGCCTCATTCGAAGCATTCTCTTCAGCAAGAGACCGCAATTCAGAACGCGCCTTAGCCGTAGCTTCCTGTGCAACCTCTACGTCTCGACGAGTTCGGTCCAACTCCTATTTGAGTCTATCTCTCTCGGACACCGCCTCTAATTGATCACACCCAAGGACCTCCAGACGAGCCCCTTGAGTCTCAGTGGCCACAGTTGACTGATCCAGTCTTTTCTCCTCAGCCTACTTTTGTAGTCGATCAATTTCGTAAAGCGCATCAAAATACAGCCTCTGCATGTGCGAGAAGACACACTCCAAGGTGTATACCCTCTCACAAGCCGCTTTGACTTCCATCCCAACAACGACCATGTGGCTCAAGTGAGACATACCCAGCATAAGATACTTTAAGCCTTTGTCCATACACCCTTCTAGCATATCCTCCTTAGGTTTTGGAGTGCAATCCATTAGCCAGCTGTGACGCCTGCTTATGTGCTTCCTCGAAGCATACTCTACGTCCATCTCCTGGTGCCAGACCTGTGAACTCATCTTTACCAAGTCCGGTGCAGACATGCTTATCCACGCATCCGGATGAAGCTTTTCCGGATCATGAATTATGCTAGCACCACCCTTTACGGTTGCCACTGTCCTCATGCTCTCCTCCGCAACCTTTTCTTTGTCATGAACAACTGACCATTTGGTGCGAGACGACTCGACGGGATCCAGAGGGAAAGGAGGGAGTGAATTATCCAAAGGACCCTCCAATACTTCTAGCTGTGGCGTGGAATGAGACGGTGAACAATGCGGACAGTGGGAAACCTGGCCCACGACACCGCGACTACTATCAGAAAGCGCACCAGTGGGATGATCAAATTCCACAACCTCAGGCGGGTCATCACAAAAGCCTTCTGTCAGAACAACCCCGCGTGAATCAGCAATAGCAGAAGCCTCCATTACGACCTGCACCAGACGATCATTCAAAGCTTCAGTCTGCGGGTCACTGAGATTCAACTTGTCTTCAACCCCTGCAAATCGCAGATAATCTTTCTCCAAGCCAGACACATCAGTCTCTGCCCCGACAAGCTTAATAGACTCGCGCTCTTTTCTCACTGGAGCAGGTCATGCTGAAGGCAACCTAGTTCTAACACGAGATCTCTTCCTCACAAAAGAGGAAAATGTTTCAGATGGCTCCTCCACATCAGACAGAATGAGAGCTTTGGCCCCAAGAACCTTCCTATTTCTTGAAAGGGCCCCATCTTCCAACTTAATTCGTGATACTCGGTACAAAATAGGGGAAACGTGTCAGTTGTCTCAATACCCACTACGGATGAAGTTTGAAACTCTTATGACATCGACCATGTTCCTTTTTGGCAAGCCACAAAATGTCTCCATGGTGTTTTGCTCCTCTAAGGTAAGAGGAGTAGTGGGAAACCTTCCTGTGAAGAAACACGAGCAATGATTAGCTAGCCCGCGATCAAGCATATCAAAGTCACGAGAAATAACTGAACTTACGAAACGGCCTGAACTCTCGCTCGAGCGGACGACCCTTGCAAAAAAATACTACGAATCCTCAGAGGCCAAGCAATACTTCTGCCAGAACTTGAAATCATCAGGTAGATTCACAAAGCAAGCCCACGAAGTCATCTTACAGACAATGTTACCCTTCAGCCAGAAAGAAGTCAACAACTGAATTACTTGCGGAGTCACGCTGACGCTGACCTCCTTAGCATAGATCAAAATCAGGAGGATGATCCTATATCCATTAGGCCCCAACTGGACTGGAGGAATCCCCAGGAGATCCAAGAACTCCCAAATAACATTCAAAACTAGAAAACACACTCCATTTGGAAGCATCTCACGATGCAAGCAGATGAAACCGGCTGGAGGTGAGCCATGAAGAAGGTGAACAATCTTTTCTAATAAGAGCGATATCTTCAACAACAAAGAAAGTAGAAGAGTCAGGTTCTAAACTGTGGATGACCTAAATAGAGATTGGGTTCATGCCTCTTTTCCGCTGGATCGACGTACCATCAATTAATGAAGCGCACGGCTCAAATAACGATTCAGACTCAATCATCATGAACGACACATCCCTTCAAGAGATGACTTAGTGAACCGATGTGACAACCCACTAACTCGAGGGGAGTAGTTGATGATACATAAATATTGTCACACCCCTGAGCCATACACGTGTCATGATGATCTTGAGGAATTACGGACCCAACATCAGCCCAATTCTGATCTAGCCCAAGCGGTTATAAGCCTACCCAATTCAGTCCGAACTCTTACAGCGTGTTAGGCCCACACGTCTCACAACTATCCTCAATACCCATGAGTCCTACTAAGGCAAGTATCTCGATGATCAGCTTTGGAGGGGCAATTACAGCAGCTCTCTGCTTCTAACTATGAAGCAAATACCCGAGCACATTCCACACAGGGAATCTTTCTTCTACGGATTGCTTTCGTATTGGGAACTATCTCCCACGTATCTAGGAGCACAAGGCTAACTGAGAACTTTCCTCCTATAGCACGACTCCTAATTAAAAAAAGATCTCCACGAAGATTTTCTTCCTAAACTACGCATTCGATGGCTTGGTAGAACCATGATAATGTTGTGCATGTCAGTGGGATTAGATCGAAGCAGGGAGCGAAAAACGACTGCATCACTGATAATGTTGATAATATAAATTTTTTTTATGTTTAAAGTTGAGCGTAAGAAATGAGTATAAAGAAGATAATTGTTACTACATACATTATTAGAGTGCTAAATGTTGTAAAATAAGTAAGTTGTAACAATTAAAACAAAATAATTTAGGGTATACATTAGACCACTACTATTAACCCTATAAATGGAGATAATGGTTACAAGTTATTTATTTATTTATTATTTTCTTTCCAATAAACTATATAAGTGGGCTAGCGCAAGCATCCTCGCGCTTAAAAGCTAGTATACATAGATAAATGAAGAAAAAGCACAAAAACCAACCAGCCTGAAAAATCGAATGGGTCTCGATTCCCTTGCATCAACTTCCAAACCTCTGAAAATGTCAGCTTATCAGGGACAGTATGAGCATACTTGCTGAATAGGTTTTCAAGATTCACTGGAACGAACCTAAAGACAAAAGGAGAAACAGCTCGACTGAGAATGATAAAGATAGGATGAGGTGGGGAAACCTTGGACACAATTGAACCAAACAAACAAATACATGCATCAATAAAAATGAATGCCAGCTTTGGATTAAAATCGAGGACTAGTTTGCTTACCTTCCCTCAGTATCATAAGCATCGGAGTCACTGCCATGTTTAGCTTTATGAATGTTGTTAATGTATATGGGGAACAAAGGTGAAGGTAACCAACCCTGCAAAGTTTTGTTCCAAAATCAACATGTAATTCCTACCTCTAAAACTTAGAGATGGGTCATCTATATTCTAAAACAATGATTTTTCAATGAATTCTCCACCAAATCTCTCATTAAGCGGGTTTTTGGAATCATGTTGGCTCGAAGGAATGTGAAGAAACTTACAGGGAGAGTGTGGTAATTGAGGCCCATGTTGACAAAGATCCCCCCAAAGATAGATAAAAAGACGTTGAAACCAATGGCGCGAAGTCCTGAAAAAAAAAAACAAAAGTTTTATAGAACATACATTGAGAAATATTGGAAGTAATCATTTATATAATGTTGATGTAGCTGAAATCATCCGACTCTGAGTGGCTTACCTTTATAGGTTTCCCAAGGATAAATAATGCCGTCATGGTTTTGATCAAAGAAAGTGACATGCTGCTGAAGAACACTCATGCTATGAGTTTGGCGGCCTATTGTTGTACCTTCGGGTTGCTCTGTATCTGGTTTAGGAGCTCTTTCCAAGGCTGTTCAAATCATGGATGAATAATGAGCTTCATCTTTTGGATGTGTTAGTTATCTACTAAAGTGATATAAAGTGGATTATGGTTAATTGGATCATCTAAATCAGAGAGTTAGAGATTTATAGTCATTCACGTATGACGCCGGGTAGAATAGAAATTATTCTGCAAGTTAGTTCAACAGATAATTCACAGGGAAAATAACACAAGAGATTCGCCAAAAAACACAGAGAAACAACTCTAATGTTCAATTAAAATTATTCAAATCAAAAGTATCTCTAAAATCAGCTCACAAGCCGGGCTTAATAGCTAAAACTCGTGATTATTAGAATTTTACCAAAAATAGCAAAACCCCAATACTCATGCTAAAACAAAATACGTAATAAAAGAAATAAACTGCCAGAAATCTGGCCCAAATTGGGTTCAGATTCGCTTCCTAAACAATAATTGAAATATTATTATAAAGGGAAAAAAACTACTAAATTTATGGATTCGGAAAGGAAAACGATGGTTTTTGGCCTCGAAAAGATGTGTCGAAAAGAGCTTTCCGAATTGGGGTCGTATGCACGATTCTGATACTCGTAGCCAAAGTTATGGCCAAAATACTAAAATGCACCCAAAACTGCCAAATTAGAAAAAAAAAAGATTACGATTTCCTGGCATCTTTGTGCTGATTTGTTAATTCAAGATATTTTAGTGCCAAAAACGTGTTATCTGACAACTCAACATCATCTGACTCAGATCCTCCTGCATCAACGCATAACACATTTTTATGTAACTCAAGATTCTAAGTTTGTTTAGAAGGCAAACACACCCTAAATTTTGAATGCCCTGTTTACGTGTGTTTACTCACCCTCAGAGCAGGGGGATGCTCTGAAGTTTCACCAACCTTCCTTTTCTTTCCTAGCAACATTGACAGTAAGGGCATCTCAATGTCTTATGCGGGAGGGAGGTTCAGTCTAGTCTTTCTCAGTGGCTACCTCAGGGTTTGTTGCCTTTCCTCAAATACCCTAAAAGGTATAAGGAAAAATTCGTGCAACTGTCTAGCATTTGAGTTGTAAACATGCACTTCCCTCCTGCAGATTCTAAGAGTTTGAATATCAGCAAGTCCTGCATATGTTTTGAGTCTCCAAAAGACACTTCCATCACTTGAGAACCACATGCGGATTATAAAAAACCTTCTGCCAATGGTGTTATGGTCTAGTGGTTAGGGCTGTGTGGGTTTGTCCCCCACGTCCTAGGTTTCGAAACCCACCTGCAGCATGGTTTCTTTCTTATGATTGTTGACCTGTAGGTCGCACCTTGTTGATAGGTTGTGGGATCCTTAAAACCCAGCTCACTTTCCCAAAATTAAAAAAAAAACCTTCTACTCAAATGTTGTCCTCATTTGAGGTTCAAGCTGTGATGGAGCCATGATTTTTGTTGAAGGGGGCGGAATGATGAATCATAGTTAATTAATTACTTTAACATAATTTTTTTTTTAAAATTTTGACAATACATAAATAACTATACAAAACACCAATTGCTAAATAAAACTCCATTTAATCTATGGGGGAAGAAAATTGATCCAACGACCTACTTTGTAGGACGCAAAAGATAAATATATTGAGGACAAATCAAATTGGTATATAAAGTTAAAGGGCAAAAATTAATTTCAAATATAAAATTATATGTTTATAAAAATTGGATTATTTGTGATTTGTTCTAATAAAAAATAGCTAATTAGAGGTTACCCCCAATATTAATCACTACTGCAGTCATCCCCAGGACTAGCAGACAATGTGTGTTGAATGTCAAAAGGCTCATGTTGATTATCAAAATGTCATTCAAACAATAACCTACGGATGAACATCGAGATACAAACATGTATGTTGACGAAAAATTAATGGGTCAAAATTTATAGAAAAATCATATAATAAAATACAAAACTAGACCTCGATATATGAATTCATCTCGAGAAAATATTTAAAAATATTCTTCTTCATCAAAGCAAACAAGAAAGTTGGAAGAGGCAAGGAAGAGGCAAGGCAGTTGGCGATGATGAGAAAGAAAAAAAAATCAAGCAGAGAGGGAGGGACAGGAAGAGGCAAGGCAGTTGTCGGTCTCACAGTAAACAGAGAGAGGAAGCAGAAAAGAAGAAAGGGGCTGAGTCGTCAGCATCGCAGCGAACAAATTGAGAGAAAGGGGTGGAGCGAGTTGGCATCATTGGCGTCACAGGTGGGCAAATTGCAAATAACACAATTTTTTCAAAAATTAGTCGGGGGCAAGTGCCCCTACGTAGATCCGTTCCTGGGTTGAGGACAAACAACTCCTATGTAGATGGTGTAATGGTCATTTCACAACATACTATGGTAGCTGTCAGTTGACAAAACTTGGATGATAAACAAACGTTACTGTAGAAGATTTCCCCATGTCCCCTTAAGTCATTAAATTAGCAACAGAAATAAGAAAAAAATATTTGTGAAAGAGAAACTTACAAGAGTCGTCACGTACCGGCCTTTTGGCAGTAACAGGAGCAACTGTCGTGGGCACAATATCATCATCATCATCACCCTTCACCAAATTCGCCATCTTCTCCAACTCAACCAGCTATCACAAAATTACAGAATTCTGCTAGCTGCTGTTTATATAGAGTAGATTTGAGAAAACGTAAACTAGAAACACACAACAAGGCCAATGGTAAAGGCGGTGGCTGGCGGAAATATTATAATCACCATTTTTTAAAAAGCTCGGCAATACCTTTTGCGTGGAACTGATAAAACAAATAATATTTCAGGAAAAGTAAGATGAATTTACAAGCATTACAGAAACCAAGTGGTTGAAAATATCATATAAAATAGCACGTGGTTTGGTGCTCCTTTTACAATTCATAATAAAGCCATTGTTGCTGGGAACCTTGAAGCAGGTAAAACGGAAGACTTTGCAGCCGCAGCCAACAAGTTGGACTGAAGTTGGTGCACGCCAGGAATCACAGCACAACATGCATGCATGTCTGTTTTGCTAAAGCAAGGGTAATATAAAGAGACCCATCATTTCTATTAAATGAAAACCATACAAAGCAAACAAAACTCACAAGAGCACATCTAGAAGAATACAAAGTGCAATGCCTAACTTAGAAAGCTCTATGACAGACAGGGGCGGATCTAGGATTGCAGACAAAGGGGGCAAATAGTACACAATTATTTTACTATGCAATTATTCAACTAGACAAATATACATGGCATGATTAATTCAACTATAGCTAGCAAATGAAGAGCTTACCTTTTTGAATTGGAGAAAACATAATTAAGCATGGTGGTATAATATGAGAGTTGGCGATAAGCATATTCTTTTTAACTTTTTGGTGTTGAGGCAAGCATAACAGTACAATCTAAGTCCAAGTAGTAGTAGCAACAGTAGCCTAGGTAGTGCCTATTCTCTGGACTAGACTGGATAGAGAGATTTATTCATTTGGCCTAGCTCAGACGAAGCAGACAAACAACAACTTTTGAAATCTTAAATTTATAATTGTTTAATCTAAAATAAAGAAATTAAATAGATAGAAATTAAAAAAAAAAATCTTTGAAATGTATAATTTCCCTTCCCCTGGTCCCCAACTCAATTAATAGTGGGAATTAAAATAGAGAGAGATTAAAAAAAGAAAAAGAGAGAGATGGTGGGTGGATAGATGTGAATTAGAAAAAGAGAGAGAAAGATTAAATAAAAGAGAAAGAGATGGAGTGAGATTGGGATTGGTGAATGTGGAGTTTAAAAAATAGAAAACAAATTTGTTTTAAAATGACCTGGAGTCAATAGCCAAGATTGTATATAAAGAGGGGCAATCTACAATTTTAAAGGGGGGCAAGATAAAACATACAAGTAATTTGATGAGATTTTTCAAAAATATAAGGGGGGCAATTGACCCCCTTATCCAACACATAGATCCGCCCCTGATGACAGAGCCATTTCTACAAGCAAATTACATTTTGGTTATTAGTCTAGAGACATGTTAATATGTCTCGAGTTAGGCCTAACTCTACTTCCAAGTCTTCATTTTCCTTGCTTCCATTTTCATCATTATCACACTCACCCTTCCTCATTATTATCATTTTCTTCCCCATCACTTTTAGTTCCATGAGTTTCTACTGCCATATCTTTACTGTCACTAGTCTTTTCGTGACTTAGCACACCCCGCTTCTTTAGGAGATCTAGGAAGTCCCTACTTTTGAGATATAGCATAACTTTTGGTTTCTGAACTCCTCTAACCCAATTCCATTCCAACTGACTGCCATCAATCTATCATATATACGTTTCTCTTACTTAGGGTTGGAAAAGATGTTCTCCTTGTTCCCGCTTCTTGTTTCTTGAGATTTCATCAAAATCTCTAGTGAACCCACTTGGTGTAGTGTGATTGTTAACTTTTCCTTGGCATGCTTTTTGTAGGTAACTTAGTTGCAACCCCACACTTCTATTCCATATTTTATGATTGTGGGAGTTCTACTTCCACCATTAATAAAAAAATTTAGAATTTGTAATAAATGGTTCCAACATTTTGATCAAGTTAACCTTATGGAAATTAGACTTGTAAATATCTATATGAAGCCCCCCATGGATTCAATGGTATTGACCCCATGCAACCAAGCATAAAAAATCTTTTAGCCATAGCTGCTTCGTTCAAGTCTTCGACTTTCCTAAAACCAAGTCAACAAGCAATAGATAATGCAACCTATGCAACCAAACACACCATAAGAGCACCCCATACACCTCCTGTCTTCCTTTCAAATTCTTTCGACGCTTTGGCAACCTAAGTGAGCTCAACTCTGCCATATACAAGGATTCTATTCATGCTATGTGCAATATTCAGCAACAGAGGGTCTTATCGCATGGACTAAAACTAATTGATAATCATTCAAACTGTGATTTAATCTCGCCGTCAGTTACTTCTTCTGTATGCAAATTTCTGTGCAAGTAACTAATAGTCATGCATTTATGTTATGTTTGTAGTACATTTGGAGGAAACCTATATATGGAATATAATCGCAAGACTATCTTGACATTCATGATGAATCTATGAACACTCTGTTCTTTGGAACCTTCACACTGCCTAACGTCTTCTTAGCCCAACCTTAGTCATGTCTCGGCAAGAAACTCCAACAAGCTTCCATCAAACATCGTTCTTACAGCTTCTTTAGATAAGATACCCTTCAGCCTTTGCAATATAATACCGAGCTATTCATTATTCCTTGCCTGCAATCCTGTGATAACATATTATGGAGCACATCAGAATGGTTCGTGCAATTGCAATTGGGTTACAGGAGATAAATGAAGAATAGGTATAAAAACCAACCAGCCAAATATATCAAATTCATTTCTATTCCCTCCAGTCAACTTCAAAACCTTTGAAAACATCAACTTATCAGGTACAGTATGACCACACTTGCTAAATATGTTTTCGAGATTTGCGAGAGCAAACCTGAAAATAAAAAGGAGGAGACCACCCCATTGAGAACATGCGAGAAACTATTGGGCAGAGATAACCGTAACCATAGTTTTTAATGAATAAACTTGAGGCGATTATGAAAAATGAGGTCACTAAGCTTTCAACATCTGTTAGAATATGTAGGGTTTGCATTCAACATGATAAAAGTTAGAATAAGACTATATTTTGTATAAAAAGTTTTAAATTTCTTGTTTCCACAAGGTTAAGTATAAGTTAGCTTATAGAAGCTTGTATTCAGTCAAGGAACAACAACAATAATACAATTATCCAATTATTTTATTTACATAGTATAAAAACAACTTTCTTTGGTGACCTAAGACTCCGGCGATTCAAACTCTTCTCCACCTCCAACGACTACACACTTTGATAGACGCAAGAGGGGGGAAGGGAGGACAACAACAATAGCCTACCTCAATCAACCAAGAAACGAAGAAATCGCACATACAGACAACTGATCGTCATCTTTCTTATGCAAACAGAGAGAGATCTCTTTCACCACCACCAATTTCGCAAACAAACAATACCAATACCAATGTTAAGCAATACCAGCACCAATGTTGAGCAATCCAACACTAATGCTGAGCAATATCAACATATATGTTGAAATTTTTTTTTCAATTTTTGCGCTGAGGGAGAGTCATGCTAACTCGAGTCGAACCATTAGCCGTTTGAGTCCTTTAACACACATCTATTTATAAGATGTGTGGTGCTCTCTAAGACTACCACTACACAACCAAGTAACTTCATGCATATCCAGTTTGAGTCCTTTAACACACATCTATTTATAAACAACCAACACTACGCATAACTCATATGAAGACAAGATGATAAAACATTGTGAGAAACATTTTTCACATAAAATAAACACAAGCAAGTAAACATAAGAAGAATCACAAATAGCTAATATTATCCATGAAAGCCAAAATAAATCAATAATATCAAATACCCAACGTTTGGAAATCACAAAGGGATAGAAAATAAGAATGGGTTGGCAAATATCATGGGTTCTTCTTTTAAAGACATATCTCTCCTTTTGAAAATCACAGTTTTTTATGCCAAGGTGCACATCAACAGCCAACATCATGTGAATGTCAGCCTTTTTTTTTTTTTTTTTTTTTTTTTTGAGACAGAGCACTTACAGAATCCACGGAAATGCTGTGTAAATTAAGGGGTTGAGCTTTTTGTAGTAATACAGTATGCAAACCCCTTATCACACACTATATTTTCTATGTTCTGTACAGTACCACTTTAAGGAATCGTATCGATCTTTGTTCTACCACAATCTTTCCGTCAATGAACCTACAAGTTGACAAGGGTAAACTGAGCCCAATACACACTATTGGTTGGAAAAGGCGCTCTGGTTGTTACCACCACTTTTTTTTTTTTCAGTGAATAATTATTTTTGTTTGTTGGGATAATATATCTAAGTAATTCGAACATTGCTGTGATTTAAAGCATTGAAAGTGGTTTGAAAGGTAGTTAAACTGATAATTGTCGATTTGTCTTGTTATCTAATATGCAAACTTGTAATGAAGGCGAATCTGTTGAGGTTATCTTAACAGTCTGGTTGTAGCAAACAACAATGAATTCCTTCAGTCAGGCAACAAAGTGACCAAGAAGAACAAACTGACCAACAAACACATCTAAAAACTGCTGAAATTCATACTAGCTAGTAAAAATGAAGTTCTGATTTTTTTTCTTCAAACTACAAGTAGGCATTGAAGTAAACTCAGATGTCATCACATACGAAATAAGCTCATATGTAAAATGCATATGTATATCATACATGGAAGTAAGTTTGTAGCTAGATTTTTTAACTGTTTTACCACCAATGAGCAACTATGGACTCCATAAAATTAGTATTGTTGAGGAAACCATTTTGGGCATGCTTGCAGTCTTTTTAAATGAAAGAATTCATGTAATTCTCTTGTGCTGATTACATACTAGAATTATAATCTAACTACAAGATGAAGGCACTCTACTCATGATATGTACGTAAATCAGTAAATGGATGTCTAAAGTTCAAGTATGAATAAAAAATAAACATGATACTATAATCTTAACTTATATATGTACTTATTGTACATGTTCCAATGTATGAATAAAAAATAAACATGATATTTTGATTCCCTGAAAATATATATTAAGACAATATTTCTTTTATTGCTAATATATTTTTTCATCATTACTTCATGTAGTCTCTATCAAATTTCTTTTATTTGATCAACAAGACTATCATTTTTCAAAGCATAATATATAATAACATAGAGACGGTTCAAAAACATTCTTAAAATATAGTTTGGACACACTATCAAAAGCATACAATCTAACTATTTGATCTAAACAGACAGCCCAACTGTATGATAGTGATTTTTCTTACATCTGCATCCTGAAAGTTAAAACTAAAAATATTTTTTCTTCTATTAAGCATTTAATCAAACAGTTGGTGTGCAAACTATCAGGCAATGCATAGGAGATTGTTAGGTGAAAATTTTCCATTGTGAAAACATACAAAACGATGGATAAGGGAACACAAATACTCAATAACGTCGTCGGGAGAGAATGTCTTCGGCAGGAAATGGTGTCGGCAACGATCGTCTTCGGTCGGAAGGAGATGACAGAGATGAAGGAGAAGCTATGTCTGGTTGAGAAGCTCTATTTTGTTGAGAAGCTCTGTTTTGTTTTGTTTAAGAGAGGAGAAACTCTTTTTTTTTTTTTAAGAGAGGAACCGTATTGAAGAGAGGGAGATGAAAGGTTTTGTTTCTCTTGTATAGTAAATAGGGATTTAACGAAAAAAGACAAAAAAAAAATAAACAAACAAACAAACAAAATACTAAAGAGGGCTTTAACAAAATATATATATACTAAAGGGCGAATATATTAGGTCGGTAGCCCATACAAATGCAGTAATGAACCTCACAACCGCAGGCACAAATTTTATTAATTTTTAATGAGCATTTGAGCGGGGGAATTTCCCTCCTTATCCCACTTTAGACGCTCATGGCGGATATAAACTCCAGGTAAAATATCGCATGTGCGCGATTCGTCGGATTAATTGATCCAGATTAGGTTCTAGATCCTTGCCAAGAGAATGTATCCTACAAGTTCGGACGATGTGAAGTTAGTACAGTGATTGCGACTAAGGTGGAGTCAACAATACCAAGATAACGGCCCGTACACTGAGTGCTACCCACAAAATTGTGGTCGCACATGAGACTTGAGGACGAGGTGTACTTCGAGATGTAGCACCAGTGGATGGATTGTAGGATGTGTGACGATTAGCACCAAATGTGGAGATTGTTAGGATGAAGTTGACTTGAATAGTCCCATATAAAGTAATGAGGAGTCGTCACTAAGGTTTATAAGAAGATGGTTCATTCCTTAATAGCAACGAGGTTTTTTAAGATAAAAACCCCACACCCGAGGCTCAGATGAAAGACCCAAATTGCAGGTGTTTAAATTGGGAACAATATCATTGCTACCTATAGTGAACCTAAGTGCGCACACGCGCTCGACGCCAACAGAGATGTGATTCGATTTGAGCGTGTAAATTAGTCCCACATAAGTTAAGGAGTCACATGGATCGAAACAACATCTTTACCACTGGGCCCAACAACCAATTGCGTGAAATCCTGAAAAGCAACTAAGTTTGCAATAAATGAACATTGAAATAAGTAAATTTGTAGACGTTAATCTGTTGGTAGCTAACAGTGATTTGGTTGCCTTTATTAGTTTCACAAGGATAAATATTGCCATCATGGGTTTGATAAAAGAAAGTGACATGTTGTTGAAGAACACACATTCCATTTTGAGTCTTGTGGCTTCTTGCTGTACCTGAGGATTGTTCTGTATGTGGTGTGGAGCTCTTGCCAAATATGTTATCAAGAATGACTAATGAATTTCTTCGTTTGAACATGTTAAATATTTACTAAAAAGGAAAGAGGAGATTTCAGGAGTCTCCAAGTAATTTTGAATTAGCTTTTCAACAGTAATAGGAACTTTAGGAGCTACTATGGCGAATACATTAGTATCATCACTCTAATCTGAGTCCTACATCTTTGATGATACATCAAATAATCTTTTGATCGCGATCGTACATGTGGTAAAGATTATCCATCACGAGAAGCAAACACCTCACTAAATATGGGTAACATACCCAGTCATTAAGGCCCAAAGAGGCATTTGATAACGGATCATGAACAAAGTTAGAGGCCCAAGCCCCAGGCCCAAAGGATCTCTCCCCTTAGAGAAGAAAAATGTTACAAAGGAAACAAGTCATGGAGGGAACCACTCCCCCAAGAACGCATCTCAATGAAGGAGGAGACTGTTGTGGAAAACGTCCCCCAACAAAGTTAATTACTCAAATTATATAAGATAAATTAGGGATTCACGAAAAATGTATGCAAACACAACACAACAAAACTCTGTTCAAATTCATTATCTCCCACAGTTAACTAACTTAAGCATTGGAGTGCTTTCGGCTACCAAACAGGTGGTCTTTGGTAATCTAACCTTGTTTTGCATGTCAGATATCTAGAAGAATAGATTTGGACGCATTAGTTTGGTGCCTTCCGTGAGGAATGACAATTTTTAAAAAAAAATCAAAACAGAATTGTTGGTAGTTTCTTTAGCACGAATCAGTAACAAAAAGATATAGTGCAAATGGACACCCTACAAATTCTCGGCTTAGCAACAATCAAGGAAATTCTTCTACTGGTTAAACTCAATTACCAAGTGGACACATCCCAAATCCAACATTGGGAGAACTGGTAGCACAAAGTAGTGTAGTGCAACCACAAGATATGTTGGCCCAACAGGCCCTTGCATTCAGAGAATGATGACAGATCCTTGTGTAGATCTACTTTTGGCCCAAATGGCTTGTCTGGCTAAAATGGTCGAAAAACTTACTCAAGAACGTGTTCCACCTGTCGAACACATCATATTGCCACTTCAGCAAAATTCCACCAACCATCTTCAAGTAAACCAAGAAGCACCTCTAGAGCTTCGGAGAACGAACTTCAAAGGAAGTGAACTTCAGGGCGATGGGTCTTAGACTGGTGGAATTCCTCCACAAATTCCTTCAGGATTGGAGTCACAGATCCCAATATGATGTACGTGTTGGCCATGCCACCTTTCTACGACAAAATCATTAGGACCCCACTGCCAAAAAAGTTCATCCCACCAAAGTTCGAAACATACGATGGCACCATAAATCCACTGGATCCACTTCCACCATATGACCGCGTTGAAAGAAAACACATATTCCATCATGTGTAAGACCTTTCCAACTAGCCTCACCTCCACGGCGGTGAGTTGGTTCAACAATCTTCCGCCAAAATTGATAGATTCCAATCATTGGCCATGACCTTCATCACGAGGTTCATCATAAATCAACGGATCATAAAGGGTCCTCACTATTTGCTTCACGTTAAGCAAAAGCTCAAAGAAACTCTCAGGGAATATGTTACACGTTTAACTGATGAGTTAATCATGATCGATGGATGCAGCGACGACACGGCTATGATCATTTTCACTTCGGACTCAGAGGAGGGAAATTTTACAAGTTTCTGACCCTGGAACCTCCAAAGAGCATGGCGACCTTGCTAAAAATACATCATTCTTGAAGAAATGTGGTTGTAAAGAAGAATAATGAGTCCAATAAAAGGTCTTTCCCAACGAACCGGGAAAGTAGAGAGGAGAGAAGGAGGAAAGATAGACACGGGAAGACATCGGTCAATCCAAAAGGCATCGGACTAATGACATGTCCAAATTTGGCAAACAAGAGCTCGGAAAGCTGCAATCCACCTGAGCCAGGCATGGTCGGTCGACCCATTTGGTTGACACAAAGTATAAGCCATTCACTGCTCTGAAAATGAATTTGGCAACTATCTTGAAGTCCATGGCGTACTGGGAAGACATCAAATGGCCACTCAAACTAATGGGAGATCTGGCTAGACGAGATAAGAAAAAATATTGTTCTTTCCACAAGAACCACAAACACGACATTGAAGATGGCTATAACTGAAAGAATGAGATTGAGTACTGGGTCCAGAGATGACGATACAGTGAATTTGTTGGGCTGAAAGACAAACAGTCCAAAGGAAAAGAGAAAGCGGACGCCACCGCAGGGTCGAATGAACAGGCCAGAAAACTGATACACGTTCTCTATGGTGTAGTTGGAGATCAGGAACGATCTAACCAATCACAGAAGCAATTTGTCAGGGATTTACGGATGAGATTACTACACCCGGACCTTCCCGCTCAGCGTGCCAAAATAGACCACCAAACTCTGACTTTTTAAGAAAAAAGATGCACAAGGAGTTCATTTCCCCCATAATGTGCCCTGGTGATTTCAGTACTGATAGCCAAGTGGGAGGTCAAAAGAGTACTCGTTGAGATGGTAGCTCGACCAACCTCCAATACCTGACAACATTATGCAAAATGCAATTCAGCGAGGAGGGACCTACACCCACTGACCAACCTATGGTGGGTTTCAGTGGTGAATAATGCCACCCACTCAGACTAATCCGATTACCAGTCGAAGCAGGAGCACTAGGTAAACAACGAGTCTTATTAACAAACTTATTTGTTGTCGACGAACCATCCACATACAACATGCTTCTAAGGAGACCTTGGCTAAATGAAATGGGTGCAGTGTCTTCCACCAAGCATCAATGTTTTAAGTATCACATTGGTGACGACATTGGGGTCAGCAAAGGAGTTCGGCCGACTGCATGTGAATGCCATTACGCAACAATAAAGCCCCCTAACAAATAGCAATCACAGTCAAGACCAGAGAATACATTACCGGATCAATCGCAAATGGATTACGACCTCCCAGAGGACATCAACTACTCCGAGGGGACGACCAAATATTGGCCATTTAGAGGAAGAAACAATATTGATCCATCTTGATGGTGCAGAAGAAAACAACACAGTTCAGATCGGCACAAAACTTCACTCGGAGCTGAGTAACCAACTAATCCAGTTGCTAAAGGATAACCAGGACGTATTCACCTGGACATTGAAGGACATGGTGGGCATTGATCCCTCCGTCATCACTCACAGATTGCAGGTCAACCTGATAAGAAACAAGTCCGATAGAAAATAAGACCAGCGTAATCAAGTTATCGATGATAAAATGCATCATTTACTGAATGCAGGGATGATCAAGGAATTCTACTACCCAGACTGGATGGCCAACAAAATTCTATTAAAAAAGAACAAAAAATGGAAAGTATGCATGGACTACACGTACCTCAATAAAGTTTGCCTGAAAGATAGCTTTCCACTTCCACGTATTGATCAAATAGTGGATGCCACCTCCGAACACTAACTCCTAAGCTTTATGGATGCATATTCTAGTTACAACTAGATATAAATGCATCCAACGGATCAGGAGTAAACATCTTTCATAACAGAAAAATGTATGTATTGCTACCAGGTGATGTCGTTTGGACTAAAGAATGTGGGAGTTACGTACCAATGTCTTGTGAACAGAATGTTCAAAGATCAGATTGGCAAGACCATTGAGGTGTACATTGATGACATGCTGGTCAAGAGCCTACATAAAGATGATCACATCAAAGACCTTCAGCAAGCCATCTCTCAGCTCCTTAACTACAAAATGATGCTAAATCCAGAAAAAGTGTACGTTTGGAGTAGAGTCAAGAAAGTTCCTAGGGTACATGGTCAACCAAAGAGGAATCAAAGCTTATCCGAAACAGATACAAGTGCTTCTCAACATGCGATCGCTTGCTAACATCAAAGGTGTACAGAGCCTCAATGGTAGGGTAGCGGCCTTGAACAGGTTTACCTCCAAATTATCAGACAAATGCCTTCCCTTCTTCAAGATCTTAAAAGGGAACAAAACGTTCACATGGAATGAGGAATGCGAATAAGATTTCCAAATCTTGAAGGCACACATGGGGAGTACTGAACTATTATCAAAGTCGAAACTAGGCAACACACTATACTTGTACCTGTCAGTGTCGAAACACGTAGTTAGCTCCACATTGATATGTGAGGAGAACGACACACAAAAGCCAATATACGACATCAGAAAGACATTTGCGGACGCAAAAGCTAACTACCTAGCCCTGGAGAAACTAGCATTGGCCTTGGTCATATTTTCTAGAAAGCTGCGATCGTACTTCCAGGCCCACCCCATCATCATCATGACTGAACATCCACTTAAGTCGGTACTACAGAAACCAAAGTTGTCTGGAAGAATGATGAAGTGGGTGTTAAATCTCAACCATTCGACATCAGCTACGCTCCTAAGACCGCAATAAAAGCTTAGGCATTGATGGACATCATCGCTGAATTCATAGGCACTAACAAGCATCAGCCGGACAACAACAAGGGGTAAGAAACTGCTAAACACAATACTCAAGGATGGATCCAGCGCTGTGACGGAACATCCAACGAAAAGGGTAGCAGAGCTGGAATAACTCTGTACAATTCAGAGGGAGTGACCTTGGAAAGAGTCATAAAGTTCAGTTTCAAAGCCTCAAATAACGAAGCTGAGTATGAAGTCATAATAGCCGGATTACAATTGGCTAAACACCTTGGAATAAAAGAAGTCAGTTTTTTTGCCGACTCCAAATTGGTGGTCAGTCAATTGAACGGTGAATTCCAAGTGAAAAATGAGCGGATGACAACATATCATAAAAAGGCAAGTAAATTGATCGAAAGCTTCAAAGCAATCACCGTTCAAAGATACGCAAGAGCAAAAAACCAGAGAGCAGACAGGCTAGCGAAATAAGCATCATGTGCTGAGGAGGCTGAAAACCCACTCATCACAGTACAAGAAAGCTCAATCATAGATAACCATGCACGCGAAATGTGTACAACAGATCAGGAAAATAATTGGATAACTCTAATCCTTGCGTACACACAAAACGAAGCCCTACCAATAGACATAATGGAGGCCCATAAGCTACGGAATAGAACAGTATGATACACACTGATTAATGACAGATTTTACTGGGGTCTGCTATAGGTCCGCTGCTAAGATGCCTTTCGCCCAACGATGTCAATTATGTTCTACGAGAAATTCATTTCGGCATATGCGAGAATCATCCAGGTGGAAGAACATTAGCTCACAAAGCTCTAACATTGGGATACTACTGACCAACAATGCAACAAGATGCAAATGAACTAGTTCGGACATGTGACAAATGCCAACGATTTGCTCCGTACACACATGCCAGGAAAAAAGGTTAATCCCAATGAGCAGTCCGTGGCCATTCACATAGTGGGGAATGGGCATCGTAGGCCCACTTCCAGTCTCCGATAGGAAAAGTTCTTTTTTGTAGTAGTGGACTACTTTACCAAATGGGTAGATGTAGAGCCACTGTGAAAGATAGGAGAAGCTCAAATAGAAAACTTCTTGTGGAAGGACATAATATGCAGATTCGGAGTTCCAAGAGCAATTGTCACTGACAACGGGACCTAGTTCAAAGGGAAAGGTCAAAAGGTTGTGCTAAAACTTGAGCATCAAACACCACTTTTCAACACCTGCTCATCCACAAGCTAATAGACAAGCAAAAGTGACTAACCAAAAAATCCTAAAGGCCATCAAGAAAAAAGTCGAAGCATCAAAAGGATTATGGGTGTTTGAATTACCAGGCATCCTATTGGCCTATAGGACAATGAAGAAAACTTTGACCAGAGAAGCACCATTTTCCCTAGCCTACGGATCTGAGGCAATGGTACCAGTTGAGATTTGCATGCCAACCTTCCGAATTGAAGAGTTTGGAATAGAGGACAACGACGAAGCACTGCGTGTCGAAGAAGACCATCTCGAAGAAAAATGGGATAAAGCTTCATTCAAAGTCGCGGCTTACCATAATGGAGGCTCATTCAAAAATGGGATAAAGCTTCATTCAAATGGAAAAATGACAAGTTACTACAATAAAAAAGTCAAAGCTCGCACATTCAAAATCGGTGATTAGGTATCAAAAAAAGCCAGTTCAACACAAAAGAACTGGGTGCGGGTAAGTTGAATTCAAATTGGAAAGGGCCATACAAAGTGGTGAAAATCAATAGACCAGTAATATACTGGTTAGAGAATTTGAAGGGAGAGCAACTCAAGAGACCATGTGTGACGACCCTCCCGCACTGTACCGATATTGTCCGCTTTGGGCTACCATCCGGCCCTCACGGCTTTAAAAGGCCTCGATACAATGGGGAGCTGACCCCGCACATATAAGGATCATCCTCCTCCCCTACCTAGGCGATATGGGACTATGATTCCCCTTGTAGCTCGTCCAACCTCTCCAGGCCTATTGGGGCTGTTGGGCTCCAACCCTCACCCTCACTCTCACCCTCACCTCAGGTCCGCCCACTCAGGGTCTCACACCATGGAATGTAGAACATTTGAAAAGGTATTATCAATAAACTATCACATTCCAATAATCTTTCGTCTCTTAATCTAGTAATCTAAGCTAGTTAGAACATCAAAGTCAGACTAGAAAATTATTTATAAATCTTCTGGTCCGATCACCAAGTCAGACCATGAAGTGTATTAAGCTAGTCAGGACATCAAAGTTAGACTAGAAAATTATTTATAAATCTTCTGGTCCGATCACCATGTCAGACCATGAAGTGTATTGACTCAGACTTATAAATTTTCTGGTCCGATCACCATATCGGACCACAAAATGTATCAAATTAAATCAGGACATCCGAGTCAGACTTAATCAAATTGTATGGTCCGATCACCATGTCAGACCACTAAATGTATCAAATTAGTCAGAACATCCGAGTCAAACTTAATCAAATTTTCTGGTCCGATCACCATGTTAGACCACGAAATGTATCAAATTAGTCAAGACGCCCAAGTCAGACTTACTTATAGTTTTCCTGGTCCGATCATCATGTCGGACCACAAAGTATATCAGGACATTCAAGTCAGATGTACTTACAAACTCGTCTGATCATCATGATAGACAAAGAAGAGTATTAGAACTAGTCAAGACAACAAAGTCCGATTAAGTGTTTGAGTTAAAAATATTCTTGTTCATCCACCAAGTTGAACAAGAATGTATATTCAACTAGTCGGGACCACAAAGTCAGACAAGATATCCTTTTTTTAGTTCAAGAACTAAGTCGAAAAACATGAGTTTCGCCAGGAAGGGCTACCAAGTCCACAATCATGGAATTATATAAGGTTAAACTATCAAGTTAGACAAGAACATCTACGAAGCCCGGACATCAAAGTCAGGTTATATTTATTATCTAAGTCTACACCACAGCGTTAGACTACAATAACAATAAAGCCTAGGATTCAAATCCAAATACGTTTACGATATCTTCTAGATCAAAGTCAAGAATAAAGTATCTATTATAATAGACCTACAAGTTGGACAACAACTATTACGAGAAAGGCAGACAATGCAACAAAAAACATACAAATATTAAAGGAATAATATTCATTAATGATCTAATCTATTACATCGAGGGAAGAGGTTACATCGATAGCAGTTGGAGAGGAAGCAATTCTTTCAGCAGGGTCCACTGAAGAATTTGGAACATTGTCTTCAACGGCAAGATCGACTGGAGAAGATGAAGTCTTGTCTTCAGTAGAAAGAGTAGACGGAGGAGACATAGCTTTATCTTCTTTTACAGATTCAGCCGAAGGAGACGAGACCTTGTCAATACTGATAGGATCAGAAGGAGGAGAAGATGCTTGACCTTCATGAACTGGATCGCTCGGAGGAATTGGAACAGGTTCTTTCTTGTTTTCAGATGGAGTAGAAACATCTTCAAATACTTGCTCAACGGTATCATGATATTTTGACATATCAAAGCCCTCCTCCGACTCAATAGAGTCAATGATCTCAATCCTACCACTAATAATCTTACTCCACTCTACGGCATCTGCAGTAGCTTTAGCCTTCTCTGAAAAAGCAAAAAGTTATTGTTTGGTCCGAACAAGTTCTTCCTCAACTCCAGAAAGCTTATCTGATTGCTCCTTACCGCTCCGCTCATCTCCTTTGCAAATTGTTATTTAACATAAGCAAGCTCCGGTACCAATTGTTCCACTTGCTTTTTATCAGTCTTACGAGACGCAGACTGTGACTCAACAACACGAGACGCTTGATCACATGCAACCTTCTCCATGGAAAACTCATTCTCAATAGTAGACAATCACTCCCGCATGCGATTCATCTCCCCCTCCGCAATAGTAAGTTTAGAAGCATACTTATCTCGAACAACTTCCACCTCATTCATAGAAGCCCGAGAAGATTCAATAATCTTTTCCTGATCAGCACACCGCTCCTTTAGCCTATCCACCTGAAACAGAGCACCAAAAAGTTGCAACAACTGCTCCGCCATTTTCTTCTCCAAGTCTAACACGTGATCACGAACAACCTGATACTTGGACCCCATCATCTCAGCATAAGTGAGATGGGACATCCCCTCCATTATCTACTTCACACCTTTGTTAAGGTGATATCTAGCAGGACGTACGGGGATAATAAATTTTCCATCAACCACTTATGCCACAAGTTGAGGTGATTACGTGCATTCTCCTGCAAGTCAATCTCCGAAAACTAGCTGAAATTACCATCCGTATTAAAATGGATTTTTCCAGGAACATACTCCTTCCAGCTAACTTGTGGATGAAGCTAAGAAGGATCCAAAATAACTGAAGCTACACCCTTGGTCACATTTTTGACGACCATAATTTCAGTGATGGCAGAAACACCACTTTTTCCTTTCTTCTTCAAAGCAACTGGACCTTGCTTTGGACAGGGAGGAGGAGAAGTAGATACCTCCTTCAACCTAAGATTAGTAGAACAAGGAGAAAAATGAGGAGACTTGGAGCTTTGACCCCGATCAACTTCAACCTCGTCAAAACCAGGATTATAGTCAAAGTCGTCCAAAGTCAACTCCGTATTTGGATTCCGAGATTGCTCCATCGCAAATTGTGTCATCTTATTTGAAATGACAAGCATGTCATTAGCCAAAACCTTGTTGAGATCAACCACGCGAGTAGTAGAAAAAATGGACTTCTCGTATTCTCTCGACGGAAGAAAGACTTCCAATTTACTTCTCTCCTTAACCCACTCCAGTTCCTCATCCTCCTGTGCAACTACAATGAGATGACGAGCAGAACCAACATGCCTCTTCCGGCTTAAAGGCCGACTAGATTCAACCAAACTGCTCACAGCTTGCCTCTTAGAAGGACTGGCAGGTCTTAGAGCTTTCCTCTTCCTAGTGACAAGACCAAAACCACCAATACCAACAGTAGTAGAAGCGTCGAGAACCGTAACTTTCTCGGCAGATCTCACTTTCCCATCAACGATAGCAACACCAACGCTAACAGGAGTGGTACTCTTCTACGCCGCATCAGAACTGACATGAGATGCAGCACGAGCAACAGTGATGTCAGAGTCACGACTTCGAAGAATCAAAAAACGCTCCAAGGCATTTAGACTGTACAAGCCACTCTGGTCAACAGCCTCCTACGCGAGGAAGTCTTCTAGACGTGCAAGAGGCAGCGAGAGAAACTGCTTCTTAATATCCTCATCCGCTTTAGTCAACAACATATCACTCCACTTCTTGGGTTCCATGAATGACCTCAAAGTGTGTTTGTTGCCAAGCATGAAATACACAAACTTCATGGAAGCATAAAACCAGGACCTCACCCAGAACCTGATAGCATCATTCGACTTCCCCAAACAAGAAGGTAAATAAAAAAAGCAAACACGATTCGTGTAAACCTTGATCGTCACCACAGAGTGCAGAGTCCTTTCGTTTAAAGAAATACTACACTATAAAACTCTCACCATAATTCCAACCATGACCCTCCAGCCAATGGGACCCATCTAAGCAGGAGGAATTTCGAAAAAATACAAATAGGCCTAGAAGATCTCCAGAACTAGAAAATGGACGTCAACCTTAAACATTCAAGGGTAAAGAGCAATGTAACTAGGCCTCGGTCAAGCAGGGCTGTAACCCTATCTGGGTATCACAGGTTTCAAGTTGTACGAAATAAAAAACGTCCGATGAACATAATCCAAAGTATCATGCATTGCCTAGGCTAAAAAAAGGCCTCATAAATGGCTAGTTTATCATCACTTAGGGTTATGTTGAAGCCATGACAAAGAGTTTGAGAATACAATTGATGATACATCAAACTGTCCTCTAATTAGCACCGTACACGTGTCATGATAATCTCGTCAAATAGAACAAAGCTGGCCTGATTGCACTCCAATCCAGCAAGGCCTAGTCAAGACTAAGCTCACTATTGGCAGGATCCCAAAGGTCGGACCCAAATTGCAATGCGCTACTAAGCACACTAGTCACACGTCAAGCCCAATACTCATAAGCTCTGATAAGGAAAGAGTAAGCTATTATAAGGCAAGTATATGGGGGATTGACCCAAGACAGGCAAGCCAAAAATACATTGGTTCCGACTAGGAAACAAATACTGGAGTATAAGTTGGGCAGTGAAACTTCACTGCATGGACAACACTCCGAAAGGAAAACCTCTCTCGCAGATCCAGGAGCACAAGTCGTGTAGGGAAACTTCTCTACATGGACAGCTCCCAACAAGGAAAGGGTTTCAACAAGATCTCTTTCCCTAAACTAAGCTACCAAAGGCCTAGCCGAACAATGACTCTCGAACTATAAAAGAGAGATAAGGTCGATGAACAAATGTACGCTACAGAAACCCAATTTATAGCTTTAAGCCTTATCTAACTTAAGCATCAGAGTGCCATCAGCCACCACACGGTGGTTTTTGGCTCACGTGCGTTCCTTGTGCTAGTTTAGGTAAAGACTAGGAAGGATAACGGGAATCGACTACATCAGTTTGGTGCCGTCCGTGGGGAATGACAAAGTTTCTCAGAAAAAATAGTCGTACCACCTTTCCCAGAGAGCCAAAAAGATGGTGACCACAAGGTCTTGCAACAATGGAGACATTGCTGAACCCTCGAACACTTGAACTAGCAGAGCGCACAAGGCATCCAATTATGTCGGGTCCAAATCTGTCACCCTTTCAACTCCAATCTGTTTGACTCCTCGATTCCATCAAAAATTTGGAAGAACTGAAGTGGCCCCCAAGCACCGAGGAGACCTCGCTCGACACGACAACAACAAATATTGCGCCTTCCATAAGGAAGGTGGACATGATACTGAAGATTGCAGAAACCTCAGAGGAGAAGTCAAGTACTGGATTAGGAAAGGCAAGCCCAAGGAGTTCCTGAGCTCGGACAGGAGGCATGTCCGGGCAAAGAAAAGGGAGGACGCTGTCAAGAAGATTGAAAAGGAAACTCCTAACATCATTTATGTTCTCCATGGGGTCGGTCCCGAGGGAGAAGAATCCAACAGGTCCTGCAAGAGGACGTTGACTAAGATACAAACACCACCCCAGTGCAAGGACCGATAAGTGCAGCATGCACGAGTTCAAAGCCCGATCCCACCATTGATGTTTACGGACAGGGATCTCCAGGGCGTACATTCTCCTCACAATGACGCCCTGGTAATCTCCATCCTCATTGCAAAGTGGGAGGTAAAAAGAGCCTTGGTGGATACAGGAAGCTCACTTAATGTCATGTTTCTCAATGCATTCCTAAATCATAAACATGCAACTCAAGGAGAAAGACTTGACCCCCGCCACTCACCCCATGGTTGGATTCAGTGGAGAGAAATGTTTCACTATCGGGAAGATCAATCTAATGGTGGTGACGGGAGAGCCACAATTGCGAAAATACCTTGTCCAGGAATTTATGGTGGTTGACGCTCCTCCACCTACAACATCATTCTGGGAAGGCCTTGGCTTCATCATGTGGAGACAGTAGTTTCCGCTCTACACCAATGTATCAAATACACAGCCAACCAGGCTCAAGGAACTATCCGAGGATATCAACCTGCCTGCAGCAAGAAACTGGCATTATGCAGCCTTGAAACAACTAAATTGCTAATTACAGTTCATGCCCGAGGAACAGACATGTCAGGCACTGGGCCTAAACAAAAAGGGAGAATCAATCTGCGCGGACAGAGAGAATGTCTCGACAATCGAAGTGCAGCTATGAGGAGAGCTAGAATTCAAGGCTGGAGACTCAATCCAAACCAACATAAAGCTAAGCAGTAACACTTCAACAAACATACGCCTATTCAAAGAGCTTATAATCAGCAAGGAACTGCCCGTCAGCATGAAGTCCACTCTTCAGTAACTTTGCTAACTTTAGCAAAACAAGGCACTTCACTAGAGGGACTATGCAATCCAAGCCAGGACCATAAGCTCCTCATTCAGGGACGGGTTAGCTTAGTCTCCTCTCGGAGTCAAATTATCTGTTGCTTTGATTTTGTTTTTGTTTTTTAGTTTAGAAGAATTGTTCACATGAGACATATTCAAGAATAAAACAGATTTTATTGATTGCAATGAAAGCTATTACAAAGCTTGCCACTAACTAGTATAAAATTTTACACACTACAAGTATCTAAGTACGGTGCAAATATGCATCTACTAACGCGCACGTCGAAACTTTGCTCCGCCAATCTGTCTTCAGAGAAGGTTGTGAAAGTAAAGTGCTTGAAGAAGGCTGCAAGCATGCATTCCATTGTTTACTCCGCCAATCTACCTTTCGAATGCGAGGAAAACAAAAGAAGGCAGACGAGACTATCCCTAAATAGCGGATTCATTGGGGTCTCACAGTGCTTCCATCCACAAAACTGTTGTCCAGTTTAGTAGGCTTCCCGCTACATCAACCCACCTTATGAAGATGATTCAGAAGGAGAACAGATGGGGACAACTCTCAAATGTGTAATGCCTGGGGTGACGTAGAGATACCACCCCAGGACCGAAAGTCACGTCTGTTGGCGCTCCACTTCACAAAAAACTAGCTGTAGGGATCATCTCCCAACTGCAGTGACAGATGGGAGCTCAAGAACAACAGAAGATGGAAAACAGACCTGTCCCCTGAGAAAGAGCCCATACTTCTTCTTCGAAATGTAAGAAGATATTACAAGATCTCATGGAATCAATTGGGTGCTCACCCAGATTAGGTGGCATCACATAATAGCAGGTCTTATTAAGATTTCTCGCTGCAAATGTCAGAACATTCGAAAACTCTAGTAACGGAGATCTTCCTTCAGCCTTTGGAAAACCCAAAGCATATTCTCTGGTAAGATCACATTCGATCAACATACTCTACAACACTCATTGTAGTGCTTGAGATAGAAAACAACTAGCCTATATATAGGCGAGGTGGTTTACGAAGCAGCGTCAACCAACAGTTATGTCAACATTAAATGTCGTATGAGAAATAGGAAAACGATGGTTCCAATTGCAATTGAACGAGTCCACATTCATCGAATTAATAGCCTGCACGCGATGGCTTAGTTAGCTCCGACTGATTACAAAAGCTTCGGGCCCGCTCTATCGGTTAGCTCGCCAAAAGCGTACGACGATGGGTTAAAAAATGGGAGCTTAGTCAACATTTATAACACCTGACCGCGATGGCTTGCCAGGGACCATTGTCCAACTATAGATAACGGTCACCAAACTTAGTTGGTTTCAACCTATGACGATAGCTTCTGATCCGCTCTAATGCCCAGTCCGTAAAACGGGTGCCAACGGTTTAGAGAGTGGTAGCTTAGTCAGCGGTCAGATGCCTGATTGAGACAACTTGCCAGGGATCATTGTCCAAACATGGACAATAGTGATCGAACCCGACAAAAGCTTAGTCGGTGACGACCGATGACAATAGCTTATGGTCTGCTTGAAGCCTAGTCTGCTAGTAACGGGTTTCAACGGCTTAGAAAGTGGGAGTCTAGTCAGTGCTCTTGACGCTTGAATAAGATGACTTGCCAGGGATCACCGCTCTTACGTAGATGATGATAGACAGTGGTCGCTGATGATGATGGCTTTTGGTATGCTCTAAGCCTAGTTCGTTGCATGCGAATTTCAATTACTTAGCAAGTAGGAGCTTTGTCATCGCTATGATGCCTGTCCTGGATACGAGTCAAAAGTCTGGTTAGAGCTCTGAAAGGTCAACTTGAAGGACTCGCAAGGACTATTGTTTGATCATCCACAACAGTGTATGTGCTAGGACCACTGTCTGACCAGTTTGCTCACAATAGCAACAACTGCTGGTCTGATATACAGCCAGGCCGCCAAACAAAGGGTGAATTACACTCCCTGGTTTTAAAAGGATTCTAACCAGGATTGCACTTAACTATCGCAACACAAGCAGTCAGAACTCTCACCAGCAGATCAATCATACGACTTCCTGACCTAGTAGAGCATTCCATCTAACAACTAATGTTGCATAAGACAAAACAGATAAAAGCTAGCAGAGAAAGTAAAAGAAAAGTGCACAAGTACAAAATGTCAATCATTTGCAAGCCAAAAAAATACAAGGTTCACTCCTCATCAGGAGGAGAGTCAGATACAACAGAGCCAGACTAAGCAGGAGAAGAAGTAGATGACACATCTGTACGTGCTGCCTCTCAACCACCCTCATTTGGGTCACCTTCTTCTGCGAATGGATTGGAAGCCACTCCAAATTCAGCATATGCCACCTCTTCATAATAAAAAAGATACCAATCGGGATGTTCCTCCTTCATAAGCTGCAACAGCTCCAACCTTCCATGCACGACCTTGTGGAACTCAAACGTGCCCTGAGCCTTAAGAAGCTTCTCCTTGCGTACCCTTGATTCAACAAGCTCCCGCTTCAGCTTGCCAGACACCATGTTAGTCTTGGACTGCTCAATGCCCAGCTTATCATTGTCAACACTTAGTTCATTCTGTGCCAGAAGAAGCCGCTCTTCCGCTGTCCGAATGCACCTGGCATTAAAATGAACATCAGCCTCCAATTGCTGACATCGAACAACTCATTCAGATTCCTTTTTAGCTTTCTCAGTGTTCATAGCCTGTATTTTAGCCTGTACTCCAATCGCAGTCTCATGGGAAAATTGTAAGTCATGACAGATAAGGTTTAGTTCATTCTCGAACTGATCCCTCGTGGACACTGCCCTCGCCAGGTCGGACTTAAGCGTTTCCATGCAAATCCTTTGAGCCTTCGATCTTGTGCGCCGAGACTCTGTTCCAGCATCTAAGTGAGCTTCGAGTTGCTTCCTCAACGATTCAATATCGTAGAGAGAGTCAGAGTATGACTTCTGCAAGTTTGCAAGTAATCGCTCCATGGTATACACTCTCTCACGATCGACCTTGACTTCAGTCCTAGTGGCGGTCACTTGATTCAGGTATGACATCCCTAGTACGATATGTTTCTGCCCTTTATCCATATGCTCTCCCAGAGTCTCTCCTTCTGGCTTTAGAGCACAATTCGCTATCCAGTCATTCCAATTGCTAATATGCTTCTTAGAAGCGTAAGAAATGTCAACCTCTTGGTGCCAAGCTTGGTTGCTCATATTTACCACGACTGGAGCAAACAGACTAATCCAAGCATTCGGATGGAAGTCTTCGGGACCAAAATCACTCCATCACCACCCATCACTGTCTTCACTGCATCAGGGCCCTCAAATGAACTCCTCTGGAGGGGACAATGGCGTCAGATCGGCGCCCAAAGTGAAGAACACCAGATCATTAGGAATCACATATGTTTCACAAAGGACTTCAAGACTCGACTTAGAAAGCGATCTCTCCTCAAAGAACTTGCAGTCTTTAGCAAACAATTCACCGGAAAGCCATGAAAGATAGTACAAGATTTCGACTATGAATGTTGAGCAAAGTAAAAAATACGGAATGTAGTACTATAAATCAAAGTCTCTGAGATTGAAAGAGTAAAGAAGATAAACTTCACATAGAGAATATCCATATAGAAAACAGAACTCTTGCATTTTTCTCAACCATCATGACTGCACACTTTCTTCATGAAATGACTTGGTGGACTAATAAGCTGGCCTACCAACTCGGGGGGATCAGCTGATGATACATCAAACCGTCCTTTGATCAGCACCGTACAGGTGTTATGATAATCTCGTCAAATAGAACAAAGCATGCTTGATTGCATGCCCAATCCAGCAAGGCCCAGATAGCACTAAGTAGACTATTAGCAGGATCCAAAAGGTTGGACACAAATTGCAATGCGCTACTAAGCCCACACGTCACGCAGTCCAGCCCCATACTCGTAAGCCCTAATAAGGCAAAAACAAGCCCTTATAAGGCAAGTATTTGGGGGATCGACCCAAGACAGGCAGACCAACAATACATTGGTTCCGACTAGGAAACAAAACTGGAGTATAAGTCGGGCAGAGAAACTTCCCTGCATGGACAACACTCCGAAGGCTCTCCCGCAGATCCAGGAGCACAAGTCGTGTAGGGAAACTTCTCTACATGGACAACTCCCAACAATGAAAGGATTTCCAGCAAGATTTCTTTCCCTAAACCACACCACCAAAGGCCTAGCCGAACAATACTCTCACACTATAAAAGGGAGATAAAGTCGATGAACAAGGATACGCTACAAAAACCCAATTTACAGCTTTAAGCCTCTCCTAGGCCTTATCTAACTTAAGCATTTGAGTGTTATCGTCCACCACACAGTGGTCTTTGGCTCACGTGCGTTCCTTGTGCAGATTTAGATGAAGGCGAGGAAGGAGAACAAAAATCAACTACATCAACAATAAAGAAGGAAAGAAGAACAAATGGGCTCTGAAAAGGGAGATAGCGTAAAAAGGATAACGCAAATCTCCGCCCCCTTCTATAGGGTTGGGCAACAAAAAGACAACCAATGAGAAATCGTGCAAGATATGATGGCTGCACGAAACCCTAAAGATCACACCGAGATGAACAGACTGATAGCGTAGTGGAGTAGAAACCGAATCTATAGTTGTTGACGACATTTAATCATGTGCAGAAAAAACAATGATGAACTCAAAAAGCCAACCATCGAAGAGTTAGTGGCCACGCAAGCATGCCCAGTAACTAGGGAGAGTAGTTGATGATACATCAAAAAATCTTTTGATCCTGCAACCATACACGTGGCAAAGATCATCCATTACAAGGAACAAACACCTCACACTAAATATGGGTAACATGCCTAGTCATTAAGGCCCAATGAGACATTTGATAACGGACCATGAACAAAGTTTAAAGGCCCATGCCTCAGCCTAATGGATCTCTTCCCTTAGAATAGAGAGACGTTACGAAGGAGATAAGTCGTGGTGGGAATCACTCCCCCAGTTAAGCATCTCAATGAAGGAGGAGACTGTTGTGATAAATACCCCCCTTCATCGAGCCCTACATGCTTAAGTCATGCACAAAGTTAATTACTCATATTACATAAGGTAAATGAGGGATTCACGAAAAAGGTATGCCAACACAACACAATAAAACTCTGTCCAAATTCATTATCTCCCACAGTTAAATGACTTAAACATCGGAGTGTCTTCGGTCACCAAACATGTGGTCTTTGGCAATCTAACTTTATTTTGCAGGCCAGTCAGATCTTCAGGAGAACAGATTTGGATGCATCAATCTCTAACTTAACTGATACTAACGAAACCAACTTTTGTTGTTTATAGAAGTAGATACCTCAAATACCTTCAATGAATTGAAATTAATGGTGAGGAAAAACTTTTTTCTCTCTTTGCATGTAATCTCTATAAACGTAAATACGAAAGGCCAAATATTTAAAGAAACATTTGTTGCTTTCAAAATTGGGTGACTTTGGTATGTTACTTATGAAAAATTATAGGCTGCCTTGTTTGGGTGTCTCTTTTGTGTATTGTTTGGGGATTTTTACACTTCTACCCCTCTAGTGGATGGTGTTTGTGGTTGTGTTTTGAAGAGAAGGGGTAAAACGTGTAAAAAACTCCAAACAAGGCACAAATGAGGCACCCAAACAAGGCAGCCTAGAATTACTCGTTAATTACAATCCGAGGAATGTAAAAGTCACCAGTAATACCATTTATTTAAGTTGAAAATAGAGTTATAGACAAATATTGAGGATGCGATAATAACTCAGAAGGATCACACGTGTGCAGTATTGCAAACAAGCGAAATTTTTTCTCATTTTACTTTGCTTGCACCTTCACCATCCACTTTACTCCACACCTTAACAACAAACAAAGAAGTCACAGTTTTAGGAAAATAGAAGCAAAAGGAAGATTATTGGAATCAAATTCCCCCAAATATGCATGAGCATCTGACTTGGTACTTGCTCTCACACTTTGTCAATAACTTTGTAATAAGTAGAAGGCTGAAGCCGCTGCTTGGCTGGCGGATTTTCATAGCATGACACACGGAAGGCTAATACTTCGAGTTAAAATTGTGTAGACTAAACTAAACAACAATCACTGAAACTATATAGGATCAAGTATGTTGTATTTATTTGGGAAAGAAAGAGTAGACATTTAAAAACTTGATGAATTCCCAACTTGTCAATGTGTATCGGTAAATAACCAAGTATTTATCGTTAATGTTTCTAGTACATAAGATATACATGCATCTATGACATAGTTCTGTTCTTTGAAACCTTCACATAGCCTAACATAATTTTCTTCTTACAGGGGGGTATTCAATTATGGATTTTAATAGACTGTGAAAATTTTTAAATCTCATGGATTTTAAAATATTTCAAAGGAGTTTACAGAATCCACTGAACTTTGATATATTTTAAGTGACTGGATTTTGTGGATTTTTTAGAATCCACTGGATTTTTATTATTGGATTTTCTAAATTTTATAAAGGATTGTTATGGATTTCTATTAATTCTTATAAATTTCTGTAAATTCTTATGAATATGCTATTAATCATAAGAAGTTATGAAATTACGTCACCTACATTGTTATCCATGTCAACACAAATAAAAATACATCCCTCAAATATCAATAAAACAATAATTTGTATGCTACGTGAATTTTATTTCAAATTAAAAAAAATTCAAATACATTGAATATGGTCCAAAAGTATTACAAATAAATATTTTTCTTTTCAAAAGAAGAAATAATGCAAATAATTTCTTTTGAGGATCCTCACTTAATATTGTATGTGCAAGAAAAACAAATTACAGATGTGTATATAAATAACTATTGTGGATATTTTTTTTGGCTCTAAAGCAAAATGTAGGAATGGCATAACATCAAATTTTGTTTCATAAGTATATACAACAAGCAAAATGTAATCAAAACTTCTACAAATGAATTTTGTAAACGATTACCATGCAACAAACTTGGAGAAATTCAAAGCTTATTTTAGCAAACCAAATGTTCATTGGATACAGATAATCTTACCAAATGTTCAGAAAGAGGAAAAAAAAAGTTGAAGAGAGGACAAGAAAAAGAAAAAAATAAGAGGAAGAGAATGAGAAGAAGAAGAATAATAGTAATAATAAAAAAGAAAAACAAGAACAAAATAAAAAAGGAAGTGCGGGTGGTGGTGCAGCCAGCGGTGGTAGGGCATGGTGGTGTGGATGAAAGTTGTGGGGCGAGGTGGTGCTGCTCTTGTGAAGAGAGAAGAGAGAAGAGAAGGGAAGGTGGTGGTGTCTTTGAGCAGATTACAAAAAAATGGGATGGTGGCGTTCTTTAGCGAAAATGGTGATGTTATTTAACAATAGCCAATATAAATCCGTTGAAATATGAGAAGGGGGGGGGGGGGGGGGGGAGGTTGGATTTGAAATAATTCTTGTTATATATACTTTTAACTCACAAATCCTTCAAAATCCACAACTTTAACAAATTCATTAAAATCCACTACTTTTTTAATATCCCCTAATTTTGGGTGAACTTCTGAAAATCATGAATTGAATACCCTCTGATTTTAATGGCTTATAAAACAATCATTTAAAATATGTATTTGAATACCCCTAGATTTACATGTATTGTTTTAAATCCTTAATTGAATACTCCGATATTTTAATGGATTTTAAAATCTTTTACAGTTTATTAAAATCCATAATTGAATACCCCCTTTTTTAGTGAACCTTACTGATGATGGCTATGTCGTGCCTTGGAAAGATATTAAAACAAGCTACTGTCGTAAATCTTTCTTACAACTTCTTTAGATAAATAATCCGATCCCCATCCTTAGCAATATAGAGGCAACCATTCTCCAATTGCTGCAATTAGTGGTGGGCACGATATGGGATGGACCTCATCCTTATCCCATCCCGTTTGTTCGGGAACGAGATGGAATTTGGATGGGATAGACCTCATCCCGACCTCGTCCCATCCCAAACGGGTGCGGGATGGGACGAGACGGGAACGAGCAAGTACTACATAGTCTTCCACTGAAGAAAAACAAAAGAATTACATCTCACATTACTCACACACAAATAATGCCAAATTTATGTACATTATTTCATCGTAACAATATTAAATGTCATATATTTATATGGTCTAATGAACTTAGAATTTTATATGTTATGCATCCTCTATGTGACACACTAACCAATAGTTCAAAACTAACCAAAACCATAATTTGCTTTTATTTTCTACAAGAATAATTGTCCGATAACCTATCTAAAATGTGAAAAACTATAAATTTTCATGGGTTCTATTTGACCTAAAGTATCCAAACTGAAGTTTCTATTTAAATAAAGAGTACCAAATCAAGCAAGTAAATTTTCAAACAGTAGAAGTTTTGATTTAATTTCAACAGATCCTAAATTTTCCTTTAAAAGAGTAGTTTGATTAAAATTAATAGTAATAAATACTAGATTATTAAGTTTAGGATGGGCGGAATTGAAAATCTCCATCCCACTCTAGATCGGGACAGGACGGGATTGGAATGAGTTTGATCAATCCTAAAAGGACAAAAATAGATTGGGACGGGACGAGACCGAGACGGGAATGATCAGGATCGAGGGATGGGTAACCCCTAGTTGTAATCAAGTGGGATCATAAAATTAAACAAAACAGAATAGTCGTGCTTTTGTAATTCATCTACATAAAATAAATGAAGAAGAAACATAAAAACCAACAAGCCTAATATATCGAAGGGGTCTCTATTCCCTTGCATCAACTTCCAAACCTCCGAAAATGTCAGCTTATTAGGTATAATATGAACATACTTGCTGAATAGGTTTTCGAGATTCACTGGAACGAATCAGATGGCAAAAGAAGAAACAACTCAACTGAAAAAGGTAAAGAGAGGATGAGGTGATGAAATCTTGGACACAATTGAACCAAACAAACAAATGCATGCATCAATAAAAAGAAATGGCAATTTTGGATTAAAATCGAGGATTAGTTTGCTTACCGTCCCTAGGTATCATAAGCATCAGAGTCACTGCCATGTTTAGCTTTATGAATGTTGTTTATGTATGTGCGTGCGTGCGTGTGTGTGTGTGTGTGTGTGTGTGGGGGGGGGGGGGGGGGGGGGGGGGGGGGGGGAGATGGCAAAGGAAAAGGTAACCAACTCGGCAAGGTTTTGTTCCAAAATCAACATGTAATTCCTACCTCTAAAACTTAGAGAGATGGGTCGTCTATATATGTTTTAAAACAATGATCTTTCAATGAATTCTCCACCAAATCTCTCATTAAGAGGGTTTTTGTAATCATGTTGGGTCAAAGGAATGCATAGAAACTTATAGGGAGAGTGGGGTAACTAAGGCCAACACTGACAAAGATCCCCGACCCCAAAAATAGATAAAAATACATTGAAACCAATGACGATAAGTCCTGAAAAAACCAAAGTTATATAAAGCATAATATTTAAAAATATTGGAAGCAATCACTTATAGTGTCGATATAGCTGAAATCATCTAACTGTAATTGGCTTACCTTTATAGGTTTCCCAATGATAAATAGTACCGTCATGGTTTTGATAGGTTTAACAAGATAAGCCTTAAACAAATAACCATAAACTTGATAGATAAAGTTTCACAACTTGAATAAATTGTCAAAATGCAAACTAAACTGATTGCAATTTCTAAATAAACCAATTTAACTAAAATAAAACCCTAAACCTAATTCATATTGGACTTCTAACTCATACTTGGGCGTTTAATGGATCGACCCATTATTTAAATAATACAAATAATCTAATATTTCATCATTCTCCCCCACTTCGAAAATCTCGTCCTCGAGCTTTGAGGATGAAATCTTCGAAATATGAGCCACCAAAAGTCGACCTTGAATTTTTCCTTCGTAATTTGCGTCAAAAAATAATGTCCAAATGAATCTCAGGCTCAAAGGAAACCTATTTCATGAATTGGATATTGTGCACAAACTTTTCTTAAAATTAACCACAAAATTGTTCCAAATTGGATCATAAACTTAGTCTCACGATGGTACATAACCTATCCTATGGTGATGAACAAGCACATCATCATAATAAAAACAAATTAGATACCTATGGTGGCAAGAAGTCTTTCTTGAATATCCAATAACATCCCTCTCAGTAGAAGAAAACTCACAATTGTGCGGTGGCATAAAGTACTTTGAGGGTGCAAATAACTTTGTTTCCCAAAATTGAGCTCCACGATCTGTTTCTTCATCAGAGGAGTTGGGTCCACAAACTAGGCCTGGGCGATGGCTGGGTTTACGACTGGGAGGCAGAGAACGAGTTTTTTTTTTTTTTTTGCAACCTTGCGTCTCGTTGGAGCATTTTGCGACCTTTCCATGGAGGACTAGTTTTCCCATCGATTCAGTTTGTTTTGGTGAAGAAAACAGGGTTGTTCTCCGACACCATGATTGTTTGGAATCAGCTTGATAACTATCATAATGACAAAACCAATTAGACTTGAAGATTGATGGATTTGCATCAATTTAGGCTCCCTGGTTCTTTTCGATGTATCAATTTCTTCTCCTCTATCTACTCTTGTTCTATGGATTTGGGTCGAGGAAAAATTAGTTTTTTTGAAATTGCAATAACAATTCAAAGACATAGGGATTTAGGATCATCGTTTTCGTAGACAACCACCCCCATCATTCGATCTTCAACTTTCAAATTTTCTTCAATGTGAAAATCTGCAAATAATTTGAACACATCAGAAGGTTTAACAGTGGAAGTAATAAAAAAAAATCAGAATCTTGATAAAGTTTCACAACTTGAATAAATTTTGAAAACTTTGACCAAACATTACAACTTTTGAATAAGCCTATTTCGCAAAAATAAAATCCTAAATCTAATTCCTATTGGATTTCTAACTCATACTTGGTTTTAATGGACCGAGCCATTAATTAAATAATACAAATAATCTAATCTTCCATAAGTTTTGATCGAAAAAATGACATGTTGCTAAAGAATACTCATTGAGTTTTGAGGCCTTCGTTGTACCTTGGATTGGCTGCTTGCTCTGTATATGGTGCAACAGGAGCTCTTTCCAAGGTTGTTCAAATCATAGATGAATAATGAGCTTCATCATTTGGATATGTTAGTTATCTACTAAAGTAATATTCGCGAGTGTAGTTAATTGGATCATCTAAATCAAGGAGTTAGACAGTAGAAGGAAAACACCAATTTTTTCTCATACGAGGATCCCTAGTAGAATCATTGGTTGGTCCTCATAACTCAGTTATGAGGTACTCACCATATTTCTTAATCCACAAGTTCTAACTAGGTGTACCATAGATGGATATAAGATGACTAAGATGGTATTTGGTTCAAAAAAGAAATTTTGCCAAGAAGGAAACACAAAGCAAGAAAATGCAGAGCATGAATTTGATTTGGTGTTTCCCAAAATTAGGAAAATATTTTCTTAGAGTGGAAGCCGAGAATGTTTTCTAGAAATACATGATCAAGGGTCCCATGCACTTTCTCCTATTTCTTCTAATTTTTGTACCGCTCCCATGAAAGATTCCCCATTAACCATACACACTCTAAGAGCATCTCCAACAACCTCTTTAATTGGCTCGCCGGGGACTAAATTAGTATAGGTAGCAATTTTAATGAGTTGTGATTCTATTTTGTGTCTCCAATTGCCTCATTGTGGGTGACGTGGCTTTATTGAGCCACAACGTGTTTGCTTTCACTCATCAAAATAAGGAGGAAACAACTGCTCACTAGTTTGTTATTTAATAGGAAAAAACAACTAGGTCTCACCAATTTAACTTTGAATGCGGATCTTAATTCAAAACATCCCTACATTTATCCAATTTATAATAAAGAAAGATATTTAAGGAAGATATCTAATGAGTTTATTGGAGAGGATTTATACAAAACTTCTCTTTTCTTTTAAGAAGCTCCGTAAATAAAGTATTTTAATCAATTTCAGGAGCCTCACATTGAGGTTGTTGGAATGCTTTAAGTGCCATGTTTAGTCACCGTCATAGCAAGTGGATGCTCCGAAATCTTAGCAACTTTTTTTTCCTCTCCTAGTAACATAAACTATAAAAGCTATCTCCAAAGCCTATTGCAGGAAGGAGGTTCAATTCATTTTTCCTCAGTGGCTACCTCTGTTGGGATAGTGTTGTTTTGAATAGTCACACATCAAGTAAGGAGGACTTATCACAAAGATTTATAAGGAGGTGGTCCACTCCATAATAGCAACGAAGACTTTTGGAGAAACCCCACACCACAGAGGCCAGGATAAGGGCCCAATATGGTGGTGTTTAAGTTCGAGACAATATCGTTGTTATGTATAGTGGACCAAGGGGTGCACATAGGTGTGCGATGTCCTAACAAGTGGTATCAGAGCCGACAGTTCAGCTGGGACTTGGTGAAGAGGAGGTGCATATGACACATTGTTCAAGGAGAATAGGCGCAGGGCAATGAGCCATGTCTTGGTGAAGTATTACTCTCAGGATCGTGGTTGCCCAAGACACTCGAGGGGGATGTTTGCGGTCCTCTAGGTGAACGATCCAGGGTGAGGCTCGAGACCCACGCCAAAAGGAAGTATCCTACAAGTCCGAACAAGGTGGAGTTAGTGCGGTGGTTGCAACTAGGTGGAACCAACAATGCTGAATATAGTTGAGCTGGTACACCGAGTACCACTCTCAAGATTGTGATTGCACAAGACACTCAAAGAGGAGGTGTACTTTGAGATGTTGCAGACTGGGCGAATGGATTGTAGGATGTGTGACTATTCGCGCCAAAAGTGAACATTGTTGGGATAATGTTGGTTTGAATAATCCCACATCAAGTAAGGAGGAGTTGTCACGAAGGTTTATAAGGAAGTGATCCACTCCCTAATAGCAACAAGACCTTTTGGAGAAAACCCCACACCACTAAGGCCTAGGATGAAAGCCCAATATGATGATGTTTAAATTGGGGACAATATCATTGTTATTTATAGTGGACTAATGAGTGCGCGTAGGTGCTCAAAGCCCTAACAAGTGGTATCAAAGCCGATGGTTTGACTTAGCATAGCAAGGAGGAGGTGCATATGACACCATTCAATGAGAGTTGGTACAGGGCAGCGAGTTAGGTCTAGCTTGAGCGCAGGTCCTCAAGGGCAACGATCCAGGGTGAAGCTCCAGATCCACATCAAGAGGGAGTGTCCACAAGTCTGGACGAAGTAGAGTGCGTTGGTTGCGACTAGGTGGAGCCAACAACCTCGGGAATAGTCAAGCCCGTACACTTAGTACTACTCTCAGGATCGTGGTTGCACAAAACACTCAAAGAGGAGGTTTATTTCGAGTTGTTGCGGACCGGACGGATAAATTGTAGGATTTGTGATGATTCGCACCAAAGGTAGAGATTGTTCGGATAATGTGGCTTGAACAGTCCCACATCAACTAAGGAGGAATTGTTACAAAGATTTATAAGGAGGTAGTCCACTCCCTAATAGCAACGAGACCTATTGAAGAAAACCCCACACCACAGAGGCCCAAGATGGGAGCCCAATATGGTGATGTTTAAGTTGGAACAATATTGTTGTTATGTAAAGTGGAATAAGGGATGTATGCTCGGTGAAAATTACATTTTTCGAGGGTTTTTTTTTTGTAAAATTTGGGAATTTTTTTCATAAAATTTGTTTTTTTTCTCGTAAAAATGCAAAATCCGGCTACCAAAAGTTACATTTTTTCGAGGTTTTTTTCGAAAATTTTCATAAAATTTCGAGGTTTTTTTTTTTTTTTTTTTTTTTTGTAATTATCATTTCTTGTAATTATTTATCAATTTTTGAAAACCGCCCCCAATTTTCTAATTGTCATTTCTTCTACTTGTATATTGATTTTGAAACCACCCTTATCCTTGAAAATTTTTTTTTCTTTACACACCATAATATTTCTTAAAATCAAGACACTGAAATTAACTCGAAAAACAAAATCACAATCCTTGCCTTCAAATTCTAAAAGTTTATATGGCCAAGTCTTTTCGAGTCTTAGAAACACATGCTGATTGTAAAAGATATAGGTAGGTACATTCGAGAGGAGAGACCCTTGTACACACTCAAGTATTGTCCTCACTTGAAGTCGAAGAAAGATAACTCTTAAGAAGATGTTCTAATGCTCGCCTAGATTCAAAGGTAAATGTGAGGGAATTCTCTAGGCAAAGCATATGTTCATTACACCAAATGGACAGTTTTGTAACAACCCTCCAAACATTATCACTTTTGTAATGTAACAGTCTACCAAACAATTTCAAATCAAAATTAAATTTAGACAAAATTTTGAAAAAATAATTTCACAAATAAAGTGATACATTAAATTGGATCACCGTGATTAGTATCACTTGCAAGTTGCAACACTATGTTGTTCATGGTGATTCAATTATTATATCACTTCAGTTGTGAAACTGTCTAAAACTATTTGGTGAACTGTTGTAACACAACATTTAATACTTTTTTTTTGATTGTTACAAATATGTCAATTTGATGTAGTAGTTGTTGCTGTAATAGCCTTAAAATCAGCAATGGAAATAAGAAGAAAAGGGTTGAAAAAGATAAACTCACAAGAGTGGTCTCAACCAGCCTTTCAGCAGTAACACTAACATGAGCTTCAAAAGTAACTGTTGCGAATACAATATTATTATCACTCTTCACCAAATTGTCGTCTTCTCCAAATCAAGTTCATAGAACTGTAAAACTTTATTCTGCTAGCTGTTGTTTATATAGAGTAGATTCGATAAAACGAATACCAGCAACAAATGAGACCAATGGTAAAATCAGTTAGTTAGGCTGCGTGTACATTATAACAATCATTTTTTTTTTACGAAAAATCTCCATAGCAATGCGCTCATCTCGAGGAGGATGGGTGGTTACACCCATTCTTCGCTCCTTTACCTCGCTCCCTCCCTCGTTCCCTAGAAGGGCTCTTTTTTTTAAGATTGACAATACCTTTTGCGTCTGGAAGTGATGGAACAAAAAATATTTTGAGGAGGGTGAAGCATTTAGAAGCATCAGAGAAATCAAGTTGTTCGATATCATAAAATATAGCATGTGGTGTTCCTTTATACAATGCACGATGGAGCGAAGTTGTTGCTGGGGACGGCGATGAAACAGATAAGAAGGAACACTTTCTAAGCAAAATCAATTGGCACTGATTATTTAACTTAGAATACACTCACAATATATGCATTTGGTCAATAATTTTGTACCAAGTAGGATTAATTAATTGCTGAATGCCAGGATTCACAGAACGGCCGCCATATGAAAAAAAATTTATTGCAAGAGAGAGAGGGGTAATGTTTTTTTTTTTTTTTTTTTTTGAAAGGCAAGAGCGGTAATGTTTGGGTTGAATTGGGTTTTGATTCTATTTTTTGGGTTGATTTTTTTTTATCCCTTAACCCCTCTCACTCCGAAGTCGCCGGCTAGATTCGACTCTCCAACTTAGTGATATCATCTGTCACTCACACTTTTGACTTTTGAATTGAAAATTGGTTTGGGGTGGGGTTCTATTTGGGTTGAGTTAGGCCGTTGATTTTATTTTTTAGTTAAAAATTGGGTTTGAGTTTCTATTTGGGTTGAATCAGGATTTTAAGTTTAATTGGGCTATGAGTTCTATTTTTTTGGTTGAAATTGGGTTTGGATTTCAATTTGGGTTCAAAATATTTTTCATGGAATCCAATATAATCCCCTTTATACCCCCAATTGCTCCTCATGGAGTAGTAGGTAAATTATATTATATTCCATCAAGTGCACATTGTTCGGGTAATTTTTTTTATTTCCTAAAGGCAATTTCGTCAGACACTGACCCGTGCCACCTTAGAAATTTTCTGGTTTCATATGGCTTTTGCACGTGGGGACTAATAGCTTGACGTGGGGTTATTCATTAAAAAAAAAAAAAAAAAAAAAAAAAAGTCCATTTGTACTTTGGCTTATACTGCAGGGTTGAGTTTATGACTGTCATTATGAATTGATTGAAGGACTTTTACGAGATTTCTCATTCTAATTGGAGGGCAGTTTTGAGATTCCAGACATCACAAACATCCAACCAGGCAACTGCCCAATTGCAGTTATAGATAGAGATGTGACCAAATTACTACACCTAATATAATGCCACCTAGCTTACAAAGCTCTATGGCAAGGCCATTTCTACGGGCTATTAGCCTAGAAACACCTCAAATGATCCCGAGCTAGCCCTAACTCTTATATTTTGTATCACACTTCTTTACTCTAAATTTGCATTTTTTTTTTATGAATTGCTTTATCAACACAACAAAAATGAGTAATTTCTTATTCAAAGTCCTCATCATTTTCCTCTTCCATCCTCATCCTCATTGATAGATCAGTTTTCGTTATCCTTGACCTTGACCTTGACCTGCAAAAGGAACAAACGTGAACCAAATACCACAATTGTGACGGTCGATGACACTCCGATGCAAAAGTCAGACACGATATAGAGAATGATGTATTACTTGATATTATATATGGTTCTATAGTATACCTTAGTTTCTCAACTTTATGCCCTATTTATCATGTGATACCTTGTTTGACTATGCCGTTGGTGACGTGATTTAAGTTGGTGACGTAATTTAAGGAAAGACATCTGCCGAAGATTCTTTCTTTGTTAAGAGTTGTCCATGTAGAAGAATTTCCATATACGACTTATAATCTGATGTTTGTTTCCCATTGACCCGCCTGTCTTAAGTCAAACTTTTAGATACTTTGTCCATGCAGAAGAGTTTTCATACACGACTTATAATCTGATGTCTGTTTCCCATTGACCCGCCTGTCTTAAGTCAACTCATACACGACTTATAATCTGATGTTTGTTTCCCATTGACCCGCCTGTCTTAAGTCAAACTTTTATATACTTTCCTTATTTGATATTGAGTTTGACCGTTTATTTGATCTTAAGGGTTTCTAAATAGAGCCTTGTTATTAGGCACTAATTTGGACCCGTTCCACTCTGGTATACGTAGATTACAAGAAGATTTTGTGTATCATCACTTTGTCATCATAAAATCACTTCTTCCCTCATTCTCATTTTCACTCCCATTTTCATGAGTTTCTAGTGGATCTTTAGTATGGATAGTCTTTTACAAGAGGGAAGTAACATCGATTTATTAATTCTTTTGATCACCATCAATTTATCAATTCTTTTTCATCACGGTGGGTGAAGAGATTTTTATCTTCTCCATCACGGTGGGTGAGGAGACTTTTACAGTAATTGGCCAAACAAAAAATATGGATCACTATACCAAATTGGCACTTTTGTAACAACTCTTAAAACACTATCACTTTTGAGATGTTACAATCCACCAAACAATTTCAAGTCAAAACTAAATTTAGTCAAAAAAAAAATGAAAAACAATAACACAAAAAAAGTGATACAATAAGTTGAATCACCATGAATAGTATCACTTTTATAACCATACTTTTCATAGTGATATAATTATTGTATCATTTTGTTTGTGAAAATGTGTAAAATTATTAGGTGGATTGTTACACTTCAAAAGTAATACTGCTTTAAGAGTTGTTTCAAAAATGCAAATTTGGTGTAGTGAGTGACTGGGGTGTTCTGCGACAAATTTTCATTATTAACTTAAGGCCACCGTAATCCAGAATTTTTACGTATGCTATATATGCAATAGTTGAAACTAAGTTGTCAATATTCTTCTATATGCCATTGTCAGAACAAGTGACCAATAGTCGCATATAGGATCTAAGTTTGCAACGGTTCTAAGGACAGGGTTCTAAGGGGGTGCGGTGCTGCTTCAGAGTGGTCTGCGAAGCACACTGCAGCACAGAGTGCGCTGCTATTTCAGCGTGGTCTGCGTTGCAGACAGAGTGCGCTGCTGTTCCCAGATAGACTGCGCTGCTATTTCAGCGTGGTCTGCTGTGCGTGCTGTTTCTGGCCGCAACGTGTTTTTCAGCGTGTGCGGTTAGCGCACCGGTTTTGATTTTGCTGAGGTTGCGGTCTATCAGTTGGGTCAGTCTATCAGTCTATCAGTTGGGTCAGTCTCACTGGAGATTGGACTGTCTTGCGCGCAAGACGAGTGCAGTCTGGGACCGGGTGCTATCTGCAGGAACAATATTTTTGCTCCCTATTTTTCTGTAAAACAGTGGATGCTAGGCTGAGCCAGGCCCTGCGAAATGGCCGGGATGCTTGGTGCGGGAGGTGCTGCAGGCGCGAGGTTGCAGTCTGGACAGGGGGGTGTGGTGCTGCTTACCTCTCAGTTTTGCTTGTTGTTTTTCTCTTTTTTCTTATGCAATTTGTGTTTTTCTTTTTGTTTTGTTTAAAGTGCTGAGTAGTGGCTTATTAGTTCTCAAGTCCTGTTTCGAGGACAGTGTTGCGGTCTTTTTTGTTTGGGCAAAGTCCTTAACTTCGTTTGTTTTTTATACGGGTAAAGTCGTCATGTACACCCGTTTTGATTGTAAATCATTTTTTTTAAAATCAACTTCCCATTGAAGAAATATGTTGTTGATGCTTATTGAATTGATGGTTGTTCCAAAAATATAGCTCAATTGTAAAGATTTTGTTGCAATATAAAAACATTTCCTTTTTCTTTTCAGGGATCCCTAACCTTTCATTGTACTTAACCGTAATTATGGACCACTTAGTTCAAAATCTACCCTACTCCGAAATGATGATTTTCGGACAGGTACTATAGTAGGTTGATACTACTGCATCTTACTTTGAATTGGTTGTCTCATATATATGACACCTTCTTTGTTTGCAGGTGGATTCAGCCGTAGAGGAAGCTGTAAGAAAAATGCATAGTTTTTCCGCCATCTATCTTACAATTTTCACCTTAAAATTACTCACTTACTTATATGTTTGCCATAGATCAAATTTCTAGAAAAACAAGGTGTCACGGTTACAGTTCGTGATGAGCAAGTTGATTCAAACTTGCCGAGGACAGTAAGAAATTTTGTTAATTTCTCTTTTCACTTAGTTTTTAATAAATTAGCCAAAGATTTTAACATGTCATCCTTTTACTAGGAGCAATTTCTTATAGATAATGGCCTCAGGTCCAATGTTCCCAATCAACAGGTATTATTTCTATTTATTTATTTATTTTTTCTTTTTCACTATTTCTAACAATAAATAGATACATATTTATTTATACCAAGTTATCTATTTTTTTTTGTTAAAGCCAATTATGGATATGGGAAAGGGAAAAGAAAATGTCCCTATAGACAGTAACGTTTCCAAGCGTGCGCTAGGCCAACGTTTGCGTCGAGAGAGAAAAAAAAATCAACCTAAGTTAGACACTACCTTGATTGCTAATGTGAATACTACAAAACAGAGAATATCCAAACTCCAATGCTTTGGGGTATGTACATATGTTTTTTCCTAACAAAATTTATATTGGTGTCTGTTTCTTTATATAAGTATGTACATATGCTTCTTTAACCTTACACCTTCAAAAATTAAATTTATATTTGTGTGTGTTTCTTTCTAGGGAAAAGGAAAAACAAAAGCCACAATTGCCGAAAAGGGGAAAAGCAAATTTGTTGGGGTGTGTACAACATTCTTAACTTTCAATGCGTGTGCTGATCTGTGTACTGCATTATTTATATTAATTGTTTTTACTGTCTTATGCTTATTTGCTTAAGTTTTTTATGCAAGGGAAAGGAAAATGCCGGTTCTATTCAAAAGGGTAAACGAAAAGTTGTATTTATTCTGGTATGTATAAGTGCGTAACTTTATTATTATTTCAAAGTATGTCATGTATGTGTTATAGGCCCCTTCTTATTTTCCCATTGTCTATGCACGTTTTCATTGTTTAGATTATATGCATGCCTTAATTTTTTTAGTGTGTAATCATTTACCATTTTACATGTATTTTAGGATAACAACATTGTTCAGAATAATAATTCAAAACGATCATCCGCACAACGTTTGCGTCGAGAAAAAGAGGAAATTTTATGTAGGACACCTCCTGTTCAAATACCTTTTCCTTCATTCACACCCAATGATCGCGCTATTCCACAAAAGCTGCGGCAACAATCACGAACGGCTGTGCTCAATATCATCTCTCCCCGATGCATGGATTATGAATTTTTTACTGTGTTAGATCAAAATGTGTTGCCACCACAACAACCAATGAGGTGTTCATTTTCTACGCCTAACGCATCCCCAAATGCACCAACAAACATGTATACTTTTTTTTTTTTTTTTTTTTTTTTTTTTTTTTTTTTCTTCTATTTTCTCATATTATTTAACTTTATCAAGTTTTCTAAATTTTAACTCATTATCTATCTTACAATTTGTTTAGGCCAATTACAAATGACCGACTTCTTAATGACGATACTTCACGTCATAGTGGTTTGGATTTCCGGCATGAAATTGACTCACAAGCTCATCAAGAAGAAACACGTCATTTCTTAGGCAAAATGAATTTTTTGCGTCCTCATTGCTCAGCACTACATTGGAATGATGAAAAATTGAAGGCATATTCGTTAAGGAATCCTTTTTTCGGGACGTGTTGTTTGCAAGGAAAGGTGAAGCTGCCACTGTTATCTACCCCTCCACCATTGCTTCAAGCGTTGTATGAGGGAGATGATGTTCAATCAAATAATTTTCGTACACATATTCGCGAGTATAATGCTGCGAATGCATTTACGAGTCTTGGTACTAAATTTGAGCCAAGGGTACTCAATGGGAGGGGTCCCACAAGCTTTATTATTCATGGAGAATTACGACATCAAACGGGAGCGTTAATTCCGCAACAAGGCCAAGATGCAGTTTATTCACAGCTTTACATTTATGGTCCCGATTCAGCATTACATACCCGCAGTCGTCGAAATCCACGCTTGAGATTAGATGTGCTCAAAATCATTCAAGATGCTTTGTTGCAGTATAATGTGTTTGTGGAGAAATACCGTCAAGCATACGAGATTCAGAATCAAACAAATTCTGTTGACCAAAACATACCTGTGTATTTACACTATAGTTGTCATAAAGATCGGCGGCGTTACAATCTTCCTTCATCAAATGAAATAGCAATTATTTTGCCTGGAGATGTCCCTGAAGTAAACACAACCAGAGATATTGTCGTATATTTGCGAGGAAATCAAGAGTTGATGAAAATTAATGAATGTCACCAAGCTTACTTACCGCTTCATTATGTGCTATTATTTCCGTATGGCGACTTAGGTTGGGAACCTGAATTAACTCAGTGGGATGTTACAAATAACAGGTGTTCAAATAAACGACTTACTCAGATGGAGTTTTACAGTTATCGTTTGTTCGAACGACCAACTGAGTACTCAACAATTTTGAGAGGTGGCAAATTGCTCCAGGAGTTTTTAGTAGATGCTTGGGCTTCAACAGAGCAAAATCGATTAATGTATGTGAGGAACAATCAAACAAAGCTCAGGGCTGAGCTCTATGAAAGTCTTACGAACATTGGGCCCGATGGGTTAAGACCAGATCAAGTTGGGAAGCGACTTATTTTGCCGTCATCCCATATTGGTAGTCCAAGACACATGTTTGAGATATTTCAAGATTCAATGGCTATCACACGTTACAACAATCATCCAGATGTTTTCTTAACCATGACTGCAAATCCAAAATGGCCTAAAATTATGGATGCTCTGTTACCTCACCAAAAGCCTACGGATCACCCAGATTTAGTATCTCAAGTTTTTGAGTTAAAAAGAAAATGTCTAATGGATAAGATTATCAAAAGAGGCACATTCGGTGATGTTGTAGCTCATGTCTTTACTATTGAATTCCAAAAGCGTGGGCTACCTCATATGCACGCACTTATATTCCTTCACCATTTACAAAAAATTCGCACTACCGCTCAAATTGATAAGATCGTGTGTGCAGAATTTCCTGACCCGGATAAAGATCCGATGCTATTTCAAACAGTTTTACATTGTATGGTGCATGGACCGTGTGGTGTTCGAAATTCTGGAGCACCGTGTATGGAGAATGGGAGGTGCACAAAAAGATATCCTCGCGAATATTCAGAAACAACAACAACGGGCCAAGATGGATATCCTATTTATCGACGCCGCAATACTGGCCGAGTATATAATGTGAAGGGTCAACCAGTTGATAATAGAGATGTGGTGCCATATAATCCATATCTTTCAAGGATGTTTGATTGTCATATTAATGTGGAAGTGTGTGAGGGAATTAGATGTGTTAAATACATACACAAGTACATTTATAAAGGTCATGATAGAACAATAATGGTACTAGGGGGAGTAGATGAAATCCAGCAATATCTTGATGCTCGATATATTGGTCCGCCAGAAGCTGCTTGGCGAATATTTGGTCATCTTTTACACGAAGAAAATCCTACAGTGGTTCGATTGGCGCTTCATTTTCCTGGAATGTATCATGTTGTGTTCAATCCTACAGATCAAGCACAATCAATTTTACTTAGAGCTAGACACCAAATGTCGACTTTAACTGCATTTTTTGCATGTTGTGGTGTAGATCCGTTTGCACGTACATTTACCTACCAACAATTCCCCCAACATTTTGTTTGGCAGAAATAAAAAAAAATGTGGACAAAAAGAAAAATGGGCTATGCAATTGGAAGAATGTACTTTGCCAGTCCTCATGAAGGTGAAAGGTTTTATTTGCGACTGCTTCTAACGGTTGTAAAAGGGCCACAATCATTTGAACATTTGCGCACATATGACAATGTTTTACACGACACCTTCAAATTAGTTTGCACCTCACGAGGACTCCTAGAAGATGATGATGAATGGATAGAATGCCTTGAAGAGGCTGCGATCATGAAAACTGGGAATCAGTTGAGAAGATTGTTTAGTGTGATTCTAATGGAATGTCATCCACTTCACCCAGATTTGCTATGGACAAGGTTCTCAGTGAATATATGTGATGATCTTTCGCACCAACTTCGAACAAGGTTCAGTATTTCAAATCCAACAGATGCTCAGACTCTGGATTATGGTTTGTATCTCATAAATCAATTTCTTCAAGAAGGAGGGAAGAATTTAACGAAGTTCCCACCTATGCCCCTGCCAATTGAAAATTGGGACATGATAGTTGGTAACAGACTCATATGGGAACATCGACAACTTCAGTATGATGGTCAAAAATCCGATGCACAATCATCCGTCGATCGTCTTAATGAGGCACAACGTTCTGCTTATACTGCAATAGTAACTTCAGTTCTTGAAAATAAGGGAATTCATTTTTTTTAATGGAGGTGCGGGAACATGAAAAACTTTTTTATACAACGCCATTGCATCAAAATGTCGCAGCCTTGGACACATTGTCATTACCGTTGCATCATCTGGTATTGCGGCGTTACTATTAGTGGGAGGTAGAACATTTCATTCAATGTTTCGTATTCCGCTAGATGTCATGGAAAATTCAGTGTGTGGGTTTAGTAAACAGTCATTGCACGCTGAGTTATTCAGGGAGACCAAACTAATTATCTGGGATGAAGTTCTGATGCAACATAGATATTGTGTTGAAGTAGTTGATCGTGCACTACAAGACATTTACAGCACCAATAAGTCATTTGGTGGTATTACTGTTGTTCTTGGGGGTGATTTTCGACAGATATTGCCAGTGATACCCAAAGGCGTCCGCGAGCAAATTGTGGCTGCATCTTTGAGGCGTTCTAAGCTTTGGTTAAACATACAAGTTCTGACTTTGAGTTTGAATATTTTGAGTTTGAATATGCGGTTGGACAATGGGGTAGGCAATGACGGGTTTACGAAGTTTTTGACTGAGGTATTATTTTTGTGTAAACAATTCTACATTTTACTACATTGCTATTTTTTTAATTACTAATTATTTTTATTTTATATAGATTGGAAGCACCGCACAAGATGTTATTCGTATTCCAACAACGGTGCACAAGTGCAAAGATTTAAGTGAACTAATTTCTTTGTTTTATCCTCAACTAAATGTAATAGGCACAGCGTCTCCGAATTATTTGACTGAGCGAACAATTCTCTCAGCAAGAAATGACGATGTCTGTGACATTAACAAAGCTGCATTATCTGATTTTCCAAGAGAAATCATTGTTTATTTTGCCGCAGATAAAATGGGGGAACATTTTGAAAATGATCATTCCATTGCCAACCGTTATCCAACTGAGTATTTGAACTCGCTTAATCCTTCTGGATTACCGCCATTTAAGTTAGAATTAAAAGTAGGTTGTCCAATTATGTTGCTGAGAAACATCGCACCTAAAGATGGACTTTGTAATGGAACACGTCTTATGGTTATGCGTTGTGCAAAGCGTATAATTGAAGCAAAAATCTTAAATGGGGATAAGGCTGACAATTTAGTTTTCATTCCTAGAATCTCTTTAACGCCATCATCTTCCGAGTTTCCCTTCAAAATGAAAAGGCGTCAATTTCCAGTGCTGTTGGCATATGCAATGACGATAAACAAGTCGCATGGTCAATCTGTGAAATACGTTGGAGTTGATTTACGAACATCGGTATTCAGCCATGGCCAACTTTATGTTACATTATCTAGATGCACAGCTTCTAATAGAATAAGTGTCATTTTACCTCAAGATGGGCTGGATTCTACGATCAATATTGTTTATCCAGAAGTTTTGTTGTAAGAATTTTTTAAAGGTATGTTTTAATAAATTTTCTATTGATATTTATATTTTGCTTTCATACGATATGAATCTAATATTGATTATACATTTTTGTAGAATTGGGATATCATTGTCGAGGAGTTCAAAAAATCATTAAAAAACAAAAGTATAATGGTGGGCGTCATTGGAAACTGGCAAATAAGGTAGTTTATCTCTAAAGATGATTGAAAAAAGCTTATTTTATTAACATTTTTTTTTAATATTTTTTTTTTAATATTATGTGTGATAAATTTGTAGATTTCAGTCATATTCCCTCCTTGCTCAAAGTTGGTGCATATAGACGCCGAGTCATTTGATAATGTGATGCAGAAGATGTTTGGAACAGTTGTTGATACATAGTTTTGATGTACATATGCAGTTTAACCCATTTTTGTATATTGTGAGTTCCTTTTGTTCTCATTTTTTGAAAAGATAAATGGTGGAAACCATGCTCTTTAAATGCGTATAGGTATAAACAATGTATGGCTTTGATGTACTTAAATATTTTTATATTATTTTGGCGTGTGAATATATTATTTGGTGTTCATGACATTGATTGCCATTATAAATTTGTATGAAAGGTTCAGACAGGTTTCAATATTGAAAAATACAAGGGACACTGTCGAAATTTTGAGTTTTTACTTCTTATAAATTACTTTATTCATAAAATTGTCATTTTGGATATAATGATTTTGTGTGCGTGTCTCTTCGACCGCCAAAAAACACTTTTAATATACTGAAAACGGTGAACATATATTGCGCCCAGGCAACAAGTTTTTTTGAATGCCAAATTACGTGAGGTACAAATGCTTATGACAAATTTAAATATTTCAAAATGGGAAGCTCTATCAAAATTTTTAATATTTTATAATTTTTGTTCAAAATTTTTAATATTTTATAATTTTTGTTAAATATTCATCTTGATATTCTTCCTAATCGATTATTCTTCCTAATCGATTATGCCATTCTGTTTGTCCTAATTAATTAAATTATGTTTCTTCAACTGATGTTTTACTAAATTGGGCATCAATTTCAGCCAATACTCACTTGGACATACATGAGATATTTTCTTCTTATTTTTAGTTAAGCTGAGATTAAATTCCTTAGCACATAGATTGCGTTGATCAAATTTATTAACATTGTTTTACTGTTCAATAGTATTAACTTTTTACAAAATTAATTCATCATAACTGTTGTAATAGACAATTATGCAAGTGTTTTTATAAATTTAAATAAAACCACAAATTTGAGTATTCAACATAGCCGTTTAAGTATGATGTAATCTGCGATAGTGCCAACGGCACGGGTATTCCACTAGTGGCTATACATGGAGTATAATTGGCAGACTAAGTCAACAGGTAATCTATGAATTCTGATTTTTGGAACTGTCAAACTGCCTTGACCTAATCTCCTTGGCCAACCTCACTGATGATGGCTGTGTTGTGCCTTGGCAAGAAACTCGAACAAGCTTCCGTCAAACACTGCTCTTACAGCTTCTTTAGATAAGAAACCCTCCTCATCCTTTGCAATGTAATACAGAAGTATCCATTCTAACTTGCCTGCGATCCTGTGATTTCAAATGATCAAGCACATCAGAATGGTAGCCCATTTGCAGTTCAGATACAGGAGAAAAATGAGGTAAGGTAGAAAAGCAAACCAGCCAAATGGATCAAATGCATTTCTATTCCCTTCAGTCAACTTCCAAACCTCTGAAAACGTCAACTTATCAGGTATAGTGTAAGCATACTTGCTGAATATGTTTTCAAGATTCGATGGAACAAACCTGAAAAAGAAAAGGATAAGACATTTCCATTGAGAAAGATAAAGATAGGATCACGTGTGAGAGTACTATTGGGTTGGGTAGATCGAACCGCCATAAGTTATTATAAACGAACAAGGCCACTAAATTGTCAACAGCACATGCATGTACTAATGAAAGATTGTGGATTAACAATGAAAGACGACTAGCTTCCTTACCTTCCCTCCGTATCATAAGTATCCGAATCACTCCCATGTATAGCTTTGTGAATGTTGTGAATGTATATGGGTAAGAAAGGAGAAGGTAACCATCCCTGCAAAATTTTGTTCCAAAATCAAAATGTATACCTCCACAACACTTGGAAACAACAATGATGTTTCAGTGAATTCACTAGTCTTTGTAATCTGGTTGGGCTGAAGGAATGCAAAATAAACTTACTGGGAGAGTGGGGTAACTGAGGCCGACATTGATAACAATCCCCGCTAAGAAAGATATAATGATATTGAAACCAATTGCTCGAAATCCTGAAAGCACGCAAGTATGGTAAAACATATACCCAAGTAAATGAACACTGAAAAGGTTTGGTAGTAATAATTTAAAATGTTGATATAGCTGAAATCATATGATAGTGATTGGCTTACCTTGATAGGTTTCCCAAGGATAAACAATGCCGTCATCATTCTGATCAAAGAAAGCAACGTGCTGTTGAAGAACACTCATTCCACAAGTCTTGTGGGCTCTTGTTGTGCCTTCAGGTTGCTCTGTATCTGGTGTAGCAAGAGCTCTAGCCAAATCTGTTTGGATAAAGAACGGACAATTGAATTATTAAAACACCATTCCCATTTATAGTATTTATAATTATCTCAATTCATGCACAAAACTCAAAGCAAGGCATAGAAAACTTACAAGGCTTGGGAAGGGAATTGTCCAAGTCATCACGAACCGGCCTTTCAGCAGTGACAGGCGCTTCAGGAGCCACTGTCGCGAACACAATATCATCATTTGTCTTCACCAACAAATTTGCCATCTTCTCTTATACAAAACTAAAACACCTATCTGCTGCTGATTATACAAGAAGATGAGATCCACCAACCCTCCAAAAACGAGGCTGAAAATCACACTGGGTTTGCTGGCAAATATTTTTCTGTCACCAGATGGCAAGAAATACCATTGAAACCGTCATTAATATATAGTAAAGTAAAGATATATAACACCGTTTATGGTGCGAAAATGAAGGGATTTGACAATATCTTTGAGGAAGTAAGAAGAGTTCAGAAGCATCATAGAAACCAAATAATTGTGGAGATCATAAGAAATGGCATGGGGTTTTCACGTTAACAATGAAAAAATCCTATTTGCAGAATGGACAGAACTTCAACCCAACACACAGGACTCGATTGAATACAATAGAACTAAGTGAAGAAAAACCATGAGAAATGGAGCTATTTATGATGAAAGCAGTGTTGTGTGGTGGTGACACCTTATGCATTTCAAAAAGATGACTCAGGTGTCTCAATTGTTGACAACTCAATACGTGAAGCACCTCACTTCCTCTTCAATTGACACATGGGTTCACAAGGAGAAAGGAGGACCGCCTTCCTTCTTGTAGTGATCTCTCTCACTCTATTTCTAGAGGAAAATTCTAGGGGTCGAGGGAGGGAACGAGGGAGGGAGCGAGGGATGGGTGGTAGCCACCCATCCGCTCCGACATAAGCGCCATCGTGCATCTCCAATTCGATGCGCTTATCTCGAGGCGGATGGATGGTTACCACCCATCCCTCGCCCCTTTCCCTCGCTCCCTCCCTCGCTCTGTAGCAAAGCTCATTTCTAGAAGACGGGAGGAACCCAAGCCCAATCAAAAATTCTACCCGGTCTGGTATTGGCTCTTGAAGCAATGCCTGGACCCTCCTAGGCACGTGCGCCCTGAAGGGTGTTGGGCACGTGCACCTGGTTTTGGCTCCCACCAACAAAAAACACTCCTCTTCCTCCTCATCAATCCCACCATCACCAAACATCAACAACACCCAAACCTAAAACCAAAACCAAAACCAATCCCTTTTTGCACTCTCCTTTCTTTGAAATCTCCAATATTTATTTATTTTTTCTTCTTGTAGTTTTGGTTCACAATCCATGACAGCTCCAAGCATGGCGTCGATCACTGCCTTAGAAAAGTCTCTTCAAAACTGTTCACTTGGTGGAGGAGGTGGTGGTGTTGGTGGTGGGATTGAGAGGTCAAGAGGAGGTGCCTCATATGTGCAGGAGAATCTGACTCACAATGATACAACTTTGGAACTCAAATCAAACCTGGCTCTTGTTTAGATCTTCTCCCCTTTTTTCCTTCTTGTATTTATTGCTCTTAACATCATTAGTATAAAAGTTTTTTCATAGGAAATGGTTCCCAAAAGCTTGTTTGAAGAACATCTCAAGCAAATTTTTTTTTGGGTGTTTCAATGATTTGGGTATCAATGTTTCTAAAAATTTTACAGTGGGTATCCTTCATTTTGATTTGTGATTGTGTTTTAATTGATGGTTTAGAGACTAATGTTTTTTTTTTATTTTTTATTCTGGTCTAAATTTTTTCTTAAGAAAACTCTAATGGGTATGCTATGTTTTGTTTTCAAAATTTTCCCATAATTTTTTTACTTTATGATTTAGTCTAATGTTCATGTATTTGATTCAACTTGAATTTCCAAAGTTTGGGTTTGATTCATATCTGCAAATTTTAAAATGGGTATTCATTATTTTTCAAATTTTAGTGAGTTTTGTGATGATTGAGTCTAATCTTTTATGGGGTTGGTTCAAATATTTTGTAGACTAGGGAAGTGTATTACATAAATTGGGAAGATGGGAGGAAAGTGAAGGAAGATCCAAAGATGAAAGTAGGAAGATTTGATGAACAAAACTACTACTCTGATGAAGAAGAAGAAGAAGATGATAACAACTCATATGATAGTGAAGGTTCATCATCATCATCTGTTCTGTCACCTTCACCTTCAAGAGATGGCGAAGTGGAGTCAGATTTCAATGAAGATGGAGAACACATTCTTGTTGTTGCAGGTTGCAAAAGTTGTATGATGTACTTTATGTGTCACGCCCCGATTTTCGAGAAAAACGAAAATCCCAAAAATCCACGTAGGATTATCCGTTTTTCCAAAAGTCGGGACATGAATTTTCATTCACGAAAATAACAGTTGACATCCACGAGAAATAATAACTTTTGCACAATTTACCAAATAGAGGGAAAAACACAACTGATCTAAAAGTCTACCAAAGAGATAAAATTTTAAAACTCGCAGAGCCAACGCTAACAAGTTCAACACTTTACGAATGTATCCCTCAGCAGAAATACTGAATAACTCCGAATTCAAATTACAAGAATTAAACTAACACCTACAAATAGAAAGATCTAATCTTTCGAACACGCGCAACTCCCAGCAATGCTCGCCACGTATGGTACGATATGCCCTAAGCCCGCCCGAGAGTTCTGTATCCTGAAAATGAGCTAGTCGGCTACATTCCCGAAGGAATGTACCCAAGAAGCCAAAGCCCACTTGGGTCAGCAATAAAGCTGGTGTGAAATCTCTTTATTTCCCCCAAAAATCAATAAAATCGCACATGATAACCATCGGGCTAAATACAAACAACAAACCATCACACCAATAGGTAGTTCCTCAACGAGGCAATCATATCTAAGATGTAAATATACGTTTACCTGTACTTACCCTATAGGAGTCGACTATGGCAAGTCTAACCTGCAGAAATATTAGTGGACTTGCCATCCTGCATAAAAAGGATTAGAAACAATGCAACGTCATTTATTCTTTTTATTAGGTTCATCTTTTTAACGGATTGATCACTTAGACGATACCACATTCGCACCACCTCCGTGCCGAACATACATGCCCGTATGCCTCTCTCATATAAAGGAGGACTACTCCGTCATCCATGCCTAAGTGGGGACATCACATACAGGCATGCATCGCGGATACCCCTAACTATATGAGTACCAAAAGCCACCCTTGGGCTATCAATGCGCATAAACTCACGTCACATTTTTGACGGATAAAGATCAAAGCCTATTTTAGGCATACAAACTCACCACATTTCCGCAAGACTAACCCGAAGGTTATTTTAGTTTCTCTAATAAGAAATGGGTGCCCCAACTCCGCAAGACGACCCACTGGTCATTTAGTTTCTCTAGTAGGAGAGGGGAAAATAATAAACAACAGAGATGTGGTAGTTCTAAGTGATACAAGCCCAAGTGTTTTATATTTTCAGAAATTCAGGTGTACCAATATCATTTATTTTCCAAGATTCCGAATTCTTCCACAATGACATTTTGTCATACATAAATGGGTTCACCATCTATCCACCCACATTTTTGGGGAAAACATAACATATACATCAATTATGCTTTATACCAACATGGCAATCACGTGACATTCTTATATATAAATACTAAGTGTCAGGTTCATCATAAATCAGCTTATTCTTGAAAGAGAAATAAAGCTTAATCTTATACACAGTTCTATACTTCTGATAAAGCTTTCATTGTATAAATCAAGTAATCACAAAGTTCATATAATCCAGTAAAAGTTCTCTTATTAGCAACAAGCGCGTACTGTTAGAAAAGTTGTATTCTTCTAATGGCATTTTGAGATTTTATCTCAGGTACCACTCACTACTGGCTAGCTAATAGCTAATACAGTGAGTCAAGATTGCTAGGTCTAGTTGTAATATCGAAATTTATATATGGCAGAGATTCATCATATAACAAATAAATATCCAAATTACCGAACCAATTAATGCATGACAGAGGTCATCATATATAGATATACAAATAAACAAGTACCAAAAGATACATCTCTTGACCCTCTTTTTTAAGAAAAAAAAACATGAAAATCCCAATTTGTTTGTGTCACGTCAGTCACACATTCTCATCCCCTTTATACAAATAAAATCAACCAGTCAGAAAGGTCTTCCCATGGTAAAGATTAAAGGACGATGAGACAAGCTCCCCCTTCCCATCATTCCCATCATATAAAAAAAATCCATTCCATAAAAAAGGAAGACTCCTCTCTTTCTCATAAATGAAAACTCATATAGGAAAATCCATCCCATCACATTATGACACAAAAGAAAACAAACAAAAACAAAAAAAAACGACGAAATAAAATACAAGACTCACAAACTCCCCCCTTTCTCCCATCATTCACACATCACACCCATAAAGTAAAACCCATTTCATGCCACAAAATATCTACATGCTTAATCACATCATGGCACCAAAAACAAAACAAAAAAACGAGGAAAGAAAGTATGACTCACCTTTTTTTTTTTTTTTTTTTTTCGTTTCCTCCTTCTTTCTTCTTCTCCTTTCTCCCTTCTGTCTTTTTTTTTTTTTTTTTTTTTTGCCTTGTTAGCGGCGAAGGAGCAATTAGAATAACCTACCCTATTTATTCCTACCAATTAGGGCTTTGCCCGAGGTTAAGGACACCCCACTTTCTACTTGATGCCACCGGATATTAAATAAAATTAAAATTAAACAAATAAATAATTAATTAATTAAAAAGTATTATATATTAAATTAGGGTCGTTACATTATACACACCTTAAAAGGAATCTCGTCCCGAGATTCACTGGATGAAGAGCTCCGGATGCAACTGCTTCACTCTGTCCTCTAGCTCCCAAGTTACATCATTCTCTTTTTCACTCCATTGGACTTTCACCAAATTCACTATCCTTCTACGGAGCTGTTTCACATCACGATCCACAATCTTGATTGGTCGTACTACTTGGGTGAAGTCGTCATTAATCTCAATTTCTGTGGATTGGACGATGTTAGCAGGATCCTTCACACACTTTCTCAGCATGGATATGTGAAACACATCATGAACAGCTGATATGCTCGGGGGCAGAGCGAGTCTATAGGCCAAACTCCCTACCCGAGCAATGATCTCAAATGGTCCCACAAATCTGGGACTTAGCTTCCCTTTCTTACCGAACCTCAATACACCGCGCATAGGTGAAACCTTAAGAAAAACAAGGTCCCCAACCTGAAATTCTATCGCCTTACGCTTCCGATCGGCATAACTCTTCTGTCGGCTTTGAGCAGTTTTGATCCGCTCTCTAATAATCTGCACCTTCTCCGATGTCTCCCTAACCATCTCTGGTCCCAACAAGACTGTGTCGCCTACCTCCGCCCAGCAGGATGGTGATCGACAAGGCCTCCCATATAAAGCCTCAAATGGGGCCATGCCAATGCTAGAATGATAACTGTTGTTATAAGAAAACTCTATGATAGGTAAATAATCCTCCCAACTACCTCCAAAATCGAGCACACATGCCCGAAGCATATCCTCTAAAATCTGATTCACCCGCTCCGTCTGACCATCAGTCTGAGGATGATAAGCGGTACTCAAATCTAGTCTCGTCCCCATGACTCGCTGGAAACTCTTCCAAAACTCAGCTACAAACAATGGATCTCGGTCAGACACAATGGACACTGGTACTCCGTGAAGCCTAACTACCTCACGGATGTATCGTCTGGCTAGTTGTTCGGTAGTACGGTGCACCCCAACCGGAACAAAGTGAGCGGATTTAGTCAAACGGTCAACTATAACCCAAATTGACTCGTTACCTCGTCGGGTCTTCGGTAAACCATCTATAAAGTCCATAGATATATTTTCCCATTTCCAGACAGGAATCTCTAGCGGTTGCATTAAACCTGAGGGCCGCTGATGCTCGGCCTTCACTTGTTGACAAGTGAAACACCGTGATACATAATCTCCCACATCCTTCTTCATGCCATCCCACCAGAAAGTTCGCTTCAGGTCATGGTACATTTTTGTGCCTCCCGGGTGAATGGTAAAACGTGACTTATGAGCCTCATCCATAATTTCTTTCTTCAATCCCTCAATCTCAGGCACACAAAGTCTCCCGTGAAATCTCAAACCACCGTCGGACTCAAGTGACCACATGGAGGGACAATCATCTAGGTTATCGAGCACCAAATCTTCCAATTTGCTCATCAACCGAGGATCCTTAGTTTGCTCCTCTAAAACCCTGCTGATCAAAGAAGGTCGAACAGATAAACTACCAACATAAGCCGTGTTTGCTCTCTGGACAAACTGAACACCACAAGAAGAAATAGTCTCAAGAGACTTCCACTCCTCTACCATGAGTGAAGCCATAACGGTGTGTCGCCGACTGAGAGCATCGGCTACTACGTTTCCCTTACCTGGGTAGTAAAGGATCTCAAAATCATAACTGCTAATGAACTCCACCCACCTCTGTTGTCTCATATTCAACTCCTTCTGCGAAAACAAATACTTAAGACTCTTGTGATCTGTGAACAACTCAAAATGCTCCCCATAAAGGTAGTGTCGCCACATCTTCAAAGCAAACACAACTGCCGCTAATTCCAAGTCATGGGTAGGATATCGCCTCTCATGAGGCTTCAATTGTCGTGAGGCGTACGACACAACTTTCTGATTCTGCATCAGTACACAACCCAGACCTGTGCCACTAGCATCAGTGAAGACCACCAACTTTCCACCTTGCACTGGGATGGTCAGGATGGGCGCAGTAGTTAATCGGTGTTTCAACTCCTGAAAAGCCTTTTCACACTCATTAGTCCAAATAAACTGGACATTATTGCGGGTCAACTTAGTCAACGGTGCAGCGATAAGAGAAAACTTCTCTATAAATCGTCTATAGTACCCAGCCAACCCCAAGAAGCTTCTCACCTCCGTTGCATTAGTAGGTTGTTTCCAATCTTTCACTGCTTTCACCTTATCAGGATCAACTGCTATCCCCTGACTAGAAACAACATGCCCTAAGAATTTTACTTCTTTTTCCCAAAAATGGCACTTGCTAAATTTCGCATATAATTTCTGATCTCTCAAGGTCTGCAACACTGTTCTGAGATGTTCCCTATGCTCTGCTTCATTACGAGAGTAAACCAAAATGTCATCGATAAAGATAATGACGAATTTGTCCAAGTATGGTCGAAAGATCCGGTTCATCAGATCCATGAAAAAGGCGGGGGCATTTGTCAAACCAAAAGGCATGACTGGAAACTCATACAACCCATATCTCGTACGAAAAGCCGTGAGGGGAATACTATCTTCTTCTATACCCATCTGATGGTATCCAGTTCTTAAGTCAAACTGAGAAAACACTACTGCTCCCCTCAACTGATCAAGAAGATCGTCAATTCGAGGCAATGGGTACTTGTTTTTTATGGTCTTTTTGTTCAGCTCCCTATAGTCAATACACATCCTCAAGGTACCATCCTTCTTCGAAACGAAAATGGCGGGTGCTCCCCACGGAGAATTACTCGGGCGTATGAACCTGGTTCATACACACCTTAAAAGGATTACACATATATACATTAACATGAACAACATGTCAATAAGTATGGCCAAATCAAACAAAACACCAAAAAAAATTACCCTTTTTGCAACATCTCGTCCAACTGGACTTTCATTTCGTTCAACTCCTTTGGTGCCATCCGGTACGCTGCCTTAGAGATAGGAGCGGTTCCAGGTATTAAATCGATTCGAAACTCAACTTCTCGCCTAGGCGGCAAGCCGGGAATTTCCTGAAATACATCTTCATAATCTCTTACCACGTCTACATCTCGAATCTCTCTCTCTGACGTCCCCACCAAGTACAGAAAACTAGACATTACTGACTCTTCACAATGTCTACAAGTGTGAGAAACAGGGGGCATGCCTGGTGCATGAATGGAAACTATCTTCTTTGCACAATCTAGGGTGACTAAGTTCTTACGCAACCAATCCATTCCCAAAATCACATCAAAGCCCTCAAAGTCAAGCACAATCAAGTCGACAAGGAATACTTTGTCGAGGAAGGAAATCTTAAAATTTCTACATATTTCATTTAGTGTCACTGAGCCTCCTAAAGGGGTGGTAACACATAATGGTATAGCAAGTGGCAAAACTTTAAACATTATTCGATTAACCAAACGTCGAGATATGAAAGAGTATGATGCACCAGTATCAAATAACACCTTCATATTAGAGATAGGAAAATCAAAAGTACCTTGAACGTTTTCCTGATCTGGTAAGGTAGCAAAAACACGCCCTTGGGTGGGTTGACCTTGCCTATTCTGAGGCGCGTTCCTACCTTTACGACAATCTCGCATTCGATGACCTGGTTTCCCACAAGTGTAGCAGATCAGTGTGCGCTCCCCTGATGCTGTTTGGGCAGTCTGATTCTGCTGATCCTGATAACCTTGTCTCTGGTTACCCGGTCGATGGAATTGGTTTCCATTCTGTCTTTGATACTGATTACCATCCTGTTTCTGGGAATGGTCATACCCCTGCCTCTGAGACTGATTTCCACCCTGACGGTGAAACTGGTTTCCTCCCTGCTGTTGGTTCTGAAACTGTCGACCCCTTTGCCCTTGATCATAAGGACGGAAACGGCTACGGTCACCACGAAAATCACGCGACGCACCCTGATGACGAGTGTTTCCTGACACCTCACCCAACTTCTGCTTGCCTTTCTCTCTACCCTCATGATACATCTTGTTCTGTTCCTCGTATTTCAATGCTAAATCCAAAACTCTATCAAAACTCTCTCTGTCAGCAGTGAGAAGAGCTCTCGACAAGTAGTGATGCAAACCCCCAATAAACTTGGCATTTTTCTTTTCTGGGGTGTCTACCAAATACGGAGCATAACGGGACAACTCGTTAAACTTCGTGACATACTGTTCCACCGACATATTCCCAGTCTGCTTCAACATATTAAACTCCGCAGCCCATTGTGCCTTAACTGCATTAGGCACAAACCTATTCTCAAATCTATCCTTAAAGTCCTCCCATGTCATAACCGCAACATCAACAGAGGGTAGTAAAGCCTCCCACCAGTAACTAGCAGCACCATCCAAGTGATGTGCAGCTAACTCTTGTTTTTGGACTTCAGTGAGTTGCATCCTCCTGAAAACGGTCTCACAGCTCTGAACCCAGACATCTGCATCTCTCGGATTTTCTCCGGTGAACCTCTTTCCACCCAAAGTCCCGAACTCCTTAACCCTTCTAGCAAAAGGATTACCCTGACTGTTATTCTGTTGCAATCCCTGTAGCAACTGCATCATCATGGCCTGACTCAGCTGAATAGTATTATCACCATGGCCATTTCCATTTTCATTGCCACCCTCATTTGGAATGACGTTCCCACTACTTCCGCTTCCGTTCCCATTTGGGTTCTGACGAGTATGTCTTCCGGCCATATCCTTCAATAAAAATGGAAAGGATTAGACACTCCATAAGATCCATAAAAACCTCTACAGCTTACCCATAACCACATTCCGAGGATCCCCTAGACTCTCCCTAGCCTAGGGTAAACTGTGCTCTGATACCAAACTGTCACGCCCCGATTTTCGAGAAAAACGAAAATCCCAAAAATCCACGTAGGATTATCCGTTTTTCCAAAAGTCGGGACATGAATTTTCATTCACGAAAATAACAGTTGACATCCACGAGAAATAATAACTTTTGCACAATTTACCAAATAGAGGGAAAAACACAACTGATCTAAAAGTCTACCAAAGAGATAAAATTTTAAAACTCGCAGAGCCAACGCTAACAAGTTCAACACTTTACGAATGTATCCCTCAGCAGAAATACTGAATAACTCCGAATTCAAATTACAAGAATTAAACTAACACCTACAAATAGAAAGATCTAATCTTTCGAACACGCGCAACTCCCAGCAATGCTCGCCACGTATGGTACGATATGCCCTAAGCCCGCCCGAGAGTTCTGTATCCTGAAAATGAGCTAGTCGGCTACATTCCCGAAGGAATGTACCCAAGAAGCCAAAGCCCACTTGGGTCAGCAATAAAGCGGGTGTGAAATCTCTTTATTTCCCCCAAAAATCAATAAAATCGCACATGATAACCATCGGGCTAAATACAAACAACAAACCATCACACCAATAGGTAGTTCCTCAACGAGGCAATCATATCTAAGATGTAAATATACGTTTACCTGTACTTACCCTATAGGAGTCGACTATGGCAAGTCTAACCTGCAGAAATATTAGTGGACTTGCCATCCTGCATAAAAAGGATTAGAAACAATGCAACGTCATTTATTCTTTTTATTAGGTTCATCTTTTTAACGGATTGATCACTTAGACGATACCACATTCGCACCACCTCCGTGCCGAACATACATGCCCGTATGCCTCTCTCATATAAAGGAGGACTACTCCGTCATCCATGCCTAAGTGGGGACATCACATACAGGCATGCATCGCGGATACCCCTAACTATATGAGTACCAAAAGCCACCCTTGGGCTATCAATGCGCATAAACTCACGTCACATTTTTGACGGATAAAGATCAAAGCCTATTTTAGGCATACAAACTCACCACATTTCCGCAAGACTAACCCGAAGGTTATTTTAGTTTCTCTAATAAGAAATGGGTGCCCCAACTCCGCAAGACGACCCACTGATCATTTAGTTTCTCTAGTAGGAGAGGGGAAAATAATAAACAACAGAGATGTGGTAGTTCTAAGTGATACAAGCCCAAGTGTTTTATATTTTCAGAAATTCAGGTGTACTAATATCATTTATTTTCCAAGATTCCGAATTCTTCCACAATGACATTTTGTCATACATAAATGGGTTCACCATCTATCCACCCACATTTTTGGGGAAAACATAACATATACATCAATTATGCTTTATACCAACATGGCAATCACGTGACATTCTTATATATAAATACTAAGTGTCAGGTTCATCATAAATCAGCTTATTCTTGAAAGAGAAATAAAGCTTAATCTTATACACAGTTCTATACTTCTGATAAAGCTTTCATTGTATAAATCAAGTAATCACAAAGTTCATATAATCCAGTAAAAGTTCTCTTATTAGCAACAAGCGCGTACTGTTAGAAAAGTTGTATTCTTCTAATGGCATTTTGAGATTTTATCTCAGGTACCACTCACTACTGGCTAGCTAATAGCTAATACAGTGAGTCAAGATTGCTAGGTATAGTTGTAATATCGAAATTTATATATGGCAGAGATTCATCATATAACAAATAAATATCCAAATTACCGAACCAATTAATGCATGACAGAGGTCATCATATATAGATATACAAATAAACAAGTACCAAAAGATACATCTCTTGACCCTCTTTTTTAAGAAAAAAAAAACATGAAAATCCCAATTTGTTTGTGTCACGTCAGTCACACATTCTCATCCCCTTTATACAAATAAAATCAACCAGTCAGAAAGGTCTTCCCATGGTAAAGATTAAAGGACGATGAGACAAGCTCCCCCTTCCCATCATTCCCATCATATAAAAAAAATCCATTCCATCAAAAAGGAAGACTCCTCTCTTTCTCATAAATGAAAACTCATATAGGAAAATCCATCCCATCACATTATGACACAAAAGAAAACAAACAAAAACAAAAAAAAACGACGAAATAAAATACAAGACTCACAAACTCCCCCCTTTCTCCCATCATTCACACATCACACCCATAAAGTAAAACCCATTTCATGCCACAAAATATCTACATGCTTAATCACATCATGGCACCAAAAACAAAACAAAAAAACGAGGAAAGAAAGTATGACTCACCTTTTTTTTTTTTTTTTTTTTTCGTTTCCTCCTTCTTTCTTCTTCTCCTTTCTCCCTTCTGTCTTTTTTTTTTTTTTTTTTTTTGTCTTGTTAGCGGCGAAGGAGCAATTAGATTAACCTACCCTATTTATTCCTACCAATTAGGGCTTTGCCCGAGGTTAAGGACACCCCACTTTCTACTTGATGTCACCGGATATTAAATAAAATTAAAATTAAACAAATAAATAATTAATTAATTAAAAAGTATTATATATTAAATTAGGGTCGTTACATTATGCTTCCCATAAGAGTTGAAGAGTGCCCCAAATGCAATGTTCTTCTCCTCCATTTTGATAGGTTGGAAAATGGATCCTTGTGGCAGGAATTTGATAGAGTGTATGGATCTGATTTTTGCTTTGTATCAAGCCATAAGAATACAAGCCCTGGAAATCAGAGCAAATAAGTATGAACTCTGGTTTTTGCTCTTCTTATTTTTTTCTCAAAGAGCAAGCACGTGCCCAGGACCCTCCACTGCACGTGCCTAGGAGGGTCCAGGCATGCAGCGAGGCGCCCACTCCAGGCTGGGAAGAACGACTCAAGCCCAATAGCTCGCACCAAAAACCTGGCCTTAAGAACTTAGCCCAATAGCACAACTCGTTTGGATAGGTGAAAGTTCAATTCATTAGGAAAGACAAACCTATATCCATTTCCATTCCCCATAAGAGATAAAGAAAAAGAGAATGAGGGGAAAGGGATGGGAGGGTGGTGGCAGTAAAACAATTGCTCGCGTGATAGAGAGGAAGTAGAAAAGATGCGATGGTTGGTGGAGAAGAGGGGATGGTTAGTAGAAAAAAAAAGGTGGCACAGGCCAAAAGTGTATCAGCTGAGTTGGTAGAGGTGTGTCAAATGAAGTTACACGTCACAGGTTCAAACCCGGCCAACGACATTAGGGCGGGGAGGATTAAGGGTATAAAAATGGTAGCACAGTAGTTATTAAAAATTTATTGTGAGGTTATTATTGGAATGAATTTTCATTTAAGCACTTAGTGCTAAGTAATCAACACCCCATGTTGCTTACTCCAATTAGAAGTTCAACTTCTGATAAGAACTAAAAATAAACACCCTTAATAGGGCGTCTTACTTTTTATTAAGACTTATGACTCCATTCAGAACAAAAAACAAACACCCTTTAAATTTGTACGGATTCGGGACGGATACGAATTTGGCCATATCCACCCCTCAGCTATCCATATATATAAACAACCTCCTTATTTATTATTACTAAAATAACCATAATATTCAAAGCAAAAATCTTGGGGCGGAGTGTGGCTAGATTCGTGATCCGTTAGAAGTCCACGGGGAATAAATGGTTAAACGGGACGAGATCTGCGATCCGTTAGAATCCGCAGGGAATAAGTGGAGAGGGGTGAGCCAGATTTTGTAAAAAAGAAAATAAACAGTTAAACAGTGCAGATTCACCATTCCTGGTGGGGTGGGGATGGATTTGGTAAAATCCACTCCGTTGCCAACCCGAATGTCGCGGGTTCTCATAAGCATAGCCTTAGAAACCAGTGCTAAGTACGGCTATCAATGGATTGGATTTGGATCCCGTAGTTTCAAAAAAATGACTTGAATAAAGTTGAATTTTAATCCAAAATATGTTCCAATCAACCCTAATTTAAGCATGTTTTTCACTCAAATCCGCTTCATTGACAACCCTAGTGCTAAGCAAAGTCCACATTTGCCGACTCTGTGGTAAAACAGAGTCAAGATCTAGAATTCTCAGCCATTTGATTGTTTTGATCATCTAACTAGAGTTCAAACTAATTTACTCTAGGAATCCTAATTTTAAGCAAATTAATTTCCAATATTATCTTCAATTCATAAATATCTCAACTTTCTCTCTCCCTCTTCATCTTCTCTATGTAAATTCTACATACCATAAAACAAACTCTACAAAGAATGAACTGCATGAACTACAAAATACAGTTGCGTTCATGTTTTTCCAGACCATCAGTTTGGAAAATTAATCGAGAAACACGTTCAAATTTTTATTATTTCTATTTTTTTGTCATCTACAATTTTCTATGAGTTTGTGTGCACTGTGTAGGACATAAATGACGTCTGTAGTCTTTTCTTCGGCCTATGGTGTCGTTTTTTTTTTTTTTTTTTTTTTTTTTCTGGGACTGTTTCTGTTCAAAATTCACAAATTCTCCGAGTCTCCCCTTCAAACCCAATACTCTATCTCATTCTTGAGACTCTGATAGTTCTGGGTGATGACCGTGGTCTTTGTGATATGCATAATACTCTTTGATGGATTGTTTTTTAGCATGGGGGATCACTTGATGTCGCCCCAGTTTTTCATGGCAGAGAGAATTTTGGGCAATCTGGAGTTGAGAGGAACGAATTCGGTGTATCTTGAGCCGACATAGTTGGTAGCCCTGTTGAGTTTTGCCTCGTCGGACATGGTTTTGTTGTCGATTTTCCACCTCTTCGGCATGTTCTCCTATTTGCGCCTATTTTCTTCTCCCTTGTCCCGGGCTTTGGCGGTCTGTTTGGCTTCATTTTTGCATCCTTTCTTGGTTGCTAGCATTTCTTCAAGAGTGACATACTTCTACACATTTTTTAGTAAGTCTGCCATATCCCTCAGGGGTTCCAGGGTGAAGAAATTGTAGAACTGACTCCCTCAAATACCAGAAGTGAAAACGGTGACTTACGTGTCGTCGCTATAACTGTCGATCAGAGTTAGCTCATCGTTAAAATGAGCAACATATGCTTTAAGGGTCTCACCCTGCTTCTGCCTGAGACTTAGCAGGTAGTAAGGCCCTTTTTCTGATTCGCTGGCTCCCGACAAATTTGGTAATGAATGCCTTTGCCAAACCTGGAACGAATCGATAGATCTCGGCTGAAAACTGAGGAACCAGGTCAGTGAAACATTTTTCAGATAGGCTGGTGGGAAAATTTCAGCACATGATGGCTTCTAAACTTTCTTTCAGCGCCATTCGTGGTGGTAATGACGCATACGATCTTACGGATCTGATGTTCTATCGTATAATTGGAGCTTAGGAGGGACAAATTTTTTTGGCGAGGGGGCACATGATCTCCTCCGAGAATGGAGGGACAGTGAGGCCGTACAGGACGTCCGTATTGGTTTCCCCCAATCGGAGTGGGTTCCTAATCGTGATCTTGTTTGTCTTTGTAGCGTGGTCCCCATCATCCCTTAATCTTCCCTGACGGCCAGCTCTTTGCTCCTCTTCGGGGAGATTCTCGTTTTCCTGGACAAGCTCCTAGGTGTCCTCTCGGGTGTAAAACCTCCTTGGATCTCTGCCATTTTCAGGTGGCTGCTGCCAATCTGGGCAAGTCTCTCCACCACCCGCGCTAGATGATCCATGTGAAGCAGGATCTAGTCTATCCGGGGTCAGTCGCGACTGCCTCAGTGGCTGGGCCGTGCGTCTGTTCTGCTCCCTCAACCAGATCGGTCTGGTCTTATGGCTGGGCTTCCTTGGTCGGAGGTTGTCTGGTTCGACATTGTTGTTGAATGTTTGAGATCTGGTACTGGTGACCATGTCTCGATGTTCTGGTGGCTATAAATGTGTTATGCATTTGCTTCGAGGAAAATTTGTTGTCTTCCCTATGGACATAGCCAATCTGATGCGTCATCGCTGATCTCAAACCTGCAAAATGAGTAACAATAAGCCAGGGACCACCGTTGTGGTGGCCAAAGGCACTCCAACGCTTTAAAGCAGGTAATGATCCAAGGAAGAATGAAGACTAGATGTAAATTGCAATGTGTATGCATACTTTTTTTCTTCTTTTTTCTCACCTTAAGTAGCAAGTGTTCCCTCTCACAATTGTCCCTATTATCGATGGTGTGATGGAGGGAGGGTCAGGATCTTACCTGTGCATGACCGAGTCTCTTTGGAACCTGGCTTTATTTAGGACCCAATGCTTGATTGGGCTAGGAGCAAATTTGTGCGAGTGGATCTTGGGCTTATGATAGCTCGGAGATCAGTGTTCGAGTCATATTGTCCTAGGCCAAGCCCCAAGACCCGTGCCTCTTGGGTTGGTATGACTTGGGCTTGGGCACCTGACTTACGGGCTGAACATCAGTTCTTGACTGGTTCCACTTGGGACTGTCTTGAGGCCTTTCCCTTATTAGGGTTGGCCTATGCCACGTGTATCACTGTGTATTGCCTAGCTGATTGATGTCTCATCAGTAACTATGAGTATTAAATAAGTAGGTATGAGTATTAAAGAAAAAAAAAATGATGCTCATTCCAAAAGTTAAGAAAATGCAAGGGCGATGTTTAGAAGTCATACTCTCAACCGTGAAAATGACATGGTGGTGATAAGAGCTTCTGAGCAGTAGGTGACCAATCCTTGTATGAAAGTTTGCAATCGATCAGTATTAACGAGGTATTAGAAACATTGGCAAACAATCCTAAAACCCACTCACCCTTAAAAGGGGAATTCTAATTGTCGAGGAAAACAACGAGGGAGGGAGGGAGGACCCTCCATCCCCCTCACGATGCGTGCAAGGGATGGGATGCACGCATCGCGAGGGGGATGGAGGGTCCTCCCTCCTCCCTCGCTGTTTTCCTCGCTGGTTTCCTCGCCAGTTAGCCAAGCTCTTTAGACTTTGTTAGTTTTCATGACAGATTGTTGAACATTTTAAGGGTGAGTGGGTTTTAGGATTGTTTGCCAATGTTTCTAATACCTCGTTAATTCTGATCGTTGACAAAAATTCTACCGTAGAAAGGGGAATTCTACCAGCTCGTTGACAAAAATTCCACATATAGTCTAACATGAAAACTATCTGGTTGACAAAACTTAAACTTGCACCAGCTCGTAGTAACTAGTTTGGACTGTTAGACTATATGTGGAATTTTTGTTATTTTACTACACTTGGATGGCTGTCATGGCGAACAACATTGCTTTAGGCTTTATTTCCTTGCAATTGTAATGTATATGATATTGTTTCATTCAATATTGCAGAAACAAAAGTAGGTCTGCTGGTTGAAGCTTTCGTAATTGTTCTCCAGGTTCCAGAAGTTTAGGTTGTTCTCCCCTGTTTCTTTTCAAATTTGAGTCGTTGTTGCTGCCACTGATGAGTATTCCAATTTCTGCAACTTGATGAGATGCATGTGAAACAGGGAGCCAAAGTTGACAAAGTGCTTAAGTTTGCGGTTGACAATTCCATTTTGGAAGAGAAAATAATTGGTTGTTGGATCCATCCTTCTAGTGGTTGGATCCTACTCTCCAAATTGAACCAGGGATTGCGAATGATTCGTTTTCTAGCAAAGTTAAGACGAAAGGCTTTCATTAGTGATGTGAAAGGGCGTTAAATTCTCAAGTTAGATTATGGCTATTGATGTTCATTAATTCACTTGAATTTTATCTATCAAGTTGCATGTATTTTATATCAGAAGGGGAAGGGGGCTGCTACAGCTTGGTGTAGGTGTTGCAAGTGTAATCAAAGAAGACTGAATTATTACTTTGATTTGGACCTTAAATGTTAAGTTTTGTATGTATTGATGAATCTATGAAAGTGTATAGTGATGTATATGTCTCAGTATTAATAGAAATAATTTTGTTAGAAATATTTCAAAATTTTCATATTTAACTTAATTTATTTTTATGCCCTTAACATCTTTTGATTTTAGTCAGCGTTCTAAAAAACGGCCTAGGCGACCGCCTAGGCGCTAGAAGGTAGAAAACCGCCCAGATTAATGGCTGGGCGGGTTTTGGGCGGTCTGGGTGATTTTTTTTTAATTTTTATTTAATAAGGCTGATTGTGTTCTTATTTTATTTTCTTTCCTCTTTTTAGAAATAAACTATTTTATTATTTTTTATTCAGTATATGTATAATTTTAGGAAATGATGATTACTTAATGAAATTCTCAAAGGATCTACCGGTACCAATTTTACTAATGTAGATTTTATCAAACATGACTGAGGTTATTCATGCAATTTGAAGAAAAATAAAAGAGCAGGTTTGGATATTTGTCCACAAATTCAATTTTATATAAAGTACCCATCATGACCAACTTCAATCATTTGAGTTTTAATAATTTTTGTTCATGATTGTTAATTTTTCATGTTTTTAAATTTTGCATATGTATTTTGGCATTAAATGGTATGTAATTGATAATATATTATGTTTAACTTTTGTAAATTATTAAAGTTATAATACAAAGCCTAAGACCGCCTAGGTGCCGCCTAGGCCCCTGAGCGCTAGGGACCTACTCGCTGCCCGCCCAGCGTCTAGCGCTTTTTAGAACACTGGTTTTAGTCCATTGAATAAAATAAGTATATTTTTATTATTCATTTCAAATTTATAAAATATTATTATAAAAATTATTATTTATTTATGTATATATATTATTGTTAATTAATTAAATAGTATTCATTTATTTAGATAAATACCATATCATAGCATTTTAAAATGTCATGACATTCACAAATGTTATGTTGGGACTTGGGATAGCATTCATAAATGCTATAGCATTTCATAACATTCACAAATTTTATATTGGAATAACGTTCACAAATTCATAGCGGTATGTCAAAAAGATACTATGAGCTACTATGACTTGCACTAAATGTTATAGTACATCTTTCATAGCTTTCTTGCAATACCTTAAAAAGGCCAATTTTGTTGTAGTGCCTGAAAACTAACAAAGTCTAAATCAGTAAATCCTAAGTCTTACAACTTAAATGACACAATCGATATAAACTTGAACAATTTAGCCCATGAGTTTACAATTGGCTCAACTTAGGGTTTGACAGACTATGGGTTAAAATTAGGGGTGGGCAACAATCCCGAACCTGACTAGGTTCGACCCGAACTGTATGGTCCTAAACCGATTCAAACCAGGACCAATCAGTTTCTCCTAATTTATTCCCAGTCCCGGATACCATACCGATCCGGGATCCACAAATTTGGTCCCGGACCGTTTCGGTTTGTCCCGGTTGCTGTAATCATTACGTACTCTCAAATTTCATTGCAAGAAATAAAGAATGGTTTCTCTGAAACAATTTGCCGTAGAGAATTTATGAGGGAACAATCAAAACTTCGAAAGAAGTTACAACTTGCTTGTCAAATGTAAAAGAACACGATCGAGAATGTGAATCATGTAGTTGTTTTCAAGCATAGAAGAAAACAACCACACCCATCCATGGGCGGACCTATTCAGGGACCAAGGGGGGCAGCTGCCCCCCCCCCCCCCCCCCCCCCCCCCCCGAACTTTTAAAAAATAAAAATAAAAATTTTGGTTCATATTTAAAAAAAAAAAAAAAAAGTTGCTATTAGGGCGAAGGCTATCAACAGTTCCCCTTCTTTGTTCTCTCACATACAGCCGCACAAGTGCACAACACAGGAAGTTCCCTTCTCTGTTCTCTCACACACAGCCGCACAACACAGGGAACTAAGGGAAGTTCCCCTTCTCTCACGCAGTCACGCACATGCTCCTCTTCTCTCAGGCAGTCACGCGCAAGGCGCAAGGACTTCTCTCACGCGGCACAAAGGAGGTGGATGATCGAGTGAAGGGGTTGTGGTCGCCGGAGGAGGATTCGGTTCTGAGTCGACTCGTGTCCAAGTTCAGAGCGAGGAATTAGAGTCTGATTGCTCGGGGGATCCTTGGGCGGTCAGGGAAGTCGTGTCGACTTCGGTGGTGTAATCAACTTGATCCTTGTGTCAAGCGGAAGCCCTTCACTGGTAAATCCTCTGTTCAGTTATTCAACGAACCCCTTTGTTCGAGTTTTGGTTTGGATTTGATTTGATGGTTTGGGTTGTTTGTGTTTTGAATTTAGGGTTTTTCAAGTTTGGGTTTTGCTTATAATGTTGCTTTTGGTTAAGGTTTTTTTTTTTTTTTTTTGAGTTCTTGTTAGATTGTTTGTCTTTGTTTGATTTGTTTGGGGTTAAATGGGTTTTGAATGATGAATTGTGATTAAAGAGTATGATTTTATGTTGATTGGGATTTTTAAATGTACTCTTCTTTGTAATGTGTTTCAAGAAATTGTTTTTACGGTGTTTTTTTGTGTTTGTTGGATGATTGTCGCCCTGTTATTCATTTTTCTAGAGTGTCTGTGGAGTTAAAAGGGAGTCGCACAGCCTGTTCGGTTGTTCCTCTTCTCTCACGCACAGCAGCACAACTGCATAGTTGAGCTATGTTTTTTTTCTCTCACCACGCGCAAGGTCTTTTCAATTGTTCCTCTTCAGATGATCAGATCTGATTCTCGACTCTGCTGCTGCGTACCCGCGTAGGCGGAGAAGTTCTATTTTCTGTCAGGGCTCTTGTTTGGTGAGAAAATTTTATGTCTTGTTGGTTAATTTGGTGTTTAGATCTGAAGCAATTATTCCCTCCTTCCTTTGGATTCTTTTGGTTGGTTAATTTAACATGTTAGTCCAATCTGAATGAAGAACAAGAAAGTGCAAGCTCTTTCATCAGCTTCTTTGCATAAAGATAGATAAAGAAAATGACTTAGTTGCTTGTTTAACAAATAGTGGCTAATGGGATTTTGACAAAATATGTGGTTCGTGCCCAGCCCATATGAAGATTTGCAAAGCAAAAGTGGCTTAAAGCCTTAAAGTATATATGTTTTATGTTAATTAAATTATTGTGAAGATTGTATAAAGAAAATTTAATTGGATATGCTTGTCTTTCGTCACAATTAAACTATTAAAGCATGGTAGAGTGCCAAACAACATTGGTTGTTCTTCCAAAAGTATCTTTAATTGGATATGTTTTTTAAGGGATTAATGTATAACCCAGTTTTCTTCGTTATTTTATATACAAATTGCAAATCACGTGACTAAAGAAGAGCTATAGGAAGGACAAGGACTACTTGAATTTTGCTTTACACTCTTACAGCTCAGGTACATTAACATTTTGTTCATGAAAATTAATCTTAAATCTTGTGAATTGGATGTTTTCATAAATATTGTTGGAGTTTGTATGTTTTCCATGATAATAATGCTTGAAAGTAAATATTATATTTTTATTTACTTAATTAATATTGAAAGGGATGTTTTGGACACCATTGAAAATGAAGCCATCATGTAAGAATTCTAGAACATGAGATCGCGTCATGAATATTTGTAAAAATGTGGTTAAATGATATGGTTAGAAAGAAATAGTATGTGTTTTGAAGGGTCCTTATAAGGACATTCCTTTATAGATAATACTTTTTATACGTATGAGTTGCATAGTTGCAATTTATAGATAAAACTTTTTGTAAATTGGCGAGGTGAATTCCTTTCACCTCTCCCATCTTTTGTGAGTAATACAATATCTTATTTTATAGATTAACAAAATAAAGTAAATAGTAGTATTTAAATTTGTGACAATTTTTTTTTTTTGAAAAATGATTATTTTAGTAAATTATTATTATCGACAAATATTATTGTCATTTCGCCCCCCCCCCCCCCCCCCCCCCCCCCCCCCTCCAGAGTGAAATCCTGGGTCCGCCCCTGCACCCATCATCTTCTCTTCTTCATCTTTATTTGAATAATTCTAGAGAGCCCGCTCACTGTCCGGACCCTCCCAGGCACGTGCCATAGGGAGGGTGTTTGCCACGTGGACCAACATTTGTACCCTCAAGAACTCGCCTCCTCATAGCCTCCTCCTCTCATGTGACTCCTCTCCTGCGCCTCCTCCTCAGAGCCTCCTCCTCTACTGCGCCTCCTCTGGCAAACACCCTCCATAAGGAAGGGGCAAACAAGGCAGGGCAGAGTCACCGACCGACCAAAGTGAAGCAAGGACCACAAACCTTTCTTCTTTCTTTGTTGCTTTCAGTCGAAAATACAGATTTTGCTGAGACAGCTAAGAAGAACCTACAAAGTTTTTAAGTTCTATAACTGAAACTAAAATCAGACCCCACCGCTCACTACACTCTTTGCTTTCTCTCATCATCATCCTTAACTTCAGTTATCTCAACAAAACAAGTCCTCCTCATCCACTATGTCCACACTCCACAAGCAACTCATCCACAACCCATCCAGCATACAAACACACCCAAAACTCGTACATCTTATCTTCTCTTCCCTGTAGTATTCTTCACGATTAACGCCTACTAAGTTCATCTTAAGTCAATGTTGGTGTCTTGCCCTGGCAAAATACTCGAACAAGCTACCATCGAATAATCCTCTTACAACTTCTCTAGATAAGAAACCATGATCACCATCCCTTGCAATAATATATAGAAGACCCCATTTTAGCTTTGCAACAACCCTGAAATTAATGTTATGTCACGGGCACATCAGAATGATCATGCAATGTTTGTTGGAATAAATAAACAATGGTATACATATAACTAACCCTCCAAAGATGTCATATGCATTTCGATTTCCTTCAGTCATGTTCCAAATCTCTAATAATGTCAACTTATCAGGTGCAACCTGAGCATACTTGCTAAACATGTTTTCAAAGTTCACAGGAGCAAACCTGAGATAGAGAAATATAAGAAGACCCAACTGAACTGAGAAAGATGAACAGACACTGCACCTGAGCATACTTGCTAAACATGTTTTCAAAGTTCACAGGAACAAACCTGAGATAGAGAAATATAAGAAGACCCAACTGAACTGAGAAAGATGAACAGACACTCTCATAGGTTATATACAAATTTAATCGTGATATGATCATCATGAATAGGGTTAGTCATCACCCTCACCTTCCTTCAGTGTTATAAACATCTGAGTCACTGCCATGCTTAGCTTTGTGAATGTAGTTTATATATACGGGGAAGAGAGGAGAAGGTATCCATCCCTGAAAAATTAGTTCCAAATCGACATGCAACACAAATGTTTATTAACTAGTATGCTATTTCTATGAATAACAAATATATGTTTGGTTAAAATGAGAAATTGTTTCATGGATCAAACATATACATACATCTTAAAAAGAAGAAAAAACATTTACAATAGTTGTTAAGTTTCAAACTTTATTCTTGTTGAATTTTGATTATCTACCATAATTATAAGTGAAAGAAGTATTAAACCCATAAAGCTAGCAGATACATAAGAACTACTTCAAGCTATTTGATTTAATATGCTTAACAATAAAAATATATGACCTGGTTGAGGTTAGGCTTTGAAACAACCTGAAAAGTGAAACTTACTGGCGATGTAGGATAACTAAAGACGAGGTTGAATCCAATTGCCAAGATAACAGAGAAAACTACATTGAAACCCATAGCACGAAATCCTAAAAAAGGGAAAAATTCTCAAGATCTGAGACAGAAAAAAAAAATGTAAGTTGTAATTTAAAGTGTTATTTAGTTGATAAAATGATCATACCTTTGTAAGTTTCCCACGGATAAACAATGCCATTATGATCTTGATCAAATAAAGCCACATGTTGTTGAAGAACACTCATTCCATGATTCTCGTGGCGTGGGGTACCATTTGGATTTGTTGTATCTGGTGCAGCAATCGCTCTAGCCAAATCTATTCAACAAAAAATTGTTATTAACAAATGTTTTATTTTTCTTTAAAAATGATTTCATGATGCTATTTTGGTGCAAAATTTTTGATAATAAACACTTATTTGGCGTTCGTAAAAAAATTGATACTTTTATCGACATTTTGGGAGTAGTATTTAACAGGTGGGATAAAAATTATTTTCATCCTTCACATCTTAGAAGCAACACGTGCATTACACATGCCTAGTCATGAGTTTGTATTTTATGACAAAAGACGAGTCCTTATGGTGCTAATGAGCGCGATTATGTTTAGGGTTGACATGTGTGATCTTCCACTTAGTTCGAATCGAGATCTGAAAAATCAGTGTTCTAAAAAAAGTCTAGGCAGTCTCTTGGGCAGGTTTTCGAATTTTTTTTTATTTTTTATTTTTAATTCTAAAAAACATTAAAAAAAATTTAAGACTTTATATTTTTATACATTTTGCATATGTATCTTGTCATTGAATTAGATGTAATTTATATGCTATTATACTTAATTTTTATAAATTATACATTATAATAAATAAATAACCACCTAGGCTCTGCCTAGCCTTCTGGGTGCTAGTCTTCTGCTCGCCGCCCGCTTGCCTCCTAGCATTTTTTAGAACACTATGAAAAATAGATGAGCCTAAAGAAGGAGGAGAAGAAGAAGAAGAAGTAATTACATGGTTTTGGAAGAAATCTCTCTAAATCACTTCGAATAGTTCGTTTGAAAGTAATTGGAGCTAGAGGAGCCACTGTCCCTAAAGCAAGGTCATTTTTCAAAGACTTGTCGCTCTTTTCATAAACTGCCATCTCTACGCACACAATACTAACCTAGACAAAGCAATTCATTGCTTATATAGACAATTTCAACATCTTATATGCGTGATAATTGTCCTCTACCTATAAATGTTCTATGTAGTGGTCTGCACGAAATACAACCATCCATCATTAACAATGTCTAAATTTACACTTGTGGCATCACATATCTATACATTATTAGCACCTACGGTTGAAGTTATAACCCATAACCCCTTAGCACTGGTTACTAGGAAATTTTGATTTAAGTTGCCAAGTGAGAGGAACTTTGCTATAATTACTAGCTAGAGAACAACCGGGTATCCAATTGGTAGAGGATTTAGCAAATTTATTTCAATTTGAGTAAGAAATATCTATGTAAAACTCGAGCCTATATGTTAAAATTATTTTTCGTGTCAAACTCCTTAATCTTTTTTTATTCAACATCAATATCAATACTAACATGCATGCATGCATGGAACACTACAAAATAAAGCATTAATAGCTACGGAAACTAGCGACTGTTTTTTATACCGTTGCTAATTATAAGATTTGCGACGGCAAAAAACTGTCGCTAATGCTTTTGACACTGTTTTAACCCATATTTATAAAAATCCGTCGCTAAATATTTTGCGACGGCTTAAAACTGTTGCTAATTCTTGTACATCGTCGCTAAGATTTACAAATAAAATTCATTAGCTACGGTAGAAAATATATATATATATTTAGCGACGACACTTGTGTCGACGCTAAGCTTTACAAATAAAATTCGTTAGCTACGGTAGAATACCGTAGCTAATGGATTTTAAAAAAATATATATATATACAAAAAAATATTTAGCCACGGTAAATGAGCCGTCGCTACTTTTTAAAAATATTTTATTATTAGCGACGGCAAAGAACCGTCTCTAATTGATTTTTTTGAAAAAAAAATTTAACATTATTTTTATATTAGCGACGGCAAAAAACCGTCGCTACTTTTTTAAAATATTTTATTATTAGCGACGGCAAAGAACCGTCTCTAATTGATTTTTTGAAAAAAAAAATTTAACATTATTTTTATATTAGCGACGGCAAAAAACCGTCGCTAATTGATTTTTTAAAAAAGATTTAACATTATTTTTATATTAGCGACGGCAAAAAACCGTCGCTAAGTTTTAGATTATTTTTTTATTAGCGACGGCAAAAAACTGTCGGTAATTGGGTTTTTGAAAAAAAAATTACACTAAAGAATTTAGCTAAGGCAAAAAACCGTGACTAAGTTTTAGATTATTTTTTTATTAGCGACGACAAAAAACCATTGCTAATTGGTTTTTTTGAAAAAAAAAATTACACTAAAGAATTTAGCTACGGCAATAAACCGTGGCTAAGTTTTAGATTATTTTTTATTAGCGACGGTGAACAATCGTCGTTAATATTTTTTTAAAAAAACCACGTCATCGATCCGCGTGAAACCTCATCTCAACCGTCAATAACACCCAAAAACTTCAGCTCAATCCAACGCACTAAACCAAACCACGTCACCGATCCACGTGAAACTAACACAACCAATCCCCTTCAATTACCTCTCTCTATATAAATTTAAATTTTCTCTACAAACCAACTTATTTAAAAAAATTCTCTCAACCTGCAGAGAAGAAACACACAGAGGAGAAGTCTGTCCCCTCTCTCGACACCGATCCCAGCTGCCTCTCTCTCCCCTCCATTCCTCCCTCATTAGTACCCACATGATCTCAGATATTCTATAGATCGAAATTTTTATTTTTATTTTTTTGTGGTTTTTTGTGATTTTTGTATGGATTCTTTGTAATTGTTTTTGTAATTTTTGTATGATATTCTAGAGATTCTGTGTAATTTTTGTTATAATTTTGATCAATTAAGTTTAGTTCTGGTAGTTGATATTTATTTTAAGAATTGACAATCATTAATAGCTAATTTCATTATAAAAAATGAATTATCATTTGTAATTTGTAAATTTCATTTGTTAATATGATTTGCAGCAAAGTTGTCCCTAAATAGCCACGGCAAATACCGTGGTTGTTTTGTTAATTAGATTTGCAATTTAGCGACGGCAAAAAAACCGTCGCTAAATAGCCACGGCAAAAAAATCGACGCTATTTAGCAAATACCGTCGCTATTTTTCAATTTGCGACAGTCTTGGTCGAAATTTTCAACAGCTTTAGCAACGGAATTTTTTGAGTTAGCGACGGATTTTTACCGTTGCGAATTAGCGACGAGATAGTTTACCGTTGCTGATTCAAATAGCGACGATTAAAATAGCCACGGTATTGCGACGGTTGTTGTGCCGTTGCTAATTCATTTTAGCAACGATTTTTTGACAATCAGCAACGGCTTTTAGCCGTTGCTGAATCGTCTTTTTTTTGTAGTGGAAATACATTCACGATTCATTATTTTCCTTTGTACAAGATAATCAAGATTCTGTTGAACTCCAATCACTCATTTTCTTGCAGTAGGGGGACATACAAATAGATCCAAAAAGAAAATAAGGATTAGATTTAACATAAACATCTTTCATATTTGCAAAAATATGATTTAGATGTTGAATTGTGGCATGGAATGGAATATATGTTCTTCTAAAACAAAAGGTTGTACCAATTCTCTGTTGCTTAATATCTAAAGCCATTTTTATAAAGAAAATAATCTTCAATGTCATGTTAGGAATAAGTTTTGGGAGCCTTGTTTTGGAGTCACTTTTGATTTTTTAAAATTTTACTCTTTTTTTTAAAAATACAATCACAAACACTATTTACAGAAGGGGTAAAAGTTTTAAAAAAAAACTTCAAAGAGACACAAAAGAGGCCCCTAACAAGGCTCCCTAGAATTATTCGTCATGCTAGATAATTAGTTGTATGTTTTAATTCGAGATATGATAGTCCAATGTTAATTATTGTCTATAATGTCTAACCTCTGCCTTGGCACACAATATGTAATTCAACTAAAAATTGGGGGTCAATATGAATTAGATCTACAAAAATGGTGGCTTTTTTAATGAAGGGTCACCAAGAACAACTGTTCATTAAAATATTCCAGTAATTGTTCTCATTTGTGATTTTCATCTTACATATATACATTATTAATAGTAGATCAATACTAATAAGAGACATGCAGGGAAATACATTTATGATCCATTATTGTCTTTTATAGGTTCAAAAGACAATGACGATCAATTTCTCCAGAATATAATAACGTAAGCCTATTTTATACTTGTAGAAATGTGTAGCATTTGATGAATTTGTAACATTATGGCATGAAATGGAAATGTATGTTCCTCGAATGAAAAGCAAAAAGTTGTGCAGGTATTTTGTTGATTAATATCTTTAAAGATTTTTTTGATGACAATTGTCTTCAACATCATGCTCGATAAAGTAGTTGTATATTTGGATTTTGATTTGGTTTAAATATTAGTTTTTCAAATTATCCTCAAATTATAAACCTATTTTATACGTACTAAAGAGATGATTTGAGATAGCTATGTTCTTGCAAATTTAAGTTACTTGTGATGTAAAAATATATCTGATGGTTAGTAAGAGGCATGAGGTAAAATATATTAAACATTAAAAGTACACTATTAAAAAAAATTGTTCGAACAATTTATATGATCAGTTTATTTGAATGATTTTAGGATTTTTTTTTTTTTGTCAAACACGAAGATGTTTATTAAGGAAAGAAAATGAAACAAAAAACAAAGAGAAACATTCCTATATCAAGGAATGCCAAGACACTATGAAAGTGTCAAAACCCAAATCCCTAAACAAATTACAAGCCGAACCCATCATCCAGAGCAATTCTCTAATCTCGATAAAGATAGAGTGCTCTGATCTGTTGAGTCCTTCAAATACCCTTTTATTTCTTTCTTTCCACACACACCACATGAGAACGTGAGGGACACTACGCCATAACCACTCCCCCGACGGGAAGGATTAGCTTGAGACCACCAACTTAGCCAATCTAAAATGAAGCCTTGAAACATCAAACTCAAACCAAATTCTGACAAGAAATTGCTCCAAATGGATTTGGAGAAACTGCAGTGAAGCATCAAATGGTTCAGCGTCTCGTCAATTTCATTGCAAAGCAAACAAAGACTCCCTGTGTGGATTTCTCTTTTCCTTAACCTATCTTTAGTCAAGATCTTCTCATGCAACACTGACCAACAAAAAAAATTAATCCGAGGAAAAATGTTTTTCGCCCATACCAAATTTTTGTGAGAGGAAATGAAGGGGTTGGAGTGGGTCTCATAATGAGATGCAGCTAACATATCCGAAAATTCTTTCACCGAGAAGCCCACACATTTACCCTTCCACACCAAACTGTCAGATCCCTCTGAGAGCATCTGTCTATCCAACAGATGCATTAGATTAGCGAACTCTTCTACCTCCACAGTATTTAGGGGTCTTCGAAAGGAAAGATCCCAAGAATTGTTGTTAGACCAAAAATTGCCACACTCCCATATTGATTGTTGTTAATGATAAACAACATTGAAAACAGATCCTTCAAAGATTGGTTACTACACCAAAAATCAAGCCAGAAAGAGATGAGATCACAATTTTCACATTGAAGAGAGGTGTGAGGGTAGAAGCCACTTGCGCACCGGGATATAGACTTCCACAAAGAGCATCCGTAGGAAATGTACTTAGTTCTCTTTTCCCAAACCCATCTATTGCGCCCATATTTGTCCATAATAAGAGATATCCATAAATTGTCTTTTTCTTCTGCAAATCGCCAAAGCCACTTAGAAAACTCCATAATGATTCTGCCAAAGCCACTTACAAATATTGCACCCATATTTGTCCATAATAAAAGATCTCCATAATGATTTTAGGAAATGAAAACTCACTAAAAAAACCAGTCCATTAATTTCAGTAACACAAAAGATATACTCGAGCAATTATAAATGTTAAATGAGTATCCCGAGAAAATATCAAACGATGTTGACTGTTGAGTGTTAAAAAAAAAGACTAAAAATGGCTAGGGTGTACAAATCACTTACATTACCATTTGGCCACACGGTAAATTCAGTTCAATGTGTACCATTCGATAGGGATGGCAACGGGGCGGATTTGAGCAAATCCATCCCCGCCCCGTCAGGAATAACGGATCCCCAAATCCACCATGCCAATCCGTTTACAAAATTATTTAAAAACCACCTCCGCCCCGCACGGATTGGCTGATATCCGCCCCGTCCACATATCCATAAAAAAATTTCAACATTCATAAATACATACATTAAAAGATACTTTCACGTAGATTACAAAAAATTATAAAAATAAAAAAAATCATACAACAAATTACAGAGATTACAGGGATTACAAAAATTACAAAAAAAAAAATTATACAACAAATTACAGAAATCATACAACAAAATTACAGAGATTACAAAAATTATAAAAAAAATTACAAAAAACCATACAACAAATTACAATATATATATATATATATATATATATATATATATATATATATATATCGATCTAAAGAATCTCTGAGATCTGAGATCTCTGATGGATCAGATCTCGGATCTCAGATCCAAATCTCTGATGCTCTGTTCTTGATTTTGAGTTGAGTTCTTCACTGCGAACTGTAAAAGAGAAGAAGAAGAAGAAGGAGACATGAGACGACTGTGAGTGAGACCTCTTCGGCTCCTTCGAGTGGGGAAGCCGGAGAAGGGAGGGGGAGAGTAAGGCGGGGAGGGGAGGAGACAACCTTATTGATTACATTTTGCTCTTTGTTTCTGCCATTTGTTTGGGTTTCTTTTGTTTCTTGAAGAAAAAGGGAGACAAGGAAAGAGATTCCAAGAGAAGTATCGGTCGGTGAGAGGTTTATATAGAGAGACAAAAGAAGGAGAAAGAGAAACCAAACTGGCTAACGTGACCCTGGGTGCGAAACTTCCATGTGATCTAGGTGGTGGCTGGCTGCGGCCCGGCAGGAGAGTAAGGCGGGGGAGGGGAGAGTTCGGCTTCTTCGAGTGAGAAATGAGAGAGTGACAACTGAGAAATTAAAATGTGAGGTTCGTATTTCGGTTATGTAGCTGAAGGACATTTCTGTAATTTTACCGATTAAACGGATACAGATTTAAAATCCGTATCCGCCCCAACCTCCATAGACCCTTTACCAAATCCGCCCCAAACAGGACGAGTGAGGCGGATATCCGTGAAAATCCGCCCCACTGCCATCCCTACCATTCGACCCCATAATTTCCCTCCCCCCCCCCCCCCCCCCCCCCCCCCCCCCCCTTTGCCTTGGCAATGGCACCCAGAGACCGAAATATTTGTAACTCCTGTACTTTGGGGGCCAATCTGAAATAAAATAGGTCTAGACAAATGGACCTTACTGATAGAGTGGAATTTTATTCCTCATTTTCAGAATAATTAATGAAGGGCGGGTATTGGTCCCATTTGTGATTTGCATGTATCAATATCTAAAAAGTTTTCTTCTTGATGGAGAATGGGCAAGAAGCTCCTTTATTTATATGATTAATTTATAGCATTTAGGGAGCCACCAAGGTAGTTAGACAAGGGGAGTTGGATTGTATATATAGTTGGATTTCATGCAATTCTCTGGACTCTCGCTAGAGGACCTTGTTGGTTTCATTAGTAAAATTCCTTCAATTCCAAATGGTGATATGTTTACGTAAAACTCGAACCATATTTGTCACGCCTCGATTTTCGAGAAAAACGAAAATCCCAAAAATTCACGTAGGATTATCCGTTTTTCCAAAAGTCGGGACATGAATTTTCATTCACGAAAATAACAGTTGGCATCCACGAGAAATAATAAATTTTGCACAATTTACCAAATAGAGGGAAAAACACAACTGATCTAAAAGTCCATCAAAGGAAGAAAATTTTTAAAACTCGCAGAGCCAACGCTAACAAGTTCAACACTTTACGAATGTATCACTCAAAAAAAATGAATAACTCCTAGTTCAAATTACAAGAATTAAACTAACACCTACAAATAGAAAGATCTAATATTTCGAACACGCGCAACTCCCAGCAATGCTCGTCACGTATGGTATGAAATGCTCTAAGCCCGCCCGAGATTTCTGTATCCTGAAAATAAGCTAGTCGGCTACATTCCCGAAGGAATGTACCCAAGAAGGCAAAGCCCACTTGGGTCAGCAATAAAGTTGGTGTGAAATCTCTTTATTTCCCCCAAAAATCAATAAAGGAAATTACAAGATATGACCAAAAATAGTACTATAAAGAAATAAAAAACACACAGGTAGTTCCTCCACGAGGCATTCGTATCTTAATTCTAATAAGTAAATATGCATTTACCTGTACTTACCCTATAGGAGTTGACTATGGCAAGTCGGACCTGCAGAAATATTAGTGGACTTGCCATCCTGCATAAAAAGAATTAGAAACAATGCAACGTCATTTATTCTTTTTATTTGAATTAGGTTCATCTTTTTAACGGATTGATCACTTAGACGATACCACATTCGCACCACCTCCGTGCCGAACATAAATGCCCGTATGTCTCTCTCATATAAAGGAGGACTACTCCGTCATCCATGCCTAAGTGGGGACATCACATACAGGCATGCATCGCGGATACCCCTAACTATATGAGTACCAAAAGCCACCCTTGGGCTATCAATGCGCATAAACTCACGTCACATTTTTTACGGATAAATATCAAAGCCTATTTTAGGCATACCAATTCACCACATTTCCGCAAGACTAACCCGAAGGTTATTTTAGTTTCTCTAGTAAGAAATGGGTGCCCCAACTACGCAAGACGACCCACTGGTCATTTAGTTTCTCTAGTAAGAGAGGGAAAATAATAAACAAAAGAGATGTGGTAGTTCTAAGTGATACAAGCCCAAGTGGTTTATATTTTCAGAAATCAAGGTTTGCCAATATCATTTATTTTTGATAATTCAAAATTCCTCCACAATGACATTTTGTCATTCGTAAATTGATTCACAATCTATCCACCCACATTTTTGGGGAAAACATAGCATATTCATTAATCATGTTCTATAACAACATGGCAATCAAGTCACTCCTTGATTCAAAAAAATCTCAATTCTTCATAATGCATAAACAAGTCAATATGCATACAAATCTCCAAATTTATCACAATGCATTAATATTCATCAACCATTCAAACACCAACCAAACAAAGTCACACCCAATCAATAAAATGGTAAACATGGGTGACCCCAAACATGAACCCAGCAAGCTAGGAAAATCTCACACATCAGACAGATCACAAATATTGGAGAGCAAGCAGTTGCAACACAAAGCACCACAAATAAGGCAACCTCATTCTCAACATGTCTAAAATCTCACAATTGGATTTCCTGAAATGAAACTCGTCATTTCCATACAAGCAATATACATACAGTATATTGAATTGCTCATCCAAAGAGATAAAGGGCTAAGAGTTTCACTTACACCTTACACCCAAAACCTTTGAAATGGAATTTAAATCAAGCAATATAACAAGCCTAAGAATCCAATCCAAAATCATCAAGGACACACAAATACCGGTCATCACACCGCCAAAACAAAATCCAAATCATAACCACACTTCCTCGCAACAAAACTCACAAACCCCATCATCAAATCCTCACAAATACAATCACTAATTTAGTCAAGAAACAAGGATTTGCAAAATACAGAAAATAAGAAAACTCACAGTAAAAGAGAAAGAATGAAGAAAACTCACAGTAAAAGAGAAAGAATTGAAGAAAACTCACCTTTAGTATGTACGCTGATAGACTGCTGACCATGTTTCTAATCTTTAAACGTGTTCTTCCTTTTGTCCCAAAGCTCTCATTCAGGTGGTAGCAACATAATGATTCCAACTTCCAATTCGTGAACCAGCGCAAATGCTGCATACCCCAATATCAAACCTGAACAAGAAGGCTGCATTGGTATGCTCCATCTGTATTTACAGAATAGTAGAATACTGACTGAAAGGGATACAAGTTGACCAATGCATCTCTCTTCAACCATTTTGCATCTTCCCCTTTTGCCTTATTGTAAGCCTAGTCATGAAACACATCCACATGGAGCCTGGCCTCACCAAGCTTATATGAAAATGAGACCAAATAACTTGCAAAGTTACATGAAGAAGTAGGCAGTCCAATTCTCATGGTTTCTCCAACACATAGGACACTGCTGGAGACGAACAGACCAAATATCAAAATCATTAGATCCATCTCAACAAAGTATCTATCCAATAAGTGCATCACCCATGCATGGAGAAACTTAACAATCTAAGGCGAAAAACAGCTGCCTCTCACGGTTTGCTGTCTTTGGATGGTAATATGCCACAATAGATAACTTAAACCTCCAAAGTCAAGTCTAAAAATCTTCAAATAGCCTCTAACCCAATCTTCTAAAAGAAACCCACCCCAACAAAATGGGTTACTGATCCAAATTATAAAACACCCCCTCATTACCATTTTAATTCAATAAACTATGAACAATATTTTTAGCTTGTGAACTAAATTGAAGTAAGTAATTGGCATCAAACCAACCAACCAACCTGATACCCATACAAATCAGCAGCATCAACACGAGCACCTTCCTGAAGCAACATATCTGAACTTTCAAATCAGAGCTCATTTTCATTCCAATTAACAAATCACTACTTCAGCACAAGGTGGAGCCTCGCAGAGCTCATTTTCGGTGACTGACGACATGAACTCCTTTTCCTTGGCAGCGACGAGCGTGGACGGATCGAGATTCTCCGCTCGGAGTTTCAGGTTCTCTTCGCGGAGAAGATTCACCTCTTCGAAGGTCTGTCCGAGACAAGCGAAGGTCTCTTTGTAGCGAATCGACAGGTCTTCATGCTTCGTGAGGATCATCTCGTGCAGGAGATCGAACTGATCGCTCGTCAATCATCTGCTGTGTGGACTGATTTGCAGAAACTCATTCGAGTTTGAGATCTCAGAACTCAGTGACTGTTCATCGCTTGATTTCTCCTTTCCATTCTCCATCTCTAATTTCGCCTCTATGGTTCGAAAGGTCTCGCACTCGCAGATCGCAGCCCCTCTCACCAGTTTCGTCTCACCCGCCATCGAAGAAGAAAAAGTAAAGGAGGAAAAGAAGAAGGAAGGAGAAAGAAAAGAAGAAGGAGAAAGAAAAGAAAAATAGGGTTTTCTCTTGATAGGGTGAGTGGCTATTCGCCCCCACTGAATTTCTGAGAGCACCCGCCCTTTAACTCACCAAATAAAACCCTAATTTCGAAATTCACATCAATTAAATGTAACCCTATTTTATTTAATTAAAAATAAAATAAATTATCTTTATGAAATTTAGGGGTGTTACAATATTGGTAACACGCACGCAGCGATATACATTTTGTGATCCATTATTTTCCTTTTTACAAGATATTCAATATTCTTGTAAGCCCCAACCACTCATTTTTTTGCAATGGGGACGTGCATACAATGCCAAAAGACAATAAGAATCAGACTTTTCCAGGTTATATGTAGCATATGCCACTTTTATATGTGTAGAAAAAAATTATTGCTGCGATCTATTTTATGATCAGTGTTCTAAAAAGTGCTAGGTGGTAGGCAGGTGCTTAGCACCCAGGCTAGGTGGCACCTAGGCGATCTTAGGTTTTGTATTATGACATTAATAATTTATAAAAATTAAGCATAATAACTTATCAATTACATCCAATTTAATGCCAACATACATATACAAAATTTAAAAACATGAAAAATTAACAATCATGAACAAAATTTATTAAAACTCAAATGACTGAAGTTAGTCATGATGGGTACTTTATACAAAGTTGAATTTGTGGACAAATATCCAAACCTACTCTTTTATTTTTCTTCAAATTGCATGAATGACCTCAGTCATGTTTGATAAAATATACATTACTAAAATTGGTACCGGCAAATCATTTGAGAATTCCATTAAGTAATCATCATTTGTTAGATTCAAACATACACTGAAGAAAAAAACAATTAAATTGTTTATTTCCAAAAAAGAGAAAATAAAATAAAATAAAAACACAATCAACCTTATTAAAAAAAAACTCGCCCAGCCATTAATCTGGGCGTTTCTCTAACACCTAGACCGATTTTTAGAACACTGTTTATGATATCTAATTCTAATAACTAAAACAGCCACTGTAAATAAATTGAAACTAACAACAAAACATAGTAAAGCTAATATAAACTGTAAATACGAGAGATATATTTTACTCTAGTGTTTTCACCATTATCATATAAGTCTATTTACAGGCAGGATCCACAATGTTACATTTAATGAACCAAAAACAATTTCACTCACCTAAAGATATATAATCTATTTCAACCATCTCGTATATTGAATATGGATGACACATTAAATTCTTTGCATACATCACTATCTTGTGACACTCCCCCCTTGTATGCCCACTATATTAAGATAATTGTCTCATTAAAAACCTTGCTTAGGAAAATTCAATAAGATAAAACCTTAGCGAAGGGAAAAAGAGTGCAATATGATTGAATTTTAGAATGACTTTGAACGCGTTGAATATTGCTTCATTAAAACCTTGCCAGTAAAATTCAATGGGATAAAAGCTGAACGAAGGAAAAATAGTACAATGCGCATAATGTCCTATGTCATTAATGCTCCCCTTGATGAGGTGTCCCCCTGATTGTCATTGAATTAGGCTGATTGTATATTCACCTCATTCCGATGCCATAAACCGATTTATAAAATGTTGACGTCTATAAAGAGTTAGTGAATAAGTCAACAAGGTTTTCTCTAGAAGGTATTTGTCAAAAATCTATTTCTTGTTCCCGGTGAAACTCATTGGTGTAGAGCTTTTCGTGATATCTATTTGGTTTTGTCACCTTTGACATAACCACCCTTGATTTGTGCAATACAAGCAATATTGTCTTCGTAAATAACTGTTGGGTTGCTTACAACCAAATGTAATTTGCACGTGTCTCAAATATGGTGAATTACTAATCTCAACCATACACATTTTCGACTTTCTTCATGGAGGCATGTATCTCAGAGTGGTTAGAGGATTTATCTACTACAGTCTGTTTAGTAGAAAACCACGAGAATTTTGTGTTGCCACAAGTAAACATATAACATTTTTGTGAACAAGCCTTGTGTGGATCAGAGAGATATCCAACATCTGCATGCCAATGAGTTCTGGACCATTTGTAAACATCTTGAGTAGAACAAACCCAAGTCAGTGTTCTACAAAGGTAAAACAAAAATGTTTGATTCGTTCCAATGTTGTTGAGCTAAACCTGGCCAAGACATTTACTGAAAATACGTCACTCTAGTACATTGTGCAAAATATAACAAAGCACCTCTAACACTCAAATATGGTACTTCTGGATCAAGGAGTATCATATTTGAGATGTAAATTCTCTAGCACCATCAAGTCGGATTGACTTTATTGGAAAATATGAGAAATGTGCTTGTAACCTAATAATTTGTGCAAGAAGTCATGCAAATGTGACATTACATGTTGACAAAAGTGACACGCCATCTGGCAAATGCATCCATTAAGAGCATAAAGTAGTTAAATGGTCCGCAATAAGGGTGTATTTGACCACAAACATTGAATTTATTGTAAAAACGATGGGGATTCACTGAAATTTTTTATCGATAATGGTCTAATAATCAATTTCCATGAAAAAAGTGCAGTACAAGGGTGATCATTAGACAAAAAGTCTTCTGGTGCTTTAATTCATGTCCATTTGAATTTTCAATAAATTTTCTCATCATTGTTGATCCAGGGTGACCTAAACGATCATGCCAAAGCATAAATGATTTTGGATCATAGAGCTTCTAACTCATACTAGCATATATCTCAATAACCCTTATAGTTGTGTGGTACAATCACGAGGAGAGACCTGGAAGTTTTTCAATTACATGCTTCTAACGTGAGATAGTAGAAATAATACAAAGATACTCCATAACTTTTTGTTGAAAGTCTCAATGTGGTCTCCATTCTGACGTATAATGCGCCGTTTATATGAAATTTGTACCACTAAATATCTTAATATGAGCTCGTCCAAAGTCTCCAATCAAATTTGTTGTGCATGATATCAAATCCGAGAAGTACTTCTTATATTGAGCTTTGGATAATGTCAATTTCGAGAAGTACTTTTTATCTTGAAGGATTGTGTACGATGTCGCCCTATCCACAAGACAAGTATCCCTATCATCCATTCATGTATCGTGACATCATTTATAGAATCCATGGTGTCACGCCCCGATTTTCGAGAAAACGAAAATTCTAAATTTCCACGTAGGATTATCTGTTTCTCGAAAACTCATGATGTGAAATTCAATAACAACGGACACATTTAGCAGCAACGACTAAAACATAGTTTAGAAAATAAAAACAAAAAAAACTCTAATCAATAAACTCTGACGTTGCTAGCCCCACTAACGGAACTCCAGTAACGCTGCTCAAAAATCTCTAAATCTAAAAGGTTAGTCGGCTACATTCCCAAATGAATGTACCCAAGAAGTAAAAACTCACTTGGATCAGCAATAAAGCTGGTGTGAGTAATATTCATCCAAAAAATCAACACATCAGCAAGTGATAACATAAAATTTAAACACAACCCATGAACAACCACACAAACAGGTAATTTCTCAATGAAGCAAATATGTCATGCAAGAAAATCACAGTTCAAATAATATAGTTCTTCAACGAGGCAATCATGTCATCATCCTGATAAGTAAATACGTATTTACTTGTACTTACTTTATAAATGTTGACTATGACAAGTCTGACCTGCAGAAATATTAGTGGACTTGTTATCCTGCATGAAAAAGATTATAAACAATATAAATGTACTTTATTAATTAAAATAGTTATCTTCGTACATTATTTGACTTAAGCATATTATTCATTTTTATTGAATTGATTCATTTTTAACAAATTGATTCATTTTTTTTTATGGATTGATCACTTAGACGATACCACATTCGCACATTCTCCGTGCCGAACATACATGCTCATATGTCTCTCTAATATAAAAGAGGACTTCTCCGTCATTCATGCCCAAGTGAGGGCATATCACATACAGGCAAGCATCACCGGATACCCCTAACTATATGAGTATAATAAAAGCCACTATTGGGCTAACAATGCACATAACTCACGTCACATTTTTTACGGATAAATATCAAAGCTTATCTTAGGCATAAAATCCACCTCATTTCCGCAAGACTAACCCGAAGGTTATTTTAGTTTCTCTATAAGAAATAGGCGTCCCGCATCCACAAGACAACCGAAAGATTATTTAGTTTCTCTATAAGAGGGAAAATCACAAACAACAAAGAGGTGTGGTAGTTCTAAGTGATACAAGATAATACAAATTTAAGGAATCATAGTTTATCAATATCACTTATTTTTGATATTTCAGTTTTCTCTCACAATGACACTTTGTCATTTATAAATTGATTCACCTCAATCTCCGCCCATACTTTTGGGGAAACATAACATTTTTGTAAACAAATTTTATACAGCAGAGCGAGGATCAAACTCATTCAATAAGAGGATTTAAGTTCCTACGAGTATGGTAACATCACATTTTCAATCATAGCTCCTTATTGAGTCTAATTCAAGCTATGAAATAAAACCTCATTACTTAATAACATTGTAAACAACTAAAATGCAAGAGAATCGCAAAGGGATTTGCATTTTAGATCCATCAAACTGTAGAAATCGAAGCATGAAACTCAATAAAAAGAAAACTCTAAATTCAACTAAAACAAACAGCTTGGACTGATTCATACAACAATGTATATTAACTAGAACATCCCCCTAAATCAACTCATTTGAACATCTAAAAACTAGCTGAAACGCCCGCTTAAATTAGTTGAAATAAGCTTTAAACATAGCTACAAACAACCTCCAAAATCTACTAAAACCAACTATCTAAGGTCAATCGTAGCCTTCCCCAAACTCAACCATAAACATCCTAGTTGCAGCCTGTAACACAATCCCAAGAAAATCACGCTTCAATTTGCAAAACAAAACCAATACACCCTAATTTCAGCTACCACAATAATCCCATTATAACCCAATCTTGATGTCGAAATAAAATCAATTTGACCCTGCAGGCATCCCAGCAACCAACCTTATTCGAGCGATAAATTGTAACTTCATTCGGCTCCAAACAACATTTTTCTTTTACATTAAATGCAACCCAAGACAGACCCTAAACAACCATGTTTCAATCCCAAAACAATCAAATAAATAACTATGCCAACAATATCGAAATGAACAAGCTGTCCTAACCGGATAGCTTGACCAATCATCACTCAAATATATATAATTCTCACATTAGAACTCCAAATTGCATACTGTTTGAGGCAATAAAAAGTATACACAAAGAGGTTTCCAACCATATAAGACATACTCCAAGATTATGTTTGTAACGGGACAGATTTTTCAAACAAAACCGGTTAGCTGGCAACCTTATGCAGATTTACCTCTTGTCACTAAAATAAGTATATCTTTCAGTACAAAACTTCGATTGTAATACTGTCAAATCCTTTAGAAACTAGACTCAAACAGGAAACATTTGATATATCACATGATACTATACCTGCTCAAAAACCCAATCAAAACTCTGAGAAAAACTACATAAGATCAGTCCAATTACCGGACAGATTTCAGTTTCAGCTCACATTGAGCCCCAAGCCCAAAGCTCTGCTAGAGATGGAAATTCACACTTGATTCATTCATATAAACTTTAAAGTAAACAATAACTACCATTGATCTCCTCGGCAACAGCTTGTTGAGTCTAACCAATGTCTCATGTCCAAATGGTTCCTTGGATTCTCATTTGAAAGTCCAATCTCAAAACCAATTACAATCCAAACATACTAGATGATTATCAATAGAAGAGATCAATCCTGTATCACAATCCAATCCTACAAACATGCATGGAACCAAGCAAACACCTCTATGAATTCAATAATTAGAGATTCGGAAACATACACAGACATTTAGAATGGGAAACAAGAAAACTCACCAAAATCGCAAAGGATTGCGCAGCCAACATAATCGTCCCATCATTCTCTCGCCTGCGATCTCTCCCACGCCATTCACAACGCCGCCAACATGAAAAATATCCTAATCCTTAACCCATAAATCAAACCCTTAACCCCTCAATTGAACCTCTGTCACATTTATACACGATTTAAATATATATATATATGGTAATGACGAAACTCAACTCCATGGCAATTTTGCAATCAAGTGATGTTATCACATACACTATCAAATGCATATCAAAGATATAACATAACATACCTCTTATGTTGCACCATTTAACAACATTTTTATTCAATATAATGTAATTTCAGTTAATCAAGACCTATAGTCACAATAATATTTGACATGATGTTTCAACTAAAGCTCCTGGAAGAACCAAAATGCTGAAATGTTTCTACTTATTGACTGTGAAAATTTACACACATATATGAGGATTCCTCGTTCTATGATGAAGAAGCTCTACAGAGTAACATATAAAAGAGTTCTACAAAGAACACAAATTAAAAAAAAAATGACCTCAAAACCAACACTAAATTGCAAATCAATCAAAACATTAAATAATTGCTTTACCATGGTGTTGGCAGTTTAAGCACTACACCAAGTATCATAATATTCCTAAAATGCTTGAAAGTCAATGTCTACACCTTGTCAGCCCACTTAATTGCAAGCACCCAGCTCCCTGTACCAAGCTTTCCAGTATTTTATTTTTTATTTTTTTATATTTTCTTTCATATATTTTTAAGTTTAATTCTCTTGGTAATCCACATAGGAACATTGAACCCAAACAAAAAGACAAGCAAAAACAAGACTAGACATCCCAACCCTTTGAATTTCAATTTGAGGCCTCCATCAATATACACACAATGTCTTTGCTAAATCCCCTACTCTCCTACACACAAAAGTTGCAAACCAATAGAGAAACCCCCCATTTCAAACATTTACAAAATGATGCATAAAATAGAATTGTAAACAGTGTTTTGACCACAATCACACTTATGGTATACAATAGGCTCTATGTAATACTGAAGATACCCAAAACACACATCCAAAATTCAAATCAACCAAGAAGAAGAAGAACTCACATTTGAACAGAGAATCAAAACTCGATCAACATATAGGCGGACAAACACGCACTAACCATCGCCACATCGATCGTTCTCTAACGCAACACCACACACCGCCAAATCCCTTGCCCGCGAACCTATTTTTGGCACCGAAATCTAAAGGGGTTGAAAGGGAAGATAGATGAAGGAAAAAGGAAGAACATAACTGAGGTTGGGCGAAGAAACACGTGACAACGTCCCGACGCTAGCCGCCGTCACCGAAGAAGGATAAGAGGAAGATCAAAGCTTGCTCTCTCTCTGTTGCACAAGAGAAGAAGGAAAGGAAGGTTTTTTTTTAATATATATTGTGGGTAGCTATTCGCCCCCACTAAAATTCTAAGGGCAGTCCGTCATAAAACTCATGAAAAATAAAACCCTAAAATTAAAATTAAAATTCAATTAAATGTAACTCTATTTTATTTAATTCAAAATAAAATAAATTAGCTTTATGAAATTTAGAGGTGTTACACTTGGTCTTTCATGATTGAGAAAATATATAACAAATGTAAGTGAATAATAGAAAACTTTATATGACATTAACTTGCATCGTTATATATTATATTGCATCACATTATCAAAAACACAAAAAAAAATGTAATATTAGTACATAAAAATAATTAAAGTTCAGTCTATATCACCTGAATAAGGCATTCTATCATCATGAATTGTAAGAAAATCTGATACATCAAGGCAAGTAGGATTATCAAGATAAATATTTATTTATTTATTTATTATTTTTTTATCCTTTAACCCCTCCCAACCCAAATGTCGTCGACAAGGTTCGAACCATGAACCAGTGATTCCATCTGCCACATTTCTACCACTGAGCTGGTACCCCATTGGCAGATCAACATAGTTAATTTCAATATTCTTTCCCTCATATATCTTTGGTTGACTGATGATAAAGGTCAACCAAATGTTTGGGCGTACGACAAGTATGTGACCAATGTCGTAACCCACCACATTGATGGCAAACGTTTTCTGGAGGCCTACGAAGTTAGTTCTATACCCCTTTTCTCTTGTCTAGCTTACGCTCAACAAGTTTCCACTGCTGATTAGGGGTGGGCATTTCAGACCAAAAACCCGGACCAATCGGGTCAGTTAGGATCGGTTTTTTTATTTATTATTAAATATTCAGTCTTAAAACCCGGCCCGGCCTGATGTTTCTGGTCCGGTCCTTAGTTACCCTTTCTAAAACCTGTCGGATAATCGGCCCGGCCCGGATATGAATAACACACTTTTCACTCATCACTACTACTATTTACTCTTCCACTTCTGCTGATGGAACTGATGACGTCCTTCATTTCACTTTCACTTCCATTCGTCGAACCCTTCTCCTCTCAATCCACAACCGTACATCCATATCAGATAATAAATCTTACTACCACAATTTTGCTGATTTTATTTGCCTTTTCTTCAAAAACCCTTTTTCTAGAGATTTCTTGTTCAAATTTCAAGAAAATTTAGTAGGGTTTGTGTGTATAAAACCTAGGGTTCTGATTGTACATGTTGTATGGCTTCAGGTCCTCTGCTCGGCGGAGGTGGAAACGGATCATCACACGAGAAGTAGAGATGGACAAATAGTAACAAAGTCTACACTTGTAAATCTTTCAACAAATCAGGTGTTAGCGGTGGTGGTGGTGGCGTGTCAAAGAAGACCCTTCTTATAGAAACTTCCCAATCCGAAGAAGAAGCTAATTTGTCCTCCCAGCAACAAATCTCCGACTCGTTGAGCTTGAAGGTAGTAAGTGGAATGGCGCCGAACCGCGATCCAAAGCCACCGGGGAACGGATCGGTGAGAGGGGGAGAACGATCTGGGTTCGCCAAGGCTGAAAACCGCGTGACTATAAATTTTGGGACAAAGCCGAAGCAAGAAATTAGGGAGCTGAGGAAGAAGCTCACTAGTGAGCTGAGTCAGGTGAGGAGCATGGTGAAGAAGCTGGAAGCGACGGTGCGACCTGTGCGACTCCTCTCCTCCTCTCCTCTTCGACCCCTCTCCTCCTTACACTTCTCCTTCAATCACCTTCGCTACTTCTCCGAGGACCTTCGTTACTTCTGCTTCATCTAAATAATGAGGAATGAGATTCCGCAAAACAGGATCAATCGAACAACTGAACAACTGAAGCTCCTCTCCATCTCTCTGTATCTCTTTCAACGCTTTTTGGATCTCTTCACGCTCTCTCGTAAAGTAGGACATAAACCTTAGAACTACCAAGATAGATCTCCCTCTCTGTTGTTTCTGATTTGATTTGTATGCATTGATTTTGTTTTTGTTTTGGTTGATTTTGTATTGAGTTGGTCGAATCTAAGTCTGTATGTTTTTTCCCCTTGTGTTATGGATTCGGTGAGTTTTGTAAATGTTTGTTTGTTTATAGATCTTGTTGATGTGAATTGCAGGCTGTTTGAGTTATCAAAGAAATTGAATACAAAATTTTTTGCCAAAAAAAAAAAAAAAAAACAGTTTGGGCTTTGGACCGAGACCGGCCTGGAATTCAGTTAATCGGAACCTCGGTTAACTGGCCCAACTCGGTGCAGTCTCGGGCCTCAAAATTTCGGGCTTACAAATATCGGTCCGGGCTTCAATTTTTAATTTTCAAACCGGTTATCCGGACCTGCCCAGCCCTACAGCTGGTGGTATGAAGTTGTTTCGCCATTTTTATGATTCTCGGAATTACGATGACACCCTCCATGACGAAAATAATTATGTCGACAACGCCTGTTTCCGCATCCACATCTATGATCTTAGAAATGGTTGGCATGTGCTTCAGGCACAGCTGCAGATCCTGTCTATGATTTTTCATTGGTAAAGTATTATTCTATTCGACAAGTAGTAAAATAGAAATCAATTTTTAGAAATCAATTTTGAGTACTTTTTTTCTTCTAATTATAAACATCGCTCTTTATATTGTTTTAGATGTGTGCATTATCTTGAATGTTCTTTCCAAAATTTGTTCTTCAACAATTTTATCATCACACGATTTCAGAGGCGAGATAATCTTAAACAATGCAAAATTGTACTCAAATACAGTCTTATAATCCTGGAACCTTAAATTCAACCAATCGTGACGAGTCTTTGGAAGACCAACCGTTTTCATGTAGTCATATCTTTCTTTCAAATTGCCCCAAGGTATCTGTGAGTTCATGACAGTGAGTTCAGATTTCAATCCTTCATGGATGTGTTGCCCCATAAAAATTATTGCCTTGGTGCAATCCTGCAGGGATGCGTCATTTTTTGGTTGAATGGTTTTGCCAATATTTATTATATCAAGGTGCATTTATGCATCAGGGATCAATGAGAAGTAATTGTGCCCAGTGATGTCAAGAGCACCAAACTCCAGTTTCGTGATATTTTCCATTGCTTTTTTAAATTACTTTAGATTAATCAAAATATAATCATAAGATAATCACAATTTTTATTTTAATTCATTATAATTACACATTTCAGTCTTCTATGCTACTAAGACTCGAACATGCGACCTCCAATATATGGAGGGGTGTCAAACCATCTGGTTGTATCCCCGGTGACATGATATTACAAAGAGTTAATTACGTTTTCCCTAAAAAATAAATAGCTAATATACGATTATCCCATCATTAATCACTATTACAATCTACTCTCTCAGGATTAATAGTCATTGCAGGTTGACTGTCAAAAGATTCACGTTGATTACCAAAATGTTCTTCAAACAATAACCCACAAATGAACCTCGAGATACAAACATATATCTTGAAGAAAAATTAATTGATCAAGAAATTTTTTGTATCTCCAAAAAAATTCAATGAATAAAATCCAAATATAGACATTGAGATACGAATTCGTCTCGAGAAAATACAAAAAAAATTTATTCTTCGTCAAAACATTGACATACAAGAGAGATTGAGGTGGCTGGTGGGTGGCGATAGTAGAAAAAGGGAACTAAATGAAGCATAGAATGAGAGAGGGAGGAAGAGGAAGAGGTCGGACGGTTGTCAGTATCATAGTAAATGAGAGGAAGCAAAATAGAGGAAAGGGGCGGGGCGGGATCATCGACATCACAGAGAATAAAGCGAGAAAGAAAGGGGTATGGCGTGAGAAGGTAGTGTTTGGCGTGGTGGAACAGGGAGGAGAAAGAGAGATGAGCAGGGGGTTGTGATAATATTCTCCAAAGGAAGAAGACCAGCAGGAAGTCCATACTCTTCAAGAAGTGAAGTGGCCATTTTTAGGCCCTCCTCATGACCCTTCTTCACAACTCCTCCTTCCTTTTCAGCCATTTTTACTAACAGAGAGTTAATTATTTTCGGTGTCGGGTGAAGTTATAGGGAGGTGAGGTTTCTCATATATAGTGTATGAGTTATAGAGTGAACAAATGTATAACGAAATTGGGCGGAGGAAACCAAAGGACTTTGGAATGATCATCCAAACTCTCTGTTTTGTCTAAATGCATTATAATGAGTTGTTCAAGTCCTTGCAGGCGTGGTGATAGGCAAACTTTATAATGATAATGGCGGTTTGATAAAACTCACCTAAGCAAAACAAAGCAACCTATTATGCTTTACATATATTTATCTTTCTCGACTTTTATTTATTCTCTAAAACATAGTTGTTGATGCCTTGTAGGTGGCTTCTTGGATGTGGGACTCCACTTTGGCTAACCACCTCACCATCCATAAACACCACCATAAACCTCCATAGCCAAATAGCTCACATCACACTGCACTCATGTTCATGGACTCTGGTTGTATGAGTTGTTAAACAAAAAACTTGTGGTTTAACTTCAATGGAACCTACTCTTGTCATGCTCATAACCCACTATTACAAAGAGTTTAATACTTAAATTGACTTAGTGAATGTCTTTTTAGTGCTAACAATTACGTATAATTTTATTACTAAGTCGACTTATCTCTTTTGTTTAATGGAGCTAGATATTGGGTACTGAATCAAAAGTAGATCATGTTATTTTATTTTGCTTTAATAAAAAATATGCATTCTGATAGTTTCTGAATACGGAACATTGAGGGCACTTTAACTTGCAAACCATTCACAAATCATAACACTAAAAAACATGAATTTCAACGCCAAAGCATACATATTGTATGTTATGTCTTGGTGTTTCCATGCATAACAAGAAACTTTCTTGCAAAAAACTAGGATGATTGGAGAAATTGTCAAGTATGGACTTCCTGCTGGTCTTCGTCCTTTGGAGAATATTATCACAATCCCGTTTTCATCTCTCTTTCTCCTTCCTGTTCCACCACGCCAAACACCACCTTCTTATACCCTCACCCTTCTGTTTTTCTCTCCCTCTCTCGCTCTCTCAACAGTTGGTTTTTTTTTTTAAAGAAAAAATCTAACTGGCGAGGGAAGCAGCGAGGAAAATAGCGAGGGACCCCACAGGGGGGGAGGGGGAGCCGTTCATTCCCCCGAGATGCGTGTTTGAATTTTCAACGCATGCATCCCAAAGGGAATAGACGGCTCCCCTGCCCCTGTGGAGTCCCTCGCTGTTTTCCTCGCTGCGTCCCTCAACAATTAGACGGGTTCTTTTTTAAATCAAATGAGAGAAGAGAGAAGGGTGATGTGAGGTGTGATTTAATGAGAACCGTTAAATTATTTCTATTTTAATCCAACGATCTCCTTTGATGCACATGAGGCGTCCTGCGCTTTGTGTGCATGAGCCTCCCTCCATCCGGGGTCGGGCGGAACGACGTCATCAATGTCGCATGGAACAACACCTTAAATCAGTCATTATTCTCGTCTGTAATAAGAAAACCTCAAATCAGAATTGAAGCTTCACAAGAACCCCATTAATGGAAACTTGAATAAAATAATATAGTGAACAAACAAACCTTTGGGTTGTTAAAATTAGGGGCACCAAAGTTGTTCTCAGTTTGTTGAAGCATGAGCGAGCCATCTGGCTATTCTACCCGGCCGTGAAATCCTCGACATCGCTTCCAGTCTCAGTCGAACCCACCAACGACTCAAGAAGCGAGTTGTGATTAGAGAAATCAGTGAAAGGGGTTCATTATTTGAGGCATTTGAGAAATCCCAATGAAAGATTTGGAGGAAATTTTTGGTTTGAGAGGCGACTTACATGATTGGCTTGAATTTGTTGTTGAGTGAGAGCTTGGTTGGAGTAGAACCCAGAGTTGCAGTTCTACAACTTTGGTAGAGCAGAAACTAGAGAGGACTTTCATGGGGGAGGAACGAGAATGCCTCTGTCGCTCATGTTCATCCTCACCATTAGTCATCCAGCAGCATAGAGAAGATCCCAAATGTCATCTTTAGCATTCATGGGTGTTGTTGGAGGCGAAGAGACTTGCGAAGGGCTGTTTGGGCTTCAACTACTCCACCATGAACGACCAGTTCAACTTCCAACCCTACAAAGATGTAATTGTGGTGAACCATTCATCACTCTTGTCTATAATAAAACAACCAAATCAAAATCGAAACTAAGGGGACGTATTCAATTTGGGATTTGAATGGACTCGGAAGAATTTTAAATTTTATGAAATTTAAAAGGTTTAAAGGATTTTATAAAAATCATTAGATTTTGATGAATTTTAAATGATTGTATTTTGTAAATTTTATAAAATTTTTTTATGAACTTTTATAAATTAAATGGATTCTTATAAATATGTTATTAGTCATTGGAAACAATGATAGAACATTACCTACATTATTATCCATGCCAACACAAATAATAAAACATCTCTTAAAACATCAATTAAACAATTGTTTGTATCCAACGAGAATTTTACTTCAAATTAAAAGAGAAATTTACTTCATAAAACATTCTTCTTCTTCTTCATGTTCTCCATCAATCACCACCACCACTTTTCATCCCACCTCCTCCCATTCTCATATTTTTGTTCTCCTCCCCCTCACATTTTTTTTCTCCTCCTCCTCCACTTATTTTCTCTATGTTTTTTTCTTTTTCTCCAATCTTTCTTTTTTTCTTTTTCTTTTTCTTCTTTTTGCCCTCGCGAAGGTTCTGGTAAGCGGGGAACCTCCTCCACTAGCAGGAAACTCTGCAAGGGCGGAGGATAAAAAAACATGGGTAGGGGTGGGCACGGTTCGGTTCGGTTCGGTTCCAAATTTTGAGGAACCTAACTCGAACTGTTTAAAATTTTAACGGTTTCGATTCGGATCGGTTCTTCTATTTTGAACGTTGGAACCGAACCTAACTCGAATCGTTTACAACGGTTCGGTTCCTGTATTATAAATCTCCAAAAATATTAATAAACCACGCTGCCACAGACTTGTGCAATGTATTGCCATACATGGATCCAAAATCATGCAATTCAGCATACAAAATTCAACAAAATCAACAATTCAATTTCAGCATACAAAATCAGCAATTCAGATTTCAGCATACAAAATCAGATTTAGATTCAACATACAAATCCAAGCTACAAAATCACATTTCAGCATACAAAATCAGCAATTCAGATTCAGATTTCAGCATACAAATCCAAGCTACAAATTCAAATCTACCTGTCACAATTCACAAACTTATAGTTATAAAATTCAATATCTATTACATTGAAAACATAAAGCCCTATCCATTGAAAAATCTGAAATCAAATTATCACCTATCCCTTTGCCTTTGCCTTTCCCTTTAATGTTGATTGAGAACTTTGATCACTTGAGCTTGCATCATTTTCTTTGCCTTTAGATGTTGTGATCATCAACTTTGCAAAGTATTTGACAAACAAACAAGACAATGAATAGAAACATAAATATGTTAATAAATAATAACCATAACTCAAATTCAAACAACACAAAGCACAAATATTACCTTTTTCACATTCTGTATAAAACTCAATTTCTTCTGCATTTGCTTCATAGTCTATGTTGTTGATGTTGTTGACGTAGTCGCTTTTTATCCAATTTTGGAGGCATATCAATGCCTCCATAGAATTCGGAGTGAGAGATGATCTAAAGGGATCAATCACTCAGCCTCCGGTGCTAAAAGCACTCTCACTAGCAACTGTTGATACTTGAATAGGCAATACATCTTTTGCTAGCAGTGCAAGTGTGGGGTACTTGTTCCCATTCAGCTTCCACCATCTCAAAATGTCAAACATCTCAATCTTGTTAGCTTTCTCTAATGGATCCATGAGATACTTATCCACCTCATGTGAAAGCACAACATCTTCCATATCTTCTAGCTCCTTTTCCCAATCACTACACCAAAAATGGCCATTAGCAACAGTTTTAAACCGTGGGGGTAACCCATTGCCACGGCTTAGAACCGTGGGCTGGAGAGGCGTCGCTAAATCCCTAGTAACGGCTAAAAACCGTGGCTAAAATATTAGCAACGGTTTATTTAGCCACGGTTATAAATCGTTGCCAAAATCTTAGCCACGGTTCTAAGCTGTGGGCAGGAGTAGCCACGGTTTTAAACCGTTGCAATTTTTTTTTTAAATAAAATTTTTTTTTTTTAATAATTTTTTTTTTTTGCTATCAAATGACTTTTTATTACATCTTATAAGTTTTATTTCTAGAAAATAAAAATTTTAATGTGTCAAACTTAAACATTTCCATGAATGGAGGCAAAGTAATGTAATTAATAAGATAATGTATTACATTGAGTCACAAAATCTATCAAATAATATCTCAAATACAATGACACACACACAAACTTAAATATCTCAAATACAAAGAAAGTGGAACAACATCATTGGTTCTCTACTCTTGAAGTTTGCATAGCTCATTGAAAGCTTCAAAAATGTCAATGCTAGACTGGTGAATGGTGCACACTACAGTTCGTCCTGTGTCCACTATGTTTCTCACTGTTCTCATCACAATTGCTGCTGCTCTAGCGTCAAGTCCAGAGGTTGGCTCGTCCAGAGGTTGGATGAACCAAGAGTACCCATCCCAACTGAGCCACATCTCTTCCCACACACCAATCTGCCTGTTAGCTCACTATAGTGTGTAAGCAAGGAAAAGATGTTAACACCTGCAGCCGCCTTTTGTTTCTCCACATCTCTTGCCTCACATCCACAAAAAGTAGCGCTCCGCCGAAGTCTTCCACATGCCTGAAACGAGATGAAAGAGATCGGCTTTCATGAGCATTGCCTTAAGCCCATCATCTCATCCAAGTGTGCAAGGCAGTTGTCCACGTAAAGTTGCACAAATTAAACATTATGAAATTCAAATATAACATCCCCAATTTCTAACATGACCAGACAGGAATACCAATTTCTAATCCCCACTGTCACCAACAAAGCAATGTGACCACCCACAATTATAACATCCCCATTAGACATTACCACTCCCTAATCACTTTTTGGTTTTGCTTTGTGACTTGTGCATCCTAGCTTCAACCCTTTAGCAGGAACACATGTTCAAAGTTCATACTTTCAAGAAAAAGAAGAAGAAATATGTGTCTGTCAGGAAGAAAAGTAAATAACTAACATTCAAACTCAAATCATTAACATTCTATTTGTTATGATTCATTTCACACTTGAGTGGAAAAAAGTATGCAATAGTAAAAAAAAAACATTAACTAGCCAATATTTTTCCTCAAAAGCTAGACTTGTTAAAAGATATCAAAACTAATTAGTTAACTATGATAGTATCGTTCCACCATGTTTCCAAAGTTGACGTTACCGTTGACCTACTCGATCGGCAATTCCCTAAGCCTTGAACATTATAATCCTTGGCTCATAGCTTAGTAATAATTCTTCTACTATTTGACAACTTCAAGTTTTTTAAGAGTATTGGTTGAACCTGTTAAGAAAATATTAGGAGAATTGCATTTTGATTGAATATTGTCTTAACATGGTATCAAAGAAGAAAAAGAAGCACAAGATGGCTACAAGAGATTTTTATTACCTGGGTGGATGTATTCTCTCTATCAATGATTCAAAATCAGGATCATAGTAAGGTTTATAGCCACTATACATTATATCTAACAAAAAGAAAAACCAGTTGTCAGAGAGAGCTTTAGAAACCCCAAGAGAGAGACACAAGAAGAAGAACAACAAAATGGGGTGTAAAAGGGATATGTTATAGTTTGGTTTCATACAATGTTTATATGGAGTACAAGTAATGAAACACGTTTTGTAAAAGGATAAGAGAGCAGCCTCGATGTAAAATCTACAATATCAACAAGAAAGAAGCACCAATTGTAACAATGTGAAATGAAATTAGTACCTTGATGTAAAGGAATCCCAAAAGCCAGACTTCTGCTAATTCTGATTGCCTCGCTCCTGCAGCGCCAACTACACCGTGCAAACAACGACATGCACTAGCAGCTCCCTGCTCGACGCGTCTCCTCGCTCCTGCAGTGCCAAGGGCACCGTGCAAAACAAATGGCTAAACCCATGATGAAAGCTCCTATCAGCTTCTATGTGCTCAGTGCACATGCAGTCCAGCCAGCCTCGCAAATGGAAACTGACAGAAACCAGGCTGAGTGCACCTCGTTCCTGCGCGCATTGTGATCCTCGCAGCTGAATCGCCTACACCGCCCCTGCAGGCCAAACAGAGCCGCAAAGCAGACAACATATATAAAATCACACAATAAACTGTATTTAGATCACCAATGAAACTGAATTAGATCACAATAAATACTGACAACATATATAAAATCACCAATGAAACTGAATTAGATCACAATTTCAGAGCTCTTACTGTATTTAAAGATCCAAGTTGTACAACTCCATGTGGAACAACAGCTACAAGAGCAACTGTCTACATAACAAAGAAAAAATATTGCCTATGTTAACATTGTATTTGAATAGAAAGAGAGCAAATAATACGTTGGCAATTCATACTCAAAAATATAATACACAGATGCATGCTGGTTACATATGCACTGCAAGATGCTAAAAATTATGCTTTAATACCATATACACACACAAATGCATGTTTATGCATACTTGTGTCGAACTATGTACTCAATATACCATTACTCAGTTTCCATAGTAATATAACCAAATTGCAGCTAAGCAAATTTACGAGGGGAAGGTGCAGAGCAACTACCCCATGAATGTCAAGCAGCCTCTTCATCTCTAGGAGATCGATTCATATACATTCATTTCAATACACAAGTACTGATCCATGCAATATTCATTTTATACAAAGAAAGAAAATACATGGAATTTGTTACTGAAAAAATATAGATCACATATGAATTGTCTTCCAAAAGACAGCTAAATATGATATAATCATAAACCATAAAAGGAAGAAGGCAAGTACAAAAGGTTTACCAACTGTCAATACAGCGGACAATTCGGATAGTAAACCTGGCCTGTCAGTGCCAGTTAACTCAATCGATGTGTGCTCTTTAGATGGCATTACCCCAATAGAGCTTCTGAAAGATGAGAGAAAGCATACATTGGTTTCCAGAGACTGAAAATCATAAATGGAGAAATGAAAGTTATGAACATAAATGGAGATGAGTATCAATCAGTTTATGAATTCTGACCTTTATGATATAATTGATAAGTCCTTCATCTCTGATTTTATTTCCATCATCATCCGTCACTTTGAACACTGAAAGATATGATCTTAAGTTTAGCACGAGAATGATAATAAAAGGGTTTGAGCAGCTCACCTGAATGACAGTTGCATGCTCACAAGCATCATTGTCAACCACAATTCTGCCACAACAAAAGGCAAAAAATTAATCAAGTCCTGAATTGCCCCAAAAAAAATTAAATGAAGTGAAAAAGTGATCATTTGATCACTATGTCTATATAAATATAATGTAAAAAAAAGGGGCAAGCCCTATATTGAATGAAAGAATCTCAATGCCACTAAGAGCTTTTAGCTTGAGAATCAAGCAAATGTGCTTATAAAGAATAAACAAAACAAATACTACTAATATTCCTGTCTATTAAATCAGGAAAATAAAGTTGAAAGGGGAGCAAAACATAATGTATTAGGACAGATTCCACAAATCTTCACTATAATTCTAGGAAGGATATAATTAGAAAAAGCAGAGGAAATTGCACATAGTTTTCAAATCTAGCTTGCAGAATTGCATTTCGAAGAGTCTTGAAACTCCTAACCAAACATCTTCATATCAATCTAAAAGAGAACCCCATCAAATAATTCTAATCAAACTATCATTAGATCAATCTAAGAAGTCGAACCTTTTACTCTTCAAAGTCCTCACACCAAACTTTCACATAAAACCCCAAGAGAACTATTCAACCAAAAAACATTGATTTGTGTGTTTCTAAGCTCTCGCAGACCAAAAGGACCCATTCAAAAGACCCCCATACACTAATCTCTAACTAGTAATTTTTGAAATTTCAGAAAGACCAACAGAGCAATATATGAATTGAACACAAATCAAAGAGATACAATTTGAAAAGGACCCCAAAACAAGTGCTTGGATGCAGAAAATCACAAAACTTAAAAAAAAAGACATACTTGTGCGTTCATCATAACATTTAGCAAACATGAAGAACAACACATCCTGTTTTACATCGTGAATTATGAGATGGAATACCCTCTTATGTATCAAATATTACATAAAACTTGCATCACATCTGCGGACAAGAAAATTCCACTTACAAAATAGAAAAATGAATATAATTGCTGAATGATGACTATGTTGCTGCTGGGCTGATAGGTAGGGGCAGTGTTTTCTTGATCTAATCCATTTTTTGTTTCAAGGGGTTCAGGGAGGTTAAATTCCTTTTTACCCTTTTGCTTTGTTCTGGGTCTTTAATTCAGCTTCTGTTTCACTCTCTTTCTCAGTCTTAATAAATTTGAACCTTTTTTTGAAAATATATATATAATAACTGATAAGTACTAGTTCTCTTTCATTTTAATAATATTCTATCTTTCATGAAAATAAAATGGAATGGGATGCAAAAGATGAGGAAGATATGCATGGATGGAGTCGTTAGCACATCATAGAGAAGGCTCTAAAAGGTATTGGTTAGTGCTCATGAAAAAAGTTTGGGCACTATCAGCCACTATGCACTGTTTAAGGTGAGAAGAAAAAGGAATATCTGACACTAACTCTTAACAATGAAGAAACTAACACAAGCCCCTGCGGATACTGTAACCTCCCACTGGATTACCATAACATTCTAGGCTTCGAACAAGAACTCTACAGACACCAAAAGTGACAGATATCAAAAAAGGAAAGGGAGACTGACAACCATATGGCTGCAAGGGGTACGAATTCCATACAAGTGTTTCACTGAAAATTTTATGATGTTTAGACCCAACAATCGAAAGCAACCTTAGGTTTAAAATCAAAAAAATACTAAGCTCTAATTCAATTAAAGATGCCACAGATGAAGTACAGGAAACTCTCATTAGGAGGCTAAAAAAAACAAATGTCAATGTGTGCTTCCTAAAGAAGAAATGACAACCATGCAAATCTGAACAGGAAAAATCTGAAGGCCATCATTACCATGCTCCCATATTGATCTTGAGCTATCTTTCCTATATGACCCTTCATGCCTTTGACAATTTTCTTCCTTGCCTGAAACCAACAAAAAACATTCAGAAATAACCATCTCGAATAAATCTAAAATTGCAAAGGATCCCCCTTCAGTCATTTGCAACAAACCTTAGCGCCTCCGTTTTTTATACAGAGAATACCAAGCTTTGAACCATCTCTGGTATGGATCATTCGAACAAGCAGCGGGCCTGACAGTTGCTCAATCACATCTGTGGTAGAGGACTTTCAACTTACTCGGTTTAGAAGTTTGAACTAAATAGAAATGCATATGAAAAAAAAGAGAAAAAAAAAAAAATATATATATATATATATATATATATATATACATTCTGCTTACCTTGTCAGCAATTGTCAGGTACTCCAATAATGCAGTGTGTATGATAGAATGGTCCACTATTCCTTTTTCTAAAATTGGTTGAATTACTGAATACATGTGCCTAAGAACTGAAGCTTTACTTAGACCCAATTTAGAAATTACATCTACCAACCTGAAAAAACAAGACAAATAAAATCCAAACAAGTGAACTATCAAAAACCAGAAGCTACCAGTAGCAGAGCAAGAATTTTGGGTTAGAAAATAGTTCAACTCTGATCAATGAGTAATCATTCTTTAAATGTTATTTAGGTGCAAAAGCTTAATGATGACGTATCAAGTTGAGAAATGTTTCTATTATTTACATTCTATGTTAGGAAAGGTCAATGTGGGGTATGAATACTTGTTGTTCTTTTTTTTATATAAAGTAATATATCCACTGACAGGAGTTTCTTATAACATAGAGTTATCTGAACAGGAATACAACACCGTGAGCCCTGAATACTATATAATTGCTTATAATTTTGGAGGTTGTAATATAAAAACAAGAGTTTCTTATAACATAGAGTTATCTGAACAGGCAAAAAAAGAAAAAAGGAAAATGAAATAAAGCAAAGTGAAAAAAAAGAGTCTAAGAGGAACATCTCGGCGAAGAGTACTACTTACCCTTCTTCTCAAGGACTTGTTAGCTTCACTAAGCATTTGTTCCTACAAACAAAGAATAAGGACATATATATTTAGTATAGAAGAAATGAGAAAAAAGGCAAAGGGATGTTATTGCTTAAGCATAGTTTCTGACAAATACCCTTCTTTGGAGATCGGTCAGCTGATCTAGCATGCACTGGGTCTGAGAACACCGAACCAAAGATGTGAGCAGCTCATAAGCTTATATCTGAATTTAGGAAACTGTTCATGGTTTATAGGTAGATATAGATAACTATTTTCCTTACTGAACCTACGTGGTTTAGAATAACCGAAACTAAATTTAGTCATACAATTGTATTAATAGAAATGTCTTGAAAACAAATAGTAGTTAAACTGCACATCAACAGCATTGGTACTGCGTTAACAATGGTAAACCTTTCTTCAATAGTTTCGGTACTCAATAGCATTGGTACTCCATTAAAACTTCTTTCATGTATACATTTATAACAAGAGAAACCCATTTCAACTTCTATTGATATACAAGACTTGCATCAAAATAGAAATCTATTTCAACTTCTTCTGACCCTATAAGACTACATCAAAAGAGAAACCCATTTCAACTTCTTGTGACCTATAGTACTAATTTGGATTTTTCATGTATAAGATGTGAACAACAACAGAAAACACTCATTTGAACTTCTTTCAATAAAAAAGAGAGATACCCATTGATCTACAGGTCATAGGAGAGATGCCTACTGAATTTTTTTTTAGAATTTGATAAAATCACAAATAAAAAATAAAAAAAACCATTTGAAGTGTTTTGATCTATGAAATCACAAACAATAAAGAGCTAGAGAAGAATCTTAACATACCTTGGTGGCTAGAGCTAGTATCTAAGTTTCTAGGGGGAGTAGTATTAGAAGTTGAAGTATGTGAATTTGTAGTCTGAGACAGTTTAGGTTTCTTGACAGCTGAAGAAGACCCAGAAGAACCAACAGCAGCAGTGGTGGTAGTACATAGCTGACGTTCACGACGCCGAGCCGCAGGGACCCACGTGCTTTTCACGTGAGTAGCACAAATATCCACATCGTGATGTTCATTACCCTCACATATATTTTTCATGGGTCCAGGGTTGATACCCGCCCACAAGATATTACATCTGAGATCCAAAAACATAGAACAAAGGTAAACAAATCTCTACTTGAGAAATCCAAAAATATGAGATACTAGCTAAGTGTCACAATAATCCCTGGTCAAGATTTAGAAGAAAACTCTAGATAAAAGCACTATCACCTGCCACTGTCCATCATGGAACTGTAAAATAGGGTTGAATGAATACCTTTCTTTCACTCCCCTCTTGATAGTAACGTTCTTTTGGAATGTAAACTCCACTTTTCTCCCGCGCATCATAAACCTCTTCAAAAAAGAAGCCAATTATTTACAACTAAATATGCTATGTCAAAAGAAAAGCATATGAGTAATCAGACTGCAGAACATGAAGCATACACTACCTGCTTTAAGCCGATCAATTTCTCCCTAAAGGTCCTTGATAAGAGTTGATTTCATCATCTTTTGATTTACCTGGAAATAATACGTAAAAAAAAAAAATAGTTAACTGAGATTGAAATAAATCAGAACAGGTTCTAGAACAATTGTCGAAAATATAGGATCCATTGCAAAATATAATGACAGCTAACAGTTATTTTTCACAATTCCTTGTACACCACACCATCATGTCAAACAAGACTTCATTTCTGAAGAATGAAGTGTGCACAAACTTCAAGTAACATAAACACTCACACAGATTTAACATTTTAACCATCTAATCTTGAGACATCTTCTAATTATAAATTATCATACAGATTAATGAGAATGAGAAAATACAATTAAAACATTAACGTTTTTGGTAAATTTAAGTACACGTTAGATCATGATATTGATTATGCACAAGCAAATGCTGACAATGTATCCCCTTTTCGCTCCTCTATGGCAGCTACAAGCAGCCGTACTTGTTCAAGTGATATTTTGAAGGACGATTGGGCTTTGTTGAAACAAGCAATGGTAACAATGTTCCCGTCCAAGTACAAAAACACAAGATCAAAGATTTCAGAGCCCAAGACAATGGTTGGTTCAGGGATGCGAAGGAACTGATCTATTTTTGTGGAAAGTGAAGAAACATTTTGGTGTCATCTCAATGGAGGAAGAGAAAGACAAGGTTCTTTCAATTATGATGCATCTTACCAACATGATCACACTCGATAAAATTATGTTTGACATTTTTTTCAAGCTAATACCAATTGTTCAGCACTTCAATAATTCAACAAAGCATATAGACAGGAACAAAATAAGAACCACCACATGATAATTTCATAAAATCGTTTCCTATTGTAGACAAATGAAACTATGAACAAATGAGAAATAATTATCAGCTCCAACAATTAAAAACCCACCTCTCTTGATCAATCGCAGACCTAATCCTGGGTTGACCATCGGGGGAGTTTACTTCTTTGCTTTACGAACCCGAATCTGTCCACTTGTCTCACAGGTGGAACTGATCCAGGTTCAAATTCATCCACCCTTTTCCTCTCCATTCTACTATCTCAATTGAACCCTTCCAGTCCAAAATCAGAGTGCTAACCAATCATTGCTGGTCTTAAACAAGGTGATCAAGCTCTGGAACACATAAAAGCGTGAGTGTTAAGGTAAATTAAATCAGATTTCCACAGTAATACTAATAACATAACAAACGTATAGCAATAGACTGTTTGAAATATAGTGAAAATCCCCTACATTTTCGAAAGATTGCTTGCCACTCGAGTATTGTAGTATCCTTCAAGTAAATCACAAATTCAAACTAACAGGTGACAGTAAAAAGGCATGGTTGGCCCAAGCTTCTATAAGATCAGAATGACCTTCTGAATTGAACAAACAAGACCAGCATTTGAACAAAATAATTTTGTGAAAATCCAATACCTGTAATAGAATATGCTCTCAATGAGTCTATAAAAGACAAAGTGTCAGCACCGTTCCTGAGAGAATTACTATGATCTTAGTGCATCAGTAAACACCCAATCTAGATATAGAAACCATTATATATTGTCTTCAAGATTTGGTCGACCTTCAATTATCTGAAACATTGAGCTGTCATCTCAGTACAGATTGGGTATAAGCCCAAAACTAAGACAACAAGAATAGGAGAGTGGATTGAGAGCAAGCACCGGAGATCGAATTGTACAATGCAATTTGACTTATATGGTGAAGATGTAAATGAAAACCCCTAAGAAAAAGTGATGATTCATTCATATGAAGCCAAACAGCCATAGTACAAACACAAACAACAAGAATTCAACAGTGGCATGTAAACAAGAAGAAAAACAAACCACAATTAATGATGAAAAGAAAAAGAACAACACTTTGATAAAACAAAAAACAACCCAATTAAGGAATACAGAGCCAACTCAACCAAACAGACCGGTTGAGAAACTATTAACAAAAATAAAACTAAACCCACGAATTAGTTTCGACAGAAAAACAAACCCATTTCTTGCTGCGATCATTTGGTTGATTTTGTGGTTGATTAGAAAGATACCCAATGGTTGATAATGAGCATGAGTGAAAGAGAAACTGAGATTTGGAAGAATGGGCCAACCTGGGGTTCCAACGCGATTATTACTAGCTGAAGGGGGTGAGATGCTTAGATGCTTCTTCTACTTGTGATTTGGACAGAGAGAGAAAGAAATCGACTGGAAAGAAGAAACTGACAATGGAGTTCCAATTTCATGTTCTTCAGTTCGGTTCTCTCAAGATCTAAAGAAGAAGAAGAAGAAGAAAGAAATCGTCCTCTCCTTCTTGAGTTCTTCTTCTTCTCTGGTTCGAGAATCCGTGCTTGTGAAGAGGAGCTGTGGAGAGAGTGAGAACCTATTTCTCCCCAATTTTTTTCGCCAAAGCGCGAAACTACTCCCTCCAAAGCGCGAAAATATTTTCACCAAATTGCAAAAGTGTAAATCAGATAGCTACGGTTTTAAACCGTTGGCGCGTTTAGCCACGGTTATAAACCGTTGGCAAGTTTAGCCACGGTTTAAAACCGTGGCAACCCTTTTGGTGTAATTTTTTTAGCCACGGTTATCAACCGTTGGCACGTTTAGCCACGGTTTAAAACTGTGGCAACCCTTTTGGTGTAATTTTTTTAGCCACGGTTATAAACCGTTGGCCGTTTTAGCCACGGTTTTTAGCCGTGGCAAATAAACCAATGGCTTAGAGCCGTGGCCACCTCCCCGTAGCTAAACAGCCCTTTTGGTGTAGTGAATCATCCATCATCTCATCAAGTATTGAAGGACTTTCGGTTGGTGCTAGTCCTTCACATCTTTTTTTTTCATATGAAGAGCAAGTGCTAGCACTTGATTGAGAATTCTAATAACCAAAAGAAAGAGAAAATTTTGACTAAATTAAAGTATGAATTGAATAACCAATAAAGTTTATAATAATGAAAAAACATTTGAAGATATTTTTGAACTTGTGATTACCTGTTTTGAACCCTTTAGTTGCTTTTGGGGACTGGCAGCTTGTTGAGCATATTCATCACACAACTCCTTCATTAATGCCCTAATTTCTGTACTTTTTTCTTCAATATCCTCTTCATCATACCCCAATTTCTTTTTACACAAGTGTAAAAAGTGTCTCAGCTTGAACCTTGGGTCTAGGATGAGAGCAAAAACAAATATTTGGTTCAAGGACCCAATTGAAACAAAGTACTTATTATATATTTTTTCATGCTCACAGCCATGTCACGTAGCACATTCTCCACATCACTTCCAAATTGCATATGTTCGGGTAAAAACAGCTTATCAATCTCTGCCTCCACAGCAATCACATCATGGACAACTGTTTGGGACATCGGATGCTTGCTAGCACTCATCTTAATAGTCACTAGGTAGAAGACTTTCAAAAAAGTCACAAAAACCTTGGCACTTTCCCAATCTTTCTCACCAGGTGCCCCAACCTTGCCTTTAATCTTTCTTCTAGGATCTACTTCATCATCATCCAACTCCTCATCTTCAATGAAATAACCCAAGTATGCATTGTCATCTTCTTCACCCATCCTATCAAATACTTTTTTAAATTTCAAGGCAGATTCTAGCATCAAATATGTACTATTCCATCTAGTAGGCACATCCAGTACAAGAAAACTTTTATCACTTAATTTCTCCTTCTCAACACATGCCTTGAAATAATCAAACCTTTGAGGGCTTGATTTGACATACTTCACAACATTTCTAATTGATGCCACACATTTATCCAACCTTTTCAACCCATCTTTCCCTATCAAGTTCATAATGTGAGCTAAACACCTCACATGCACATATTTACCCTCCAAAATAAGTGAAAAATTTTGCCATTTCTTCATTTTGCCAACTACCCACTCAATTGCCACCTTGTTAGCCGATGCATTGTCAACTGAAATACACATCAACTTTTCAATTTTCCACTCTACCAAACACTGCTCAATCAACTTCCCTATTTGTTTACCTTGGTGATTAGGAATGACACAAAAGTTCAGCATTCTTTTGTGCATATTCCACTCATCATCCAAAAAATGAGCTGTGAGCACCATGTAGTTCACATTTTGGACACTTGTCCATGTATCAGTAGTTAAACTGACTCTATGCTTCCTCAGTTGCCCTTTTAAACCTTCTTTCATGTCATGATACATTTGTAAGAACTCCCTCACAATAGTTCTTCAAGATGGAACATGAAGTCTTGGTTGTATTTCACTCATCATCCGCCTAAAACCCTCATTCTCAACAGTATAAAAAAACATCTCATCAATCACTAGAAACTCAACAATGGCTTTCACACTTGCATCTTGGCTAAACCCCCTAGCAACTAGCATGCTGCTACCATCACTGGAAGTACCAAGAACCCTCTGTTGTAAGTCCATATTTGGTTTATACTTTTTGCATACACTTTTGATGTGTTTAGCAAGAGTACTAGTGCCACCTCCACTACTATCACATGCAAACACTTGATCACAATATTTACACTTCACCTTAAGTACATCTACTGATATGCACCTAATTATTACACAGAATACCACCTAATTTATATTTGTTATTCACTTTGACAATCTATTTTATATTAATTATTTAAATTTTGTATTTTTCAGGATTCAGAGCGTTAACGGATTAATGCGGAGTTCGAGGTGATAATAAGCAATTTGGTATTGACGAGCGGAGACGGGGGTGCAGTTAACCCAACACAATTACCCTAATTTTCTATAAAACCCAATAACCCTAATTTCTGTGGGATTTTCTCTCTTTTCTTCCCCTCTCTGGGGGCTCTCCCAGCGACCACACCAATCCACCCTGCCGGCAATCCTCGCTCGATAGGAGAGCCGGCAGTGCGATAATCCTGCCATCACCACCTCACCTCGCCACTGTCCAACAACCACAGCCGCCACCACCATCAGACACCACCTCCTCTCCCCGTTCCATTACGCCACACAGCAGCAAACCTCTTCATCCATCTCACGCCACCTCGCCACCTTCCCAGTCCAGCAACCAAGCACCGAGCCTCGCCACCAGAGCACCACCACCACCACCACGAAACAGGGGCGTGACAACCCTGTTTCACGTCAAATCTTCACCTCGCCACCAGAGCACCACCATCACCGCCATCTCTCGCCCGTTCTCGTCCTCTCGCCCATATCTCTCTCTTCTTCTTCAGCAACACAACCACCGCCGCCGCCCTGTTCCACCTCGCGACAGAGCACCACCCTGTCTCCCTCCTCCATTATCTCCCTATTCCTCTTCAATCTCTTTATGTTCATCCATCTCCCGCCCCTCTCTCTCTCTTGCAAGGACTTGAGCGCGTCAGAGGAACAAAGCTCGCAAGCAGCATCGGCGGAGCACAGGACGCGTCGCGCTGGAGAAGACAATCGCGCGATCCTTGGTGGGTTCAAACTGTTGGTTATTGGCACCCCGATTTCTCTCTGAGCAACCACAGTGCATTCGCAGCATTTTCTCGAGATGCGCATTCATGCTGAGATGGATCCCATTGATGCTGTCACCATGACCACCGCTACCATGGAGAGCTAAACCCTTCGCCAAGGCTAAGATGAAACCAATTGGGTTTCAAGAGTTTGTTCTAGTTTGAGTTTTTATTTTATTATGTGCTTAACTGCAAAATACATTTAATTTCTGAGTATTAGTAAATTACTTTCACCGATTATATCGGATTTGATCTAGACTAGTCGGTAGTTAGAGTTTTCTTTACTAATATTTAAAGCATTATTTTTAATTGGTTAAGTTAGACTTGTGATTGAGTGTGCCGTAATAAGACACTCAATGCTAGGAGTTGAAACTTAATAAATTAGACTCGTGATTGAGTGTGCCGTAACAAGACACTCAATTCTAGGAGTCTATAATTTATGCTGAAGTTAATTGTAACATTGGATTTTAAAACTGAATTGTTCTTAACGATCACATCATCGATGCAAGCAAGGGATTCTCATCCCTAAAGCTTCTCGCTTTAGAAAATAATAAGTTAGATTAAAATAACTTGAAAAACTGAATTGGTGGATTCAATGCCTTGGTTTCCATTCTCATATTCTTAAAAACTTTTTATTTTGCTTTTTTTTAATTTGATTTTTAGTTTAGATAGTTTAATTGCTGTAACCCCCATTTAAATTAGTTTAAGTCAACTATGAAATTTAATTGCAACCACAGTCCTTGTGGGATCGACCTGTACTTGCCATTGCCTACCAGTTAGACACTGTGCACTTGCAATTATTAAGACTAGGTTAAATTAACCTATTTATTTAGGTTAGTTAAATCTGCATCATTTACCTCTACCATCTTTTTTTGACCACCCTCAACTAGAACTTCATGTGATTCTTTTACAGCAAATTTGGTGATATGATCCCAAACACGAGATCTAGGTTGTGTAGTTTTTGGAGCATTTGGTGTTTTTCTTTTTCTTAATTGGGAGGGCTTAGGAGGAGGCATGGATGTTTGTGGTGTAGGTACTTGTGCAGGACAAGGTGATGTAGCAGTAGAAGATGTTGCTACTTTACTAGCTTGGTTGGGGGTAGTACTTTCAGACATGGTTACTTTGAACACAACTACTTAATACTTTGCTCCTGCAATAAACAAAAATTGTATACTTAAGTTAAGTATAAACAAACGTTACAAACCCATTCAATTCCAACATATGGTAGACAATGAAATATTTCAAACTTTTCATGAATAGTCTCAAATGGTCAAACCATTAGATTGCATTAAAATGGTTTCCTTATAGATAAGTCAACCAAAACAAATCTAATAATAAACTTGAATGCTTAATTAATTATGGATTGCATTAATGGGTGGTGCATTAGATACCTGAGAATATGAGATTATTATCCAATTTCTTTAAATACAGTCTCGCTTGGTCTGCTCACAATCCAGATCTACAAAACAAAAAAATGCAAGAAACATGTATTAGTTCTGTAGTTCATACTTTCTGCATTACTTCAACAAGCAAAACAAACTTACAATTTTCTCTGAAAGGTAAAGAAGTCGGAAAATCAACACAACAAACAAAATCAACACAACAAATCAATGAATCATCGATTATTTGTTTCTGACCAGTCTTTACATATAATTTAAAGGATTGATTACTTTAAGTATAAAGCTCTCCTGTATTATTTAATTACGTTCGTAGATTTGTAAACATAATATATATATATAAACCTCAGATCATTTCTCGTTGTTGCAACTTATTCCTAGTTTTTTACTTCCAAGATCATTAAAAAAAAAGAGGTTTTGAGTGAATCTCAATCAAATTATACTTCTTTCATTAATAAGATTAATGTAAGACCTCGACTTGGTAGGTTTTCCATTTTTTTTCTTGGTTCGAGATCTGCTACAATAAATTGTATGATATCACAAATATTCACCTTTAATCTATAACATCCAAAACTCAATAAACTAATAACATTACCAAAAGTTGTATATCTAAACAACATTAAGAGTACAGTCTACATATATTCAATGACCTTTCCACATTACTTCTTGCAACATCTTTAACAGACTTATCAGATTAATGCTCTACCAAAAAAAATTATTCAAAAAAAGAAATGACAATCTTGCTCATTCTTACTTCTACTCGATAATTCTAAAATTTCCTATAATTCCATACCTTGAGGTTGTCAATTCATTGAATATCTTACTTCTTGACCATACCCTCCTTACAATAAAGTTTCCAATCTCAAAACTTAATTAAAGAAAAAATTATCTATCCTGCATGAAGTAGGAAGTGTCTTTGAGAATTTCTCTTTCCAATATAAAAAATAGAAAGTTTACTAAAACAAAAACACAATTCTATAACAATAACAATTGAGGTTTTTAGTAAATAGAAAGTTTACTAAAACAAAAACTTCATCTTCCAGAATCGTGGTGTAAAGTGTTTGCATTCTCAAATTTACAATACAACACAAATTTATTTACATGAAGTTTGCAGGGTACTGAGTTACTCATCCACTTCAAACTAACCTTTCGTTATGAGATCTTGAGCTGAATCTGAGGAAGCAAATCTTCAAAGAACAAAATCAATCAAGTGAGGAGGGTTGGGGTTTATGGCTATGGGAAGATCTGAGACGAGAGTGAGAGAGGATGAGATTTGGGTGTTAGAAAATCAGATCTGATACTAGGGGTGTTAGAAAATCCAGATCTTGTGTGTCGTCGTCGACTCGTCGTGTTCTGCCTCTGTCTGCTCACTGCTTGTGGAGAATGAGAGAGAATCATAGATCGTCACTGCTTGTGCTCTGCATCTGCTTGTGGAGAATGAGAATGAGAGAGACCGAGAATGAGATCGTCGACTCGTCGACATCGTGCTCTGCTTGTGGAGAATGAGAAAGACCGAGGCAGCGAGGCTTGTGGAGAATTGAGAGAGACCGAGGCGGCGAGGGCGAAGCTTGTGGACTGCTAACTGCTTGTGGAGAAATGAGAGAAGAGAACGAGATAAGAGGGCGACTCGAGTTTATGTTAGCTTGTTAGGAACTTAGGGTTAGAATTAGAAACCTATTTTTTTCTACCCAATCCCATTAAGACACGTGTAAGGAGGTATATGTAATCGGATCGGATCCGAACCGTTTTAAAAAAAAATTAGGAACCGAAACCGAACCGTTTAAGAACGGTTTCGGAACCGAACCGAATCGTTTCATAATTTTAAAAATCAAAACCGAACCGTTTGGAGTAAAACGGTCCGGTTCGGTTTGGATCCGCGGTTCCTCAACCCGTTTGCCCACCCCTAAACATGGGAGAAGAAGAAGAGAGGAGAAATTTGTATAAAGTTTTATATATATTTTATATTATTTTTATATAAGTTTTTTATATTATTTTTTCGAGATAAATTTGTATCTTGAGGTCTAATTTTGTATTTTATTTATAGTATTTTTTCAGAGATACATGAAAAAAAATTTGATCCATCAATTTTTCTTCAAGATACATGTTTGTATCTCGAGGTTCATCTGTGAATTACTGTTTGAAGAACATTTTAGTAATCAACGTAAACCTTTTGATAGTCAACGTGTAAGGATGGGATAACCATGTATTACCTATTTATTATGAGGGTGATAACGTAACTAACTCTATTACAAAATGGATAAAAATATATATGAGATATGTGATAGGACAACCATATAACAATAACTATAGATAATGCAATATAAAGTCATGTGTACTGAAATAAAACATGCTAATTTAAACGATGAAAGTACGACTTATAATAAGTACCCAAAGATGCTAAAACTAAATAAACTTTATCTTAATTTAATGTTTTTGTTCCGAAGTCAATCATTTTGAAAGTATTTGTAATATAGTAATTCTACTTATTTTAAAGTCAATCATTTTGAAAGTATCCGTAACAAAGTAATTCTAGTTATTTTTTAAGGTCATAAAAAAATAGTAACAACCTTTATAACAAAACTGAATTTACTATTTAAGTTCATTATTAACAGTGAACTTAGTATTTTAGGTCACTGTCTTGTCAGAATCCATTTGGAGCAGTTTATTAACAGTGAACTTAGTAATTTACCAAATCCATTTGGAGCAGTTTCTTGTCAGAATTTGGTTTGAGTTTAATGTTTCAAGGGTCCATTTTAGATTGGCTAAGTTGGTGGTCCAAAGCTAATCCTTCCAGGCGTGCAGAGTGGTTATGACGTAGGCTTCCTCACGTACTCATGTGGTGTGTGTGGAAAGAGATAAATAAGAGGATTTTTGAAGGGCTCAACATATCAGAGCACTCTATCTTTACCGAGATTAGAGAATTGTTGTGAAGGATTGGTTCGGATTGTAATTTGTTTAGGGATTTGAGCTTCGACACCTTTATGGTGTTTTGACATTCTTTGATAGATGAATGATTCCTTTTGTAATCTGTTTTTCCTTTCTTTCTTTAATAAACATCTTCGTGTTTGAACAAAAAAATAAAAAGTATTTTAGGTCACTGTAAATAGTTACTTAATTTACATATCAGTTCTAATAAAATAAATTATATTAAACAATTTAAAAATAAATCATCTGTCATGTTTAAGAATTCATTGTCAATATTACATATTAGTCATAAGAAAATAATCTATGTTAACTAATGAATTATCTCCGGAAGCTTAAGATGTCGTTGTCAATATCATATGTTAGTCCTAACATTATAAGACATATTCGATATATATAGGATAATAAGTACCTTAACTTACAAATTAAAGATTTACAAACATAAAGTTAAATAGATAAAGCATGCTCTGTAAGATAATTAAAATATGATGCATTGTTGTTAATTCGTCAAAAGACCAAAACACAACTACAGAAGCTAATTTAAAATTTTCTTACCGTCGAAACCAAATCCTCACTCAGAATGTGTACCTGGAGTTGTGAAGTACCACCATATACATAGATCCAAACTAACAACAGAACATCATAAAACTAATATAAACTGTAAGTTAGAGAGAAATATTTTACTTTCGTATTTTCTCCGTTCTCATATTAGCATATTTATAGGTAAGTTCCGCAATGTTATATTTAATGAATAAAATAATTTTTCACTCACCTATAGATAGGTAATATATTTTCTACCATCATGAATATTGAATATAGATGATACATTAGATCCATTGCATCCGTTGTTGACTTGCGAGCAGGCACGGATTCACGTGGGAGCAAGTTGGGGCACTTGCCCCCACTGACTTTTGAGATTTTTTATTTATTTATTTGTCCCCCAATTAGTTTTTTTATTTGCCCGTCTATTCTCACTTTTCACTTCAACTAGGACTTTATCCTTCAAATCATGTACATATCAAATTCAAACTCTACTTTTAGAGTTAGAGATAGAGATTAAATCCCTCAAATTTCTCTAAGAAACCAAAATCCACAGTTTCTTCTTCACACTCCATCGATTGGATAAGATGAGGAAAATCTCCATATTTCATCATCTTCAAAGATCTATAACTATTGAGTTATTTGAGCTCATATTCACAAGATCCAGTAGGATCCAAACCACCTTATTTTTCTTCTTCTAGGTACCAGGTGCCTTCATTAATCACTGTGTTGATCATCTCCACAAAAAAATCGTAAGCAACCTAATCTCTTCCTCCTTTTCTTCATGTAGTAGTAATCATCGATTCAAACCCTTCTCTTGTGTTGTGTTTCTAAAAGTAGTAATAATCTTCAATAAATATAGTAGTAATCATCTTCAATGACTGGCTTTGTTGTACTCCCCTTTTTGCTATATTTAAAAAAATAAAATTCATGTTAAAGTAACTAATTTTTATATTATATTTAATTAATTATGACATCACTCCGCCCCCCCTCAACAAAAATTCTGGCTCCGTCACTGCTTGCGAGCATGCATAACTATCTCGTGATATTTAGGCATTTGTTGAATTTTCGCCAGAATGGCATAAAATTGGAATGTATGTTCCTCAAAATAAACACTAATTCTCTGTGGACTAAACATTTGGCATTCCATTTTAGATGACGATAAAATTCTACATCGTGTTCGATGAAAATAATAACCTTTCTCAAAATGTATTGTTTTTTATTATAACGCCGGCAGCCTGACATGTTCTTCAACCTGATTTCTTGGTTTCCAATTTTGCCCTCACAACTTTATAATATTTATAAGAAAAATCAAAAGGTGGTAAAAAGTGCCAAAGGGTTTTAATGTCTTTCAACTTGAAAAACACTATTCATACTTTACTACATTTTTGAAAGTCTCAAAATGCCCTTCAAAATACACATTTTTCAAAATCCTAGCCAAGAGGGAGATGTTATAAAATATTTTTATGGGTATTTTAGCATACCCTAGTTGAACAAAACTTAAAAGAACCTCTCTATTTATAATGAACACCTCCAACATTGTATATTATAAACATAATCTTCATTAATTAGTTGGAACCCCTCCACATTTCATACTTTTTTTTCAATAAAAAAACAACATCTCTTAAGCATTGATTAATTATACTTAAGCCCCTAAAATAATTTATTTGAAGTTTTCTAATTATCTATAAACTATAAATATGCCCTTACATCTAACTTTTAAATTTCGCATTTTGCATTCCACATTTCATATTTTTTTTCAATAAAAACTAGATCATCTCAAACATTGATTAATTGTCTAAGTCCCTAATATAATTTGTTTGAGACACTCTAATTAATTTGTTTGAGACCTTTATGAGCTATAAATAGACCCTTACAATAGTGAGAGTGTAATCTTTTGTTACAATATTTTACTCCATAATAATCTTTAACATTTTAAAGTAATTAAATTAAAAGTTTTAAGTCAAATCTTCTAATATTTTAACTTTTACTTATTATTGAATTTTCAAAATAAAATATAAAAATACTGAATATACGCCCAAGTAGAGCGCGTCCACACCCTAGTCAAATTAATGATGTGTCAGACCGAATGTTCCTTAAAAAAGGCAACTGTTTTTTGACACACCAATTTTGTTGAATGACACCACAACATTTTTTGAATGTGCTAAAGCACACCACCATTGTTAATCTTCTTTCCGACTCTCTTTGTTCTCGCTTCTCTTCACAACATCCACCTCAACGGAACAACACCTCCCGCTCGCTGATCGCATCACCACGCCACGCCTGCCACTGTAGGTTGCACCATCTTGTGATCCCTGCCACTACCTTTCATCTCTTCCTTTTCTCCTCTATTCTTCATTTTATTATTCTTTTTATTTTTTCCACTCTTCCTATTATCTTCTCTTATCTTCTTATCCATCGTCGGCGGCACTACCGCGCCCCTTTGTTGTTCTTTCTTCCTATTTTCTTCTTCTCCTCTTCCTCTATACTTCTTATTTTTCTCCTCTGCCTCCATTCTCTTATGTTATTTTTTTTTCTTTTTTGACCTTGAGCAGATTCCTGTGAGTGGGGGTTCCCGATTCACAGGAGCCTTCACGCTCGCACATGCATCCCCCTCTTCTTTCTATCCTTCTATTCTTTTCACTTTTTCCTTCTTCTATGAGATTCATGCAATCTTTTAGATTAAAAGGGTGCATGCATGGAAAAACCACAAATGCTTGGGAATAGAAGATGAAGAAAAAAAATGACATTGTCATAAGAAGAAAACTCAGATGGGATGACATTGGTGATCTGGAAAAGGACTTGTTCGGGGATGAGGAGTGTAACGACCCGATCCGCACAGTATGAAATTGTCCGTTCTGGGCCCAACCAGTCCGCACGGCTTTAAAACGCGTCATATCAGAGTGTGGCACAGCGGCAGCACAACAGGCCTATTGGGCACCAACCTTCATCCTCTCATGATAGGATATTGTCCGCTTTGGGATCCACAGGCCTGTTGGGCACCAACCCTCCCCCTCCCCCTCACAGGTTTAAACGTGTCGTATTAGAGTGTGGCACAATGGAAACACAGCGGGCCTATTGGGCATCAACCCTCACCCTCTCATGATAGGATATTGTCCGCTTTGGGATCCACAAGCCTGTTGGGCACCAACCCTCACCCTCCCCCTCACGGGTTTAAACGCGTCGCATTATGGGGATCTGACCTCGCACATAAGTAGTTCATCCCCTCCCTCACCCAGGCGATGTGGGACTATGTCTCCCTTTGTAGCTAGTCCAACCCCTCTTGGGCCTATTGGGTCTGTTGGGCATGTTGGACTCCAACCCTCACCCTCAGGTCCGCCCATTCCAGGGTCTCACAGTCCACTCCCCTTAGGGCCCAACGTCTACGTTGGCACACTTCCGGTTGGGTCAGACTCTGATACCATTCTGTAACGACTCGATCTGCACAGTACGAAATTGTCCACTCTGGGCCCAACCGCCCCGCACAGCTTTAAAACATGTCATATCAGAGTGTGGCACAGCGGCAGCACAACGGGCCTATTGGGCACCAACACTCACCCTCTCATGATAGGATACTGTCCGCTTTGGGATCCACATGCATGTTGGGCACCAACCCTCACCTTCCCCCTTACGGGTTTAAACGCGTCGTATCAGAGGGTGGCACAACGGCAGCACAACGGGCCTATTGGGCACCAACCCCACCTTCTCATGATAGGATACTGTTCGCTTTGGGATCCAAAGGCTTGTTGGGCACTAACCCTCACCCTCCCCCTCACGGGTTTAAACGTGTCGTATTATGGGGATCCGACCTCGCACATAAGTAGCTCATCCCCCTCCCTCACCCAAGTGATGTGGGACTATGTCCCTCTTTGTAGCTCGTCTAACCCCTCTTGGGTCTGTTGGGATCCAACCCTCACCCTCAGGTCCGCCCACTCCAGGGTCTCACAATGAGCCTTACTCGTCATCATCTTTACAGGACAAGGAGAACGAAGATGAGGAGGACCATGAGGAAGAACAGTCAAAGGAGGAGGACAGAGAATCATCATCGTCCTTTGATGATGACAATGATGATGGTGGAAATTCGTTAGTGGACTACTACTCCTTTGATGAAGAAGAGGGCTGTGAGCGTCACCCCCTGAAGGATTTGGTTGAGTTCCTCCTAAATGATTAGTGTTATTTTAATGTTTTTTTTTCGTAATTTATGCAATATTTTTAAATATTAATGAAAGTAGGTTTGCCTTTATTATTACAAGATATAGCTAAATTTGAAGTGAATGAAAAAGAGATCAAAAGTGATAATTGAAGTGATTGAAATTACAAAACACGTTAATTGTCAACTTAGAAAGCATAGTAATGAAAACAAATAGAAAGCAAAAAAATGGAAACAAAACCTGGTTATGAGCAAGTTCGCATAAAATCAAGTGAACACCATTTCAAAAATGTCGAGTAAAAAGTCGACTTTGGGAACCAAAAATTTGTTTTTGTAATAGAAACAATTTGTTAGGAGTGTATGTAATCCATAGGAAGTGGAAAAACAAAAAAAGAAATGTGGAAGAAAAAGTATAAAAAAAGGTCCAAACGCAGCGAATCCTATGCATTTCATCATCCAAACCGCAGAATCCACTGCATTTGGTCAGAAAGCTGACTCTATCCAAACGCAGCATATTATGCGATCGTCATTATGCAAATCGCAGTGGATGCCGCGTTTGGGCAGAAAACGTAAGTTTGGTCAAAAGCACCGGATCCTGCGTGTGAGATCCTTAGAATTGTATGGACCACTGCATTAGGGCTAAAAATGACTTTGTCCCACTATTATAAAACATGTTTTCCATACTTTAAAAGTGTATATGAACCATAGAAAGTGAAAAAAAGGCTAATAAAAAAGTTGCAAAATGGAAAGAGTATGATTTTCTGTCCAATTATAGCGGCTCTTGTGTGTTGGACTATTAGATTCATAGGGTTCACTGTGTTTGGACAAAAGACCTATCCAATTTTCGTCTGTTTCAAATGATCCGTTGCGATTTTGGATAATATGTCCATATTCAGTGTTAAAAGAAATTATAATTCATTTCACCAACTAGATATCATTACATGAACACCTTAACACCAAGACCAAAACGATCAACTACAAATTTATTTCATCAACTATAAATCATTACATCAACATATCTTTCAATGTACACTTCATTAACTAAGAACTTAACATGAAAACCAAAGTTGAACAACTACAAGAATCAAAAGTGAACATCGCATCCTATTAGTTTTTTTTTTTTTTGTAGGTTGCACTTAAGTGATATTTTCATGCCTCTTTTTGCTTCTAGCCTTACTTCCTTAGCCACCTATTTCACCACTGTCAACGCTTGTTCTACCACCACATGCATCATCACCAACACTACCTACACCATCACCACCAACCCTTCCTCTACCACCACCCCTTCCTCCACATTTATCACCACTAGATCCACCACCTCTACCACCACATGCATCATCACCAACACTACTTACACAACCACCACCAACCCTTCCTCTACCACCACCCCTTCCTCCACTATCACCACCCCCTTCTTCTACTACCACCTGGAACGCCATTACCACCTGCATGACCACTACCTGGAGCACCACCACCAATACCTGCACCATCATGACCACCACTTGCTGGAGCACCACTTGCTGGAGCACCACTTGGAGCATCACTACTGCCACCACCTGGACCATTCTGTTGTTTTCCAGTTGCTCTTCATCTTCCACAGGTGTGGACATTTTTCTTTGCTGGTCACCTATTTTCTTTTGCCTCTCCCAAATCACCCCATTATCGACATTCCTGCGTTGTTCAGTAGAAGGTTCCACCAACTTAAGGGCTTCATGAATGAGCTTGTTCTGCAAGAAACTATTGATCTTAGTTAAAACAATTAAATTTTGTATTTTAAATGTATTCAAATTTGTGAAAGTATAGATCAATTACCCTATTATGCGATATAAACAATTGTTTTCTTAAAGGACGAGTCTTCCTAGTCTTCGGTGGTTGGGCAAAAGAATGGGTAATGTCATGAAACCACTCCAAGTAGTCATCGCTACAATCCCATGGAAGCTTCACTAGTACACCTTGGTTTTCAGTTGACACGAGATGATTCTCCCAATTTTCAGTGAACGACAACAATATTTCTTGCTTGACCAAGTAGTTATAGCCATATCGACTTCTATTCTTCATTTTGGCTCGAATGGGGGGATTTGGAATGACTTGTACCTTCTGTCTCATCACTCTATCCAGACGATAGGGTTATTCGACGTTAGTGCATAACAAACACCCTTGGAACCATGTGATGCTATGAAGGGGAGTTTTTCGCTTGGATTTCACATAAGGGTCCCAAAATGACCTAACAATACAAACATGTAAAATATTAAATTATGAAAGAAAAATGAAAACAATGACTAAATTTTACCTCTTCAGGAGACATGTCATATAGATGCTTCATATGAGTCAAGATTTTTTTAGTCACGACCCTGCTGAGTTGGGGGCAATTCCACTTAGCCATGGTGGGGAGACGATCATTCCATAAGGCTCTCGCGGTACCCTAAAGCCTAAAATGATCGTATATCCAACCCTATAAACAAAAAAAAAAATCAAATCCAACTAATTCTCTTGAAAAGAAAAAAAAATAAAAAAATAAGTTACTTGGGGTTACTTGTTATTTCTCCTGGGCGTGACTATATTTGTTGATAAATCTGGAACAAAGGTTCGCACTGAATATTTAAAGTTGATGATGAAGGTAGATGATGTTGGGAACTTTGCATTGGGCCTAGGTACTTTGGCGTTCTTGTATCGTCAATTGGGTTATGTTAGCATATCAAGCAAAATATTTGGATATGTGTTACTTTTGGAGGTACATAGTTGGATTTACTTCCACCACAATTGTCCTTAATAAACTTCATCTCCACAAAACCAAGATTCTTCTTAACATGCTTATGTGCTTCACCCATTTTAATCCCCAAACCAATCACCAACAGTTTCACACATTCGTCTAGCTTCATTTGACCTTTTTTTTTTCTACAATAACCGTCTTACCAACGATCAACAATTGAGTGATACGATGGTTGTCATCGATGGAGATGATCGTCTCTCCAAAAGGGAGGTGAACTGTGTTGGTCTCAGGTTGCCAAGGCACGACGAAAACACAAATGGTCACCCTATCCACATGATCTGTACAATAGTCGATCAAGGGACGTAGACCACTCTTATAGTCCATTGACCTTACTTCTCTCGGCTCCTAATTCAACTTCTAATATAAAAAAATTCTTATATTGATGCCGACATTTCAATTTGCCTATTTCCTAAATACAACAAGCAATGGGAAAAATCAGTCAGTATCCAAATAACATAAAAATAATAAAATTTACTTATTTTAAGAACTTTATAATTACCTCACTAGCCCAAGTGGACAAAGAAATATGCCCATCGTAATCGTCTAATATGGAGCTATATTTGGGACCTCTAGGATACACAACTTTGTCACGTTCTTCATCTTTATTAGAACTAGGTTCAACACAAATAACTTTTTCCTCTTCATTCTGAACCTCCTTATCATCCCTAGTCGCCTGTCATCCCCAACCTCCTCATTTCAAACCTTCTCATCCTCATCCTCATCCTCATCCCCCTCACCCCTCACCCCTCCTCCAACTCCTCAGCCTCCTCCGCCTGTTCACCCTCATGTACAACACCCATACCAACCACACCACCTTGACTTTGTGATTGGGCTTAAACACCCTCACCAACCACACAACCTTGACTTTGTGATTGGGCTTGACTTTGCGATAGGATTAGGAGTCACGCTGCTTCTTCTACCCCTCAATGAAATTACTCCCCATCTCATCTTCTCTCCTCTTCATGTTTTTTTTTCTCCTCCATTCTTGCATTCTCTTATTTTTTTTTTCTTTCTTCCATGTTTTATTCTTTGCTGCAATTAGCTTTCGATTAGAGACCCTCATTGGTCGACTATCAGGTGGGCGATTCCCACTACTACCACCATCACCAACCAAATAAAACTCAATGTCTTTGTTCTTCTTTATTGTATTAAACGTTTAAAAAAATGATACAATTAAAACTTGTATAAATAATCCATTTTCTAAAAAATTCTTCAAATAATATAAATAAAATTCATTTGCAAAAATTGGGGCAAAAATGAGGCATAACAGTTCATAGTTTTGTCCATAATAAGGAACAAATCCAATCGCACAAAATGATGGTAGAAATTAGGGTTTAATGGAGATTTACGGTTCGAAGTTACATGAGTTTATAGGTTTGGTTGAAGAGGAACAACCACAACCACAATCGAAAAGACGCACCAAATCACACAGCTTCAGTCACACATAATCGAACCAAAGCGCACCAAATCTCCTCCAAATTGCACACCTAATAGCACACCAAATTGCAACTTCACAACCTTGTTTTGTAACCAACACATACTCTCGTTTTGTATCGAACAATGAGTAGAGAAAGAGAGTAGTTGGAGAGAGAGTTGAGAGTAGAACTGTTTGTTGGAGGAAAGATTCAAATTTGGGGAGAGAGTGTTCGTTCGTTCGTCGAAAGGGAGAAGGGAGAGAAAATTTGTTCGGGGTTTATAGTGGTGGTGTATTTCAGAAAGGTGGTTGTGTGCTTCATAAAGTAGGGGGTAGTGGTGTATTTCAGCAACAATGATGGTGTAAAAAGGTAGCTGCCAAAAAATAATAATCAAATGATTGGTGTAGGTCCCATTTGTGATTTGCATCGTAATCAACCTCAAAAACGTTTCCTTATTGACTGAGGGTGAGTTTGATTTTGATTCTAAAACCAAAACATAAAACCATCCGTCATTCATCCATAATCCATGCCGCCTGGCCGTGCTGCCAGAATATATTCTGTTAATATTTGTCCATTTACGTGCACTATCAAGAGGTGGTGGTGGTGCCCTCTAGACTCTCCCTTTCTCTCTAGACTTCCTCTCTCTCGACTTTCTCCTCCATTTCTATCCGATTCTCAACCTTTCTCCACTCCACGGTTCAAATCTTCTCTTCCCAGGTAAGAATTTCAAATACCCATTTCCAGATTCTAGTTCAGATGTTAGAATCAATTGGTTTTTATATTTATATTTTTTAGTTATATCCTTTATTTATTTATTTATTTATATTCTTGTGGGTTATCTGTTCAATCACAAAAACCCATGTCAATAATTTCTGGTTTTGGCGTGTTTGTGTGTGTTGAATGTAATCTAGACTGCTAGTTGGAATTGGGGGTCTTACCCTTTTGTTGTGATTCTTCATTTATATGTTTATCTCTCATTTTTTCATATTTATTAGTTTCTTATCCTGATTGTTATAGTTCACTTATCAGTCATGGGTTTTTAAAATTGGGGTTTATGGATGATTGACTTTGGATATTGTGTTGAAGCAATTGGGCTACGTATCGATTCCATAGGTTTAGAGGAAGAAGGGATTTTCATGCCGAAAAGGGGAAAAAAAGTGGAAGAAGAGATTCTAGTATTTAAATCCTTTTGAGATTTTGTTGCTTTTGTTAGTTTTTTAATGTTTGTAATTTAGTATTTACGCTTAGGATGAATCCGAAATTTTGTCTCTGATATGTTAGGATGGTGTTGAGAGTGTGTATGCAAGAGTAGTTAGTGTTGAAAATGAAGTATAGAATTTTGAATGAAAGTTGAACAATAAGATCAAAATGCGGTATTAGAAGGTAAAGAAAAGAAGTAGCAAGACCTTTATTTTATAAAATTATTTATTAATATTATCTTTGTGGTTGGTTAAATATATTTTTTTAGAAGTGAGAAAAAAGAAAAATAGCTCTTGTGAGATAGCTTGCAAAACTACACAACATAAAAGTGATCACCCAACTAAAAAAAAAAATCACTACCAAAAGAAGTTTTTTTTAAAATGTAATATTCAACATCGAACTTCCTAAACATCAAAATAGTCTACATCAACTAAAGGAAATGACTTCAATCTCCAAGATCACCTGCTCCCGAGTCCTCAACTAATCTTCTATGTGTAAAACTAAATACTCCCTCACCTTACTAATTAGTAGAGAGGATAAGCTACAATGACTTCTCCCCTTAAGTTGAAATGAGAGTAATCTTCCAAGAGAAGACAGACTCCCGAACTTTGGCATCTCCCACCGAGACCCCTTTTTAACAAGGCAAGGAGAGCGTACCTTCAAAGTAAAAAAGACAATGGAATAAAAGGTGGTTCAAACATTCCTTCCCAATTTGAAAGACTATAGGGTATGCATTAACGATGACCATCTTTCTCTTTTTAAGGTTGTCCATAGTTAAAACTTTATTGAGGACGGAGTCTAAATAGAGAGACACCATGAACTCCTCAAATACTTTTGGACTGGAAGTAGAAAGGCAATGAGTTTAAAATCCTGCGCCTATCCCTGTAAAGACACCGAAGAAGATCATGCTAGTAATCATAACCATGAATTTTATCTTATTCACTCCCTAACAGATGTAGCCATGGTTATCAAAACGTGTATCGTATTGTGTATCACTGTATCCGAAACCTAAATTTAAATACGCATATCATAATTATCGTGTATCATATGATACGGTGAATAAATAAATAAATATAAATAGACATGTATATTATTTATAAGCATATAAAAACATAAATAAGACTTATTCAAGTAACTAAGTAATGACTAATAAGGTCTAAAAAAATGCCATTGGGGTACTAGTTCAGCTAGTAGACTAGTAGACTTGTGGCGGATGTTACCACAAGTCCATGGTTTCAACCCTACTGGCGGCATTTGGGGTGGGTTGGGTTAAGGGAATTATAAAAAAAAGGCCCGAAAAACATATAAGTTGTAATTTTGGTTACAACAGACGAATTGAAGTTCTTAAAGGGTTCCTTTTTTAACCATTAGATTTGAAGATCGAGGAGGTGGTTTGTTACTTCCATTTCTGTTTGGCAGTAATGGATAATACAGGCAACAAAAGAGTTTACTATATGAAAAATCATGCATTATAGTGGGAGCTTGTAATAGTTAACATTCTTTACTTGGGAAAATAATGAGAAAAGCAATGTTCTCTAAAGTATATTGCAAGAGAAAGAACCAGTTGTCTCCTAGATTCTTTTCGAGCCCTTTCCTCGATTGTGTCCATTCAAAAATTTACCCCAATTGTTTTCAAAGGTTGCCCCTATCTTATCAGTTGCCTTTAGGAACCGTTTAAGTATTTACAGTGTTGGTCGTGCTCATGTAATGTTGGTACTTGAGAAGGCTGACAAACACCAGCTTAACATCATCAATCACTTTTGAAGTCATGATGTGTAATCTGGAAAAAGGTTCCTAGTACTATCAATATCTTTCAATTGTTCTTTTCTTCATTATATAACTTTATTCATTATAAGATGCTTATATATGTTTTATTATCCTTTGTTCTAGCAGATAGATCCATGGCTTGAGTCGATGTGGGTTTTTTCGATCAAAGTCAACTAGTTGAATTTTTTTGGAAGGTTAATGATACGAAGTACTTACAGTGGAGGAATGCATTCCAACCTAAAACTAAATGGTCAAGTGAATAATATTGCTATTGCTGATACATGGGATAAGATGGATGCTCAGTCCTTTCTACCCATACAGAGATCAGTCTCAAAACAATGCATTAACATGGATTTGGCAGGAGGTGTGTCACCATCGGTGCTGGTTCGTCCTACTTCCCTACAAGAGAATTGTCCTGAATACACCTTTCAGATCCCATTGCAAAGAAAACTGATGCAAAACCCCGCAATTCAACATGCAACTCAAGTATCTTCCAACAGCAGGGTTGTCTCAAACTTATCCTCGTCAACTTCAGGATTCTCAATAGATCATCATTCGTCCTCTGCCATACCCAATCAGATGCAATTGAGAAGTGCCCAATTTATATCTCATCCATTAACCAGTGAAGCATTTTTTGCAATGCCTTATTCTTCTCATTCAGGACGTTTCCAGTCTACAACTTCAAGTAATTACGACGACGAAAGCAAAAAAATTTCATGGAGCGAGGACCCATCACAAGATTTTCTTGTCATTCCTGAATGCAATTACATTAGAAAAAGTCAAATGGAAAGCTGTGGTGCAGTTGCAATTGAGGAACCTACCAAGTCAATTAATCAAAAGGACCAGGGAAACCAACTAATTACCAGTGATGACACATTGGCTCTTGATTGGAGTGAGATTCTCCAGGTTACCAGTGTCGTTGATTCTGAACCGAAGGTATGTTCTTTTATGTTAAGGTGCTTGAGTTATGAGTTATCCATGCATGTTATTTAATGCTTAATTGATAGAAAAGTGATTTTTTTTACCTCAAATTTGGACCTTATTACCTTTTCTTCAAATATGACACCGTGTCCGGCACCCAAGCATTCCTTAAATGTTTGTGTCGACCAGCCGCAAACTCATCAACAGATTCCCGCTAATTCTAGAGAAGTATCTGCTGTCTCTAGCCCCCTATCTGCAGTTAATGGTGCTTCAAGCAAGTTACGGATGCGCTGGACACCTGAGCTCCATGAGCGCTTTGTGGAAGCTGTCAATCAGCTTGGAGGGAGTGAAAGTGGGTAACCCTCATATTGTTTCTTGACCTCATTTTGCCAAGGACTGGCAGCTCCTCATTTTATTTCTGTTGAACCAAGATCTGCAGGGGCAACCCCTAAGGGTGTGGTAAAGCTCATGAACATTGAAGGTTTGAGCATCTTCCATGTTAAAAGCCACTTGCAGGTTTGGATACTGGTTTTGTTTCGAGTTTGTTTTGATTGTGATTTGCCGTTTGTCACTTTTTTTTTAATGGAAGTTGTTCTTGAATTGCAGAAATACAGAACAGCTAGGCATGGACCTGAGTTGTCAGGAGGTACATAACTTCTTCCCTTTTCTTTAGTCATACTTAGATTCATTTCTGTTTATCCTTCTGTTCTTGGTTCTTTTTCCGTTCCTATGCTGATCTCTATCACTCTTCAAAAGCTAATTCGATTTGAAGCTGTCTTGCATTATATTTCCTATTCCGATTAACATAAATCAAATAATGATGAAAATTTCTTTGGCTATTCACTGTTTTACAGTCTATGCTGATTGATATGCTAACCTTATTTATTTACTTATTTATTTTAATCTGTTGTACAATATATGGAAGAATGACATTAAAAGCTTTTGGGTTCTAAACTGGCTTGCGCTCATTTGATACAGGGACTTCAGAAAAGACTATTAATGCTGGTGAAGAAATGTCTTCAGCAAACCCAAAAATGTGAGTTATTCACATACTTGAATAACTTATTTATTTACTGTTATTTGTTTGGAGAAGATCGAAAATCTTATAGATCAAGGAAGTCAAAACAAAGCCAAAAGGCTCCGATTACAAGAACACAAAGTTATTGAATCAAAAATCCTATTTTCAACGAAGTCACGTAACTGGACCCCTTTGAAGCTAGAGTGAGATGAGCACAGGTACCATATGGTCCCTAGATGAGTATACTTCACCGAAGATCTATTTGTTTCTCTCTTGCAACAGAGTCCAAACACTGGCATAAGGGATGTGGGACCACCTTTTTCTTTTCCTTTGAGAAAGCTTGGCAAATCCATATGCAACTCTACCTATAGAAAGCCTTCACAGTAGAACTAGGAAGTTCCCAATCCGCATTACAGACACAAAAGGGTGGCTCTAAATGGATCTAGCAAAACCACACGGGAGAAAGATATCATCTCGGGACTCTAAACCTCCATTTTAAGTTCTCTCTATTTCTCAAGAAACTAAGATAGTCCAAGAGTGGCAATATGATTCCAAACAAGCTCCTTCACACAAAAAAGGAGACCTTTGGAGAAATGCATTTTCTCGACACAATAGAACTAGGAAGTTACTCATAGACCCCAAAAGAGGCCATTCATCCACCAAATACTATAAGGAGGAAACTGCAAACAGGTCGTTCGTGGACCACAATCACTGTCAGTTCTCATCGAAACAAGGCACCTTCAAGCCAAGCTCGCCATCTTATCGACACTCTTTTAAGACCAAGCTTCACTCTTTCATTTGGATGAAAGAAATTCCTCCAAGAGCTAATTTCTTGGTATGGACCGTCCTTCATGGTAGAATCCTTACTCTTTACAACATCAATAAGAGATGTATCCTTCTCCCCAATCACTGTGTGCTTTGTCAACAAAGTGAAGAGTCCATTGATTACTTGTTGTTGTCATGCTCTTTTGTCAACTAGCTTTGGGTGCTTGCTCTGTCTAATTTCCATGACCAAGCCTTCTTTTCACATTCTTTTCTGATATTCTTTTTTGGAATGGGTGGACGACTGGCACTCTTTTTGGTAAATGGGTTTGGGAAAGACTTGTGCATGCTATGGTTTGGATCATCCAAGGGAGAAAAACAATAGAATTAAAGATAGAAAGAAGGAAGTAGATAAGCTTTGGATTGATGTAAAAGTGACTGTGGCTCTGGGCATGCAATTGGGATAGATTTAAGGATGTGTAGTTTTCTTCTTGTATGTTTATTAGTTGGGACAAGTGAGAACTTGTAATTCTTTTGCAATGCTTTGCACTAATCTTTTTGGCCCCTGGCCCATTCTGAATATAACATGATACTGGTCGACCACACCTATAGGGTGTTTAAGAGTGCTCATTCCCCCCTCCAGTGTATACTTTTGAGGCTTATCACAATCCTATGCATGGGTTATCTCCACACAATTCTGTTGTTCAATATCCCTTTTACCCTCAATCCCAATTCTACTACCCCATCCACAAGTTATTCCACCTCAACATCCCATCCCAAACATGCAACCATACCCTTAAACTAGCACAGTGATGGAAACTACTCCAACCCTTACTGAACAGGTGATTTCATTGCCCAATCTCAAAGTCGAAACAAAGCCTTTCCGAAATCCCCAACTTAGAATTTCTTCAAATGGGGGAAGTAGCTGTTGAAGATTCAAACCCTATCAAAATCCAACAAAATGGGAGAAGAAAGAAAATCGATTGTATCTACTTCAGACGAACAAAGGAACAAATTTCGCATGCAAGAGTCTCGTGGAGGAACACCAATGTTTTCTATAGGTTGCATTAGTGAAGAAGATAAATGATTGGTTATTTAGGTCTGATTATTTCTGATCCATCCTTCCAATCTATAAATATAGATTATTTATATTATAAATATAGATTATTTAGGTCTGATTATTTCTGATCCATCCTTCCAATCTATAAATATAGGCCTTATTCATGAAAGTCCAAACTCTTGTGTATGGTCTCCACTTAGTGTGATTGGTTCAGGCCATGTATTTAATAATGTATTTGATAAGGGCTCAACACAATTGTTGGACCCCAGACCAAAATTATCGAAACTCGGGTCTGAATGTCCATATGTGTTGCCACCTAATTTATGTGCTTTATTAAGGTCAACATTTTCAAAATTTGACCCAAGTTGGGCCGACTTTATGGTAATTTATGAAGCACATCTTTCATGCAAGGTTCAAAGATTGCGATCTTTTTGGGTGCCTTTACCAAATGTTATCTTCCTTGAATTTTACGGATTGGCATACTATATAGGAAATTTCGAGGGCAGTTGATCATGGTGCACGGTACACCTTGCTAGGCATATTTTTTGCAGGATTGGTAGGTTGGATTGCACGCTCCAAGTTTGTGGACGAGCTTTTTCAAGCCAGGGAGGGTGATGTAATTGGGTATTTAATTAGTAATTAATTGATTAACAGTATTTGGGCTGTGCTTAATAAGGTCCATAATAGAATTAGGGCACTAGCCTTTTTTTTTTTTTTTTACCCTGAACTCTCCCCATGCCGCTGGCCATAATTAGGGTTAGGGTCGCTTAATTGCGTGCTTGCCAAGTAAGTTATTGGCAATATAAATAAGGCATAAAGCCATTATGGTAAGCTGCTTGAATGATTTGGAATAAGGGAATTCATTGGCAACATGGCTGTTAACAAGACCACATTCAAATATCAATTTCCATAGCGAAACTTATGATGTGTTGGATATGAGTCAGGAGCCACACTATTTTCCAAAATTGACCTTCAAAGTGGCAATTATAGAATTCGTATTCTCATTACCCAAGTGAGAGCATGGAAAAGTCTTTCCCATACCCCAAGACCAAGTGTTTTAGCTTCACTTTATACAGCTCTGCGAAATCTAAGAAAGAGACGTGGTTGGGGCACTGATCTTAAACTTTGCAAAACATTTCTACCAAATGGATTGAGTGCAATCCCAGGTTAGCATAACATGATCAATAGATTCCCCTATTTTTCAACATAGAACACAATGGTTTGGGGTGATCAAGCCAAGCCTAACATTGTCCATTGTGAATATTTTGGCATTGATGAGTGATTGTCCACAAGAGGAAACAAGCTCGGGGAGGTGCTTCTATAATCCATTTGCAGTTGGAGGATTCCTTAATCTAGCAAATCGTGATTGAGGTGAGGACCCACTGTTTTATAACAACGTTTGACAAAATTTCTTGTCCTTCCCTCCCTACAACCATTTGATCTGCTCTCACCAGATCAAGATGGACTGATTCAATTGAGGAGTGTTGCCACTTGCCATAGCTCTCAGTCATTGGTGTTTCTTCTCAAGTGACAATTCCACCCTTGTTGGTTATCTTTTGCTGCCACAAACTCTTTGATTTTCCCCTTTTTGTTTCTAGAGACATTGTAGATATCTTGAAAAGAGCTTTTGAGAGGTTCTTCATCTATCCACTTGTGATTTCAGAATTATACTTCTCTCCCCTGTGCGCTTCAAAAAAGAATGAGCCATCCATAGGGCTTTGAAGTTCATAATCCCTTTCCACATAGATCACCCATGTGTGCTTATATTAGATTGGGCAAACCAATCTCCTGCAGATGTTTCATACTTGGAAGCTTCAACTTTCTCCACAAAGCATTAGTTTCCAGATCTTTCCAAATCCAGAGCCATAGCTTTGTTGAATTTTTCGATTATCCTTTTCCCAAGATCTCCCTTGTGTTTGGGCTGGCAAACCTTTCTCAGTTTAGTTTAGGAGATGATACTTTTTTGTTGTTTGAGAGGTACTCAAAGGAATTTACACACTTCTTTCGATCCTAGCAGCCACTGACGTGGGGATGATGCATAAGGACATCTTGCGGACCAGTAGTACTTTTTGATTAAGTATACCTTCCAGCCTTTGCAATGTACTTCTTCGAATCACTGAGCATTTCGTCGATCCTCTCTACTGCATCTTCCCACTGTATTTTTAAATTTGGATCCAAGAGGCAGGCCTAAATAAGAGAAGGCCCAAATAAGTTCAAGAAAACTCACCCTTTTCACTCTTAACATGTCAGCCTAATGATGTATTTGAGGGACTTCTACTACTAATATTTAAGATTTTGCAAAGTTTACCTTGAGACCAGAACAAGCTTGAGACCATAACAACAAACTGTCAAATGTCAAACCATAACATAGTACTTTTAATTGTTCAGTGACTCAATGTAAAGAACTGTATCATTTGAAATATTGTAATTGTGGGGGAACTTTGGTTGACTTTAAACCAAGGAATGAAATCCAACTCTGCTGCTTTAAGAGTCAAGGCTGTAAGACCTTTCCCCATCCATTGAGAAAATTGGGCCCGGGGGTGGTGGTTGTCCCCTTGCCTCCAGTCCCATGATGCTTTGCCTGAAGAGCGCCATTCAAAGAGATTGAGAACGTGGCAGTAGCTAGTATGGCATGAATCCAGTTCCTTCATTTCTTCCAATTCCAAATCTGATCCTCATATCTCTTGGGTATAGTCAAAGGCTTTGTAGAAGTCTACTTTGATCATCACGACAGGCTTATGTTATCTAATTTTGGAATAAGGGAATTCATTGGCAACAAGGACAATTCCCATTTAGTTGTCTATGCTCAACTCCAACTGAATGGAAAGGGAGATGATGTGGGGGAGAGCTTAAGCCTTGTCGAGAGCACCTTGGAGTTGATTTTTATAAACGAAGGGATTAAGCTAATTGGTTTGAAATCCACAATCTTGGTATGAGGGTTATGAGAGTGGTGCACCCTCCATTTAGGAATCCCCTGTTGTTAAACTCTTCAATCACTCCTACAGTGTCTGCCCTCATGAACTCCCAAGCCTTGAGATAGAGATCCACTAGACCTGGGGTACATCATGCTGTAAGTTCATTGCCCCAACAGTTTTGGCTTAGAGATATTGAATAGGTTTCATCTCATTCTCAATCTGATTGAAGTATATCCCTTCAAGGGAGGGTTTTCATGGGTGTTTTTCTGGATTGAGATCTTTATAAATTATTCAATGTGGGAAGAGATGTGCTGTTGGTTGTCAGTGATGACGCTGTGCATAGAGAGGAAGGAGATGGCATTACACAAGCTAATTTATGGAAACTTATAGAGCATAGCTCCCCATTTGATTCCAGCCTCCCCTTTCCATTGAATGTGATCTGTTTTTATGTAGGGATGGCAGTGGGGCGGATTTTCACGGATATCCGCCCCACCCAATCCGTTTGGGGCGGTTTTGGATATGGCTGAATGGGTTTTCGGGTGGTTTCGGGTATCCAAAAAATATCCGTTCACTATTCGGGGCGGATACGGATTTGGCTATATCCGCCCCGCAAGCCCCGCGGATATCCGTTTAACCAACAAATTTACAAAAGTGCCCTTCGCCTATATAAAGGATTAACTTTTTTTCACAAATCACAAATACAATTTGCTCATTCGGTCCCTCACCCTCGGTCCCTCACCAAACTCTCCCTCTCACTGTCTCACAGAGCAGTAGAGCACAAGCTCTCCCTCTCACATAGCAGCGACCAGCGATCCCCCTCCCTCCCTCACACCACCTCGCCCTCCCTCACGCCGCGCGGCCGCGAGATCTGTCTCCCTGGACCCTGCTCCCTCACACCGCGTCGACCGCGAGAGATCCCTCACACCGCGTCGACCGCGAGATCTCCCTCACGCCGCGTCACTGCTCCCTCACGCCGCGTCACTGCTCCCTCGCAGAGAGATCTCTCTCTCACAGAGATCTTGAAGGCTTGAAGCTTGGAGATCGCCCCTTCTCCTTCAGTCCTTCTCCGAATCTCGTTCTCTGATCTTAGCTTAGATCTGGATCTTAGATCAGATCAGATCTGGATCTTAGTCTGATCTTAGATCTGATTTCAGATCTCTGATCTTAGCTTAGATCTGATTTCAGATCTCTGATCTGATCTGATTTCAGATCTGATACGATCTATCTGATACGATTTCAGATCAGATCTAAAATCTGAAATCAGATCCAGAGATTTTTTTAATTTTTTTTTGTATTTTTAAAATTTTTTTTGTACGAATTCTTTGTAAATTGTAATTCAGAATTTTATGTTTTTTTTTTGTGCGAATTCAGACTTCAGAGATTGATTTTTTAATTTTTTGTTATAATTTTGTGCGGATTGGCGGGGCGGGGCGGATATCCGCGCATCCGCACGGGGCGGTTATGGATTTTGATTTAAAATTGCAAACGGATTTGCGGGGCGGATTGGGGATCCGATATTACTGACGGATCGGGGATGGATTTGCTCAAATCCGCCCCAATCCGCCCCGTTGCCATCCCTATTTTTATGATATAACAGCTCAGTGCGTTTTCAAAATTTTTGATTCCATTCCGCATCATTGAGCTGTATTTCCTCAGTTAAATCGAGAGTGTGAAGAGATGCTTTGGTTTTGTCTATAAAAAATTGAAGCTTCCGAAACACTTGTTTGTCCCAAGAATTGAGGAAACTGTTGAGAGCATTCAGCTGACCAGTCCCTTGTGTCCATTTGCAGAAATAGAAGCCCATTAACAGAAATAAATGCCCCAACCACTTTCATGAGGTTCATGACAAAAGTAAGACCATTCTTGGGTAAATTTATCAGTAATTTACTATGATGACATCTGAGGAACAGTTTCTATCTATTCTAGTTGTGCTATCATATTCCAAATGTACTAACTAATTCTCACTCGTGGGCTTCTAACTTCTCAAAAACATCAGGCAGTTAAGTGAATCCAACTTAAATGGGTTACCTACTTTTCCCGAAGTTGCTCAATCTACTATGAAACTTGACCGGAGGAAGATTTTGTAGTGAGCCCAATGATGGCCCATCACTAGTTACCACCACTCTAACATTACCATTATTATGATATAACTAGCTTTCAAGCACTACGTTACACCCACTTGTCCGTTTTAATCTAAGAAAAAAAAATTCAACCATTTTCTCTCACATGATAGTTAAATTATATAAATGACTTCCATACCTATTACATATGCATATTTGCATGCTGGAAACTCTGAATACTATGTATGTTGTGATCAAATTTGAATAATAATATGAATTATTATTATTGTTGTTGTTGTTGTTATCATCACAGTTATCAAAATGTTTATTGTATTGTATATCAGAAAACCTAAATTAACGATACAAGTATCGTTAGATACGGTGCAAAAATTAATATATAGATGCAAATATATATACTTTATATTTAAGCATATAAAGACAAATAAGACTTATTCAAGCAAAGACATCTCCAAAACACTTCCATTGATATATTGCTTGTGTTACACATATCAACAAGTTATTGGTTATCATCCATCCATTCATTCACGTCACTGACGGTACATCCTTGCCAGTGTTCTAAAAATCGCTAGGTACTGGGCGGGCGGCGGGCGGCGAGCAGGTGCCTAGCGCCTAGGCGGGCTTAAGTTTTGTATTATAACCTTAATAATTTACAAAAGTTAAGCATAATACCTTATCAATTACATCCAATTTAATGCCAATATACATATGCAAAATTTAAAAACATGAAAAATTAACAATCATGAACAAAATTTATTAAAACTCAAATGATAAAATTGAATTTGTGGACAAATATCCAAACCTACTCTTTTATTTTTCTTCAAATTGCATGAATAACCTCAGTCATGTTTGATAAAATCTACATTAGTAAAATTGATACCAGCAGATCCTTTGAGAATTCCATTTAGTAATCATTCTTTGCTACGCTACATTTAGACATATACTGGATAAAAAATAATTAAATAGTTTATTTCTAAAAAAGAGGAAAGAAAAATAAAATAAGAACACAATCAGCCTTATTAAAAAATAAAAAATAAAAAAATCGCCCAGACCGCCTAGGCCGCCCAGAGCCCGCCTAGGCCGCCTAGACCCGCCCAGACTGCCCAGAACCGCCAGACTGCCCACCCAGCCATTAATCTGGGCGATTTTCTACATTCTAGCTCCTAGGCGGCCGCCTAGGCCAATTTGTAGAATACTGATCCTTGCATCATCTTATATCGTAAGATATATGATTGTATAAATGATGCTTAGATAAGATACACATCGTGTATCGTAAGATATTAATAACTATGGTTATTATCATAATTATAATTATTAGTATTACTATTATAAATATTATTACTACATTGCTAAATAACACCACTACTTCTGCTGAAGGACATCCACCACCCCATTTTTTTTTTTGGATCTGCTGAAAGACATCATCACCCACCCTCACCTCCACTTCTTTTTTCATTGGAGCAACATCCCAGCCAGCCCCACCACCACCTCGCCCCGACACAGTCGGTTGACAGTGGTGGTGTTTGGGAGAAGAGAGGGAAGAAGAAGAGGTGAAGGGGAGGATGAAAGGTAGCGGTGATGGTGGCGGGGTGGCGGTGGTGATTGATGGAGGAGGAGGAGGAGAAGAAAACGAAGAGGTGAGGAGGAGGAGAGGTGGTGGGGTGGTGGTGGCAAATAGGAGGAGGAGAAGGAGGAGAGGTAGCGGTGGGGTTGATGGAGAAGAGAGCTAGGATTTTTTTAATATATATATTGGTGGTGTACTTCAGAAAATAGGGGTTGGTGGTGTCCTCTAACAGAAATGGTGATGTTATTTAGCAATAGCCTTATATACATGGCAAATGTAGAATAATTATTTGCAGAAAAGGCTTAAGAAAGGTGATTCAATGAGGTTAACCTCACAACCATTCGATGAGGGTACACCTTCCAAATGGCAGACTAAATAGATCTAGATGAAGTTGATAAACAAAAAATAATGAAAGATTTAATTTCCTAATATATAGATTCAATTGCTGGAACAAACTCCTCAAATATAAAAATTCCAGTACTCTCTTCTTCCTTTAAATTTTTTTTTTTTTTATCCCTTAACCCCTCCCACCCCAGATGCCGTTGGCTGGGTTCGACCCGTGACCTAGTGATACCATCCTTCTTCTCTGCTCACATAAATGGGTTCAATGAAGGAATGAAAGAAAAATAAAATGAAATTATTTTGGCAATTTATTGTTCATAATCTTCGGCAACCATCCCCTAATCCCTCTTAGTGCTAGGGTATGAACAACCTCCTTGAAGGATAATCCATGCCCATATCTTTTTGGGCCTCTTCAATGACCATCAAAACTAAAATTTTGTCTAAATTTTTTTCAATTTATGTAACTTTGGTAGTTGATAGCATGTTTGCATTCTCTTCAAATCATATTTAAAATCTACATACCGTAAATTCGATGGTCTCCAAGAAAACCTTAAAATTCAACGATCAAAGGCTTTTCACAAACTCTATTAAAATTGGGTACAAACCAAATCTACTATTATTAATTAGATTTGTTTGAAGAAGACAAACATGGGAGACCATTTGATTTTACGATATACATAAGGAAGAAGAAGAGAGAATGCAGTTTTGCCAAACACCTTGAACTAAGGAGTTGGTGTCATTCTAGGAAACTAATTTTTTTCCTATTTTTAATGATTATCAACTTCATCTAAATCTATTTAATCTGGCGGTTGGGAGGTGTGCCCTCACCGAGTGTTTGTGAACCTCATTGAATCACCACTCAAACAATGATTAACTTTTAAGTATCACATTAAAAAAAAACTATTTTTCCATTTTATCTTACTTCTTGTTTAAGGATTAGTAACTTATTTTAAGGTCAACAACTTATGATTAACTGCCATGATACAAAATCTAGGCTTTTACATCCTTCACGAATGAAATTTAACGATCAACAACATTAATTATTCAACCATCTGCCAAATATGTAGAATCTAAAATTACAGCCTTCTAATTTAGTTAATATGCAACAGTGGGATAATGTTATCCCTTCAATAACCCCATACATTAGAAAGTTTTGCCAATTGCTTTATAAGTTAAAAAAAAAACATGAAAATATGGTAAATGTTACATAAACTACGGACTGTATGGATTGTGCTGGAAGAGTGAAAGAATGCATAGAAAAGTTAACTTTCTATGAAGATTTATGCAAACATGAATGTGTATTGACTACTGCCAGTACCACCTTGATACAAATATCCAACATATGCCATTCTAAATAAAAGTTATCCATTAGATGCTTTGGCTTCGATGCTACTCCCTACAATGCTCACACCACTAATTAACAGGCCCTTTCCCTACCCTTGCTTGTTCCATCTCTCTCATCAATAAGGTAGCATTGCTAAGTGTTTAACCATCAGTAAGGTTTTTTTTTTTCTTTTCCAAATCAGCATAAACAAAATTCGTTGTAGTGTAAGAATGTTAGGTAGAGAGAATTCCTCAGAGAATACTAAAAAATAAATATTAATACCAAATACAACAATATTGGATATCGAATACTACAGTGTAAATACCTAATCGAAAATATTATACATGTTACGTTTGTACCTTGATAAGTGATGAACACCCCAGCCAGATCTGTAGAAATATGTCACATTTCTTCATCTTGCAATTATATGTACAAATGAATGAAATTCTTTAACATAGATATAACAATGATATAACATAGAGCAATATGTGACAAGACTGACTTCCTCGTTGAAGCGAAAATTAACTTCAAATTTCTCCCTTGACCCTATATGACACACTGTTTTGAAGTGATAAATGGAGACTTTTAACATTTGGTTAGGATGGATCTTCATAAAAATATTATAGGAAATCCGACAATTCAGCAAGACTCAATTGTTCCTCAACATAAGATAAAATCTATCTTACAAATCGGAATGGTGTTTTAAGAAATTGGAGATAAAAGATGGCTAGGATTGAAAGTTGGAAAATATGTTAAGAGTTGAGATTCATTTCCTATAATGACATGTTTGTAAATATAACACAACTATAAGAGCCAAAAAATGAAAAATGGTGAAAAAAGTTGAAGGAATGTACCTGTGGAGGGGAAAGAAAATTTTGTGTGTTTTTTCTCAAAATTAAAATTGTAATAACTATTTACTCGGTTGTCGAATTTTGGTAAACTTGGTATCGTTGGAATGCATTTTTGAAGATATTTTCAATGAAACTAATGATCAATACAAAAGCTAAAATCTAAAAATATATATTTTATTGCTAAATAACGTATAATGCATTTCATGTCGTTAGTATTTTTCAAATAAATGAGACGGGTCGAATATCCCATGAAAAAAAGAAGAGATGTCACAGACATCTTAATGCACATGTAAACAAAAATCCTGAACTTCATGTTTTGACAAATTCAAGGTTTAGGGGAGAACTCATTCTCGGCGTTTGAATTTTTTCCCAGCTGAATTGAATTTTGACCGAGTCTAACCCTAAAGTTTATATTATATATTTTTACCTTAGAATATGTTTGCACTTCAAAATTGATTAAGTATGAAATTGAGGACAGTAGCGAGGGTGTTAAGTACATGATATTTAGCAAAAAAAAAGTATGTAGGGTGCCAACGACACGAGAAATACCTTAATAATAAACATGATGTCGTAGAGAATATAAGTTTTGACTATTGCACATACAGTACCTGGTGACTATATATAGGTTTACTAATCCTTCTAACCCTCTTTGGGGACTCATTCATTCTTTGCTAGTAACAAAAGGAGTGACCATGCCACCACCATTACGGTATTGGCTTATTTCTTTGTGACAAACCTTCATTGCAGTCCCTTGAGTTCTCTTTGATTGCAGCAAATCTGATAATCGATTATAAATAAGAAATCGAATAGGCATATCTCAGCTCGAACCCGATAACACCCTACAATGAAAAAAGAGAAAAATGCACGAATCCGAGATAATTTTTTCAAAAATAAAAAATAAAACTGACCCTGAGAAAGAGAGGTAATTCTTGGTCTGCATCCCATAATTTTCACCGAGGAAGAAGAGGAGTCGCAAGGAGATAGATGAGATCGGGAACAAGGCAGTTGAAAAAAAGGTGCATCGAAGAGGGAGTTGAGAGTTGGAAGCGGTTGTAGCTTTCTCTATGGTTAGTGCAGATTTAATAAGAAGCTCATAATTTTGGTTATCTGACAGTTTAGAAGTTGGGTTGTCATTGTTTGGGAGAAATAGAGCGCCCTTTGGTTTTTTAGTTTGGGTGGCGACTCCTCTTTTTTGTTCAATCTGAATCGTTCATTTTTAGTTGGTTTTGAGATAGAGATGATATAATTTTGATCGTTCAGAAAGTTATTTCGAGATAGTCAAGATGATCTAGAAAATTATGATTGATATGTTTTAATCTCCGCCAATGGTTTTTTTCAGCCAGTTAATATGAACCGTTGGTCTACTAGAAAAAATGGGTGAAAGTGACGAGTGCCTTACACTACTTTTAGTAATAGAGATTTATTGTCGCTAAAAAAATTAAAATCAAGCAGTTAAGTGAATCCAATTTTATTGTGTTAGCTGCTTTTCCTGAACTTTGCCCAATCTACTAGAAACTCTGCATACTATCCATGGCTAGATGAGTATAATGTCCAATCGCCACCTCACCAACAGCGTGATGTGCTGTTTTGTTGCTGGAGAGTGCTTTAGCAGGATTATAATCAGCACGATTTAAAAACTAAATAGATAATTCTGAAAATAATATGAATCAGCATCAAAGCATTAAATCAAGCTGCTTTTGCTGTTAACCATCGTATTTCACTGATACTGATAGGTAGGTCATGTTGCAATAAATCACTTAAATTGATTTCTTGATGCATTCATTCTTCTAATGCTTAGAATTCAGTTTGTAATTAGACTTAACGCTCAAGTTGTGTACTTTTTGTTCTTTACATTGAAATGAAAGACATTTTGTTTTGTTGATTAAAAAAAAAAAAAAAAAAAAAACCCTAGACTTTTCTGGCTTCTAAGCTGATAAATAGTAAAATAGACACTGGTTTCTCTATTTTGAACTCTGTTCCTCTTCCGTTTATCAGGGATGTCACAGAGACATTACGACTGCAGATGGAAATGCAGAAACGTCTACATGAACAACTTGAGGTAGCCTTTTAGTATTTTTTGTTTTTGTGATCATGACCAGGATGCTCTCATAATTTAGTTATTCACTACTAAAGGATGTTCCCGTACTAAATGTTTGGCAAATAAGTTGTAGAGTCTTGGTCAATGGCCAAAAGTGTATTATTCATAAAAGCAGCGAAAGGAGATAAATGTTATCCATAGGTCCAGCATCTGTTTGTTTTATTGGATGTCACTTGAAAATCAGATTTAAAAGGAGTTCTTTTGCATGAGCTAGGCTCACTTGCCTGCTCTTAGACCCTCGTAACATTTAACATTTAACTTATCAAGACACCAAAAAAAAAAAAAAAAAAGTTTAAGGTTCCATGCTCTGAGAAATTAAAGAGAGTCCCTAAAGTTTTTGTGAAAATAAATAAATAAAAATGACATGAACTGTTAAGATGCAAGTACCACCACCTATATCCAGTATCCAATGTGTCTGTGATCAAACATATTTGGCGTCGACACTTAAAAACTTGCTTTCCAAGACATGGAGAAAGGCACAACATATAGAATTAGGCATCTAGAAATTCAAAGCACTGGAATTGATTCATATCAGGGCTTTACTTGCAGATTCAAAGAAAACTACAGTTAAGTATAGAAGAACAAGGGAGGGTTCTCCAAATGATGTTCGAGCAGCAATGTAAGACCAAGTTAAAGGCATCCTCATCTACTCTAGATGATCCTTCTGCCCCATCTCAGGATCTGATTCATCCTTTGCTTGATACTAAAAATGAGGCCGAACCTGTACAGAAGGATCATGAAGCCAGACGTGATACTATCGATGTTGATGCAAAAGCAGGACTAAGTTCCCTGAATTGCAGGGGTAAGCAAAGGGTGTTTGAGACTGAAGTCATCGAGGTTCTTGAGTCAGATACAGTTGGAACCTCTTCTAACCCACCTTCAAAGCGTGCTAGGACAGGTGATGTGGCTCTGTCATCTGGTATGTCGAATTCAGACTGACAGAAAGTGTATACTGCCGGAGCTGTGGCTCGCTAAAGACATGGTTACATAGTAAAGGATATTCATGAAGGAAAGGGAGATTCCAGATTTTATACGATGCTTGTCAACTTTTGCGTAATAGTTTTCTTTTAAACTGGAGAAATGAACAAGGATGAAACTCCCAAGTCTTTTAGGATCATCATAGGAGAAACTAGTGTTACTAGGTGGATGAAGTGTGCCAGTGGATTCACTGTTTTGAAAACTATATATTGGATCAAACCATTTTCTTTTGCAAGAATGTTTCAGGCTGTTGCCTTATGTTGATGGGAGTAGATGCCGTTTGTTACTGGTCAGAAGTTCTAATAAATGAGGTTGCATAATGAGCAAGGTTTTTCTGGTTTCATTCATCATTTTTTTTTTAATCTTTCCAGTGTGTGTATACTTACTAATCCTGTAGAAGTCGGTTCCAATTGGAATTTTAGATTGCATACGATCCGCTGTATTATCCATTTCATCTTTTGTAATTTGGGAGAGACTAGTAGATTACCCAAGTGTTGTAGATGATTATGGTTGACTAATAAGATCAGCCAATGCCACTTGCTACTTATTCAAATGCATTCAGATGAATTTTGAGAATGAAAAGAATTTTATTTGGTAGAAAGGGTTTTCTAGTTTACATTCTGTTCTCAGTGAAAACCAGATGATAATGACATATATGTACATATGGAAATCCATAAAGAAATTACAAAATTCTGACATTTCTCACTAACAAAGAAGATATCAATCTTTCATGCAAGGAACCCAAGCCGTTCTCCATTCTTTTTCGCTAATCGAATCAGTTCTTGTCTTTGCTTTGCATCGGCCCCTATCGATTTACAAAACTCGGTAATCACCTGAAAACAGAAATAGCCTGAGCCTTCCATCAACTGAAGATGGTGATTGATGACTAAACATACCACAGTGAAGCATTACTATGTGTCTTCTTGTTTATGCTTTCATTTCTTTTAATACGGGGGGACTGACTCAGGTGGTGTACTAGTTTTAAGTACCAATCAAACTCAACTTCCAAACCTACAACGAAGGAAAATTGAACACTCAGATAAGAGAAGAGTAGTTACCTGTGAGTGAAGGGCAATGGCCTTGCCTCTAAGTTGATTAAACCTCTTCTTGCCAATGAAATGGTTTCGCCATTCGAACTGTCAATGGGACGGAGCCACATGGGGGCACTTGCCCCCACTGACTTCAATTTTTTTTTTTTTTTTTTTAATATGGCCACCCTTGCCGAAAAATTCGTCCTGCCCCACCCCTTCCTCTCTATTTGTTCTCCCTCCCTGCTCTGCCCCTCTGTTCTCATTTGCTTCCTCTATCTGTTTACTGCGACACCGGCAATCACCCCTTTTTGCTTGACTTAGTTGTTTTTCCCACCATCGCCATCAACAACCAGCAATCATAACAACCTCTTTTCTTCTTTGAGGAAGAACTTTAAAAAAAAAAATGTATTTTCTCAATGAATTCGTATCTCGAGATCTAGTTTGTATTTTATTCATAGGATTTTTCTGGAGATACATGAAAATGTTGATCCATTAAATTTTTTCTCAAGATATATGTTTGTATCTCGAGGTTCATCTGTGGGTTATTGTTTGAGGACATTTTGGTAATCAACGTGAGCATTTTGACAGTTAATGCACGTTAATTGCTAGTCCTGGGGAGAGACTGTAATATTGTTCAATGATAGGGTAACCTCTAATTAGCTATTTATGATAGGTGACAAATCGCAATAACCCAATTTTTTTGTCTACATCTAATTTTACATTTGAAATTAATTTTATATACCAATTTGATTTGTCTCTCATATATTTATCTTTTGTGCTCCTACAAAGTAGCTTGTTGGATTCATTTTCTTCCCCGTAAATTAGATGAAGTTTTGTTTAGCAATTGATGTGTTGTATAGTTATTTATGTATTGTTCAAATTAAATTTTTTTTGTTACAGTAATTAATTACTATATTATCATTAATTAATTATGACTCATTACTCCGCCCCCCTCCAATATAAATCCTGACTCCGCCACATTGGCACTGAATTCGCCAACAGAGTGTAATCTTCTCCTAGTAACGGATTCCCCCAGTCTCCATGGAAGGAAGAACATAGCCCCTGTCCAGTCACAGAAATTGTAGCCATGCACACACTCTTAATCTACCCTCACAAAGATGTAGAGAGTTCACTCTTCTTTTCTTGTATGTGAGAGATATTTGTATGTTGTTGGTTTGCTCTTAGTTTGGCTTTTTTTCTTAGAGATGATGATGCTTTGGTGTAATTTTAAGGAGCTTTGGTTGGTTACTGGAAGGTTGTGTGAGTGCATAGAAGCAAAGCAAAGCCACACAAATTGGAGGCTTGTATACTTAAGTTTGGTTTTTGCATATTTTCAATCAAGAATACTCTGGATGGTCCCTCCGTTATTGAGATCTAAATTATGGTCACATCTGTTGCATTGTCAACCAAACATTTGTTGAACTGCCCAACAATTGGATGCCTCACATGTTACCAACTGTGTTTTACGTCTCTATAGCAAGGATTGTTATTTATGTAATTTCGGTAAATTGATTTTAAGAAATATTTTATTGTGTATAGAAAAAATGTAAAAATTCGGTTATAATTTTGAAGCTATTAATATAATTTAAGTATTTTAAACTCTTCATACTACATAAAGAGTTTCACAAGATTCATAATGTCATTCAAACTACATATTGCATAAGAATCACTTAAATAACAAAATTTTAATACTTAACTAAGGTTATATCTTGTTAAAATGTACGAAATTTGAGTCTGACCTAATGGAAAAAAATAAATATTTTGAATTTAGAAAGAAATTTGTAACTCAAAAAAAAAAATATTTTGTGAAATTTCGGTATGAGAAATTCTACTTGTCGAGGAAGTGGGCGAGGGAGGGTGGCGAGCACGTGCAGAGCTGACGTGGTTAAAAAAAAAAAAAAAAAGCGGGGGAAATCCAAAATTTGGGGGAGAAGAAGGAGGGAATCGAAACCTTCTTTCTCCCCATTTCCTCATTCCTTCTCCCTCTCCCCATTTTGGCACTCGCAGAGACGAAGCAGATATAGAAGAAGCTCCCTCTCCCTCTCCCCATTTTCCATCTCGACACAGATATAGAAGAAGCTCTCCCTCTCCATCGCCATCGACTGAAACGAAGGAGAAGAGAAGAAGGTCTCCCTCGTCCCTTTCCTCTCGCAAAAGGTAAACCCGACCCTTGATTTTCCCTCTCATTTTAGGTTTTACGTTTTTGGTTTTTGGATTTTGATTTTGCCTTTACTTGGGTGTTTTAGGTTTTTGGTTTCGGACAAGAAGTTGGTGGGCAATCTGGTTTTCATCGCTCGGACGCAGAGGTAAGATTTCGGGCTCCCTTTCTTATTCTCTTAGTTTCGTCTTCAGCTGAAGAGCTTCAAAATTTTTTTTTGCTCCTCTTATTTTAGATCTAGGGTTTCCGAAATTTCTTCAGAAATAGTCTGTGGATTTTTTTTTTTTTTTTTTTTTTTTTTTTTAATTTCAGTGTTCATATCTGATTGAATTGTGGGTTTTTTTTTTTTATGATGAATTGTGTTTGGTTTTTTTGTCAATGGGCGAGGAAATGAAAAAATGGGACTGAAAAAATTCTACCTATCGAATTTCAGTGTTCATATCCAAAATTCAGAATTTTTTTTTAATTCAGAATTAGTCAATTCAGAAATGGTTTTTTTTTTTTATTTCAGTGTTCATATCCAAAAATGTGAAAAAATTCTTCAGAAATGGTTTTTGTTTTTAATTTCAGTGTTCATATCCAAATTTTTTTTTACCACAGTCATAATTGTCTTCACATTCTATTCAATTTATAACGAATGGAAGGGGACTGAAAAAATGGAGTAATATGTGAAACGTTAACATTGTTTGAAATACATGAGGTGTTGGTTTTCTAACTGATGGTTATATGCTAAGGTTATACTCATAATTTGATGGTTTGTGATGTTGGCAATTGCTGCTATAATGTTGGTAACTATATAAATTTTGTCAAATAGGTGAAAGAGTTCACTGTATTTCATAGAGCCAGTCTCTTCCTCTTAGTTTATCATCTGTAAATTTTTCTATGTAACCCTTTAAAGCTTTCCTCTCTACTTGTAAGTTTCTATCTCTATCTCCTAAGTCTTTCCTCTGTAATTTCTTATTTTCAATATATAAAGCATGCATTATTGTTTATCTTCTTCTTCTTTTCTTTCAAAACTTTCTAAGAACTGTTCCTGCACGAACATCTCGTTACACTAGCTCACACCTAGTATCGGCACCGTTCGCTTGAATAGTTTAAAGAAATGTCTGCAAGAATTGTAAGTCTTTCCTTCTGTTCTTAAGCTTTCATATTTCTGTATTTCTTGTACATATTAAATAAATAAAGTCTTTTCTCTATCTCTGACTATCCAAGATCTGTTATTAATTGAACATCTCGTTATACTAGTTGAACCCTAGTATCGGCACCGTTCGTTCTAACAGATCAAAGATAGAATCTCTGTATTGATTCTATGTTTTGTATTTCATTTCTGTTTTGATTTCTGCATATCATACTGCTTATCATCTCTCTGTGATTAACCATTGTTGTTGTTATAATGAAAATAAAATTAAGGCTTTGATTGGTATTGCTTTGTTTGAGCACATGGGCTAAAGCATGCATTATTGTTTATCTTCTTTTCTTTCAAAACTTTCTAAGAACTGTTCCTGCACGAACATCTCGTTATACTAGCTCACACCTAGTATCGGCACCGTTCGCTTGAATAGTTTAAAGAAATGTCTTTTGAAAATCTTGTTTTATTTGTTATAGTTTATAACAAATAAATTTTTGATGTTAATTAGGTTCTCCCTTCTGATGAAATGAAAATTTTTATCGTGAGATCACATCCTTTGTTTATGTGTGTGTTCTAGATCACCTTCTTTTATGACCTTGTTATGCACTTCATTGGCTGATAATTTATAAACAAACATTACCGGAATGGATAGTGTAGAAGATAATGATTGTATGTTGGTAGAAGAAAATGTAGAAGAGGCGAGGGAACCTAAAGATGGGATGGAATTCGTCAACCTAGACGAGTTCCAACGATATTATCATGAATATGGTAATAAAAAGAGATTTCCAGTGAAAATAATGACTACTGAAAAAGATGGTGATGGAAAACCTACGTTCATTCAGCTTTCATGTGGTCGGGCTGGGAAGCAAAGAGGTGATGGAAAAAATGTTTTGGGATTGTGTCCGTCGACCAAATGTGGTTGTAAGGCTAAGATTAGAGGTCATATACGGGTTGATGGAACAGTTTCAGTGAAAAGAGTTACACTTGATCACAATCACGCGTTAAGCCCTAGTAAATCAAAATTTTATCAAAAGAATAGATCTATGAGCTCGTATATCAAGAAGAAGCTTGAATATAATGATAGGGCAGGTATTAGACCAAAGAAGAAGCTTGTTGCCTTTTCCCCAAAAAGAATGTTACAATTATTTGGACAAAGTGAGGAAGTTGAGACTTGGTGAGGGGGATGCGATGGCTCTTCATAACTACTTCCAAAGAATGCAAGCTAATAATGCTGATTTCTTTTATATGATGGATTTGGATGATGAAGGTAGGTTGAGAAATGTATTTTGGGCTGACGCATGGAGCAGGGCAGCTTACAAGGAGTTTGGGGATGTTGTTACATTTGACACTACATATTTGACAAATAAGTATGAGATTCCATTTGCTTCTTTTGTTGGGGTGAATCATCACGGTCAGTCAATTCTTTTGGGATGTGGTTTGATATGTGGTGAGATGATTGAAGAATTTGTATGGATTTTTCAAACATGGCTCGTGTGTATGAATGACAATGCTCCGTCTGCTATAACCACTGATCAAGATAGGGCAATGAAGAGGGCCATTGAAATTGTATTTCCCAGCACACGACACAGATGGTGCTTGTGGCATATCATGAAGAAGTTTCCTGAAAAACTGTCTGGTTGCAATCAATATGAGGCGATCAAGTTTGCAATGCAAAGAGCAGTTTATGATTCCCTGTCTCATGATGAATTTGAAGAAAATTGGCATGGTTTTATTGATAAATATAGTCTGCATGAAAATGACTGGTTGGGTGGATTATACTATGAAAGGATGCGATGGGTGCCAATATTTCAAAGAAATGGTTTTTGGGCGGGGATGTCTTCAACTCAAAGGAGTGAAAGCATGAATGCTTTTTTTGATGGTTATGTTAATTTGAAGACCACATTGAAGCAATTCGTAGAACAGTATGAGAATGCACAACGAAGTAAAGTCCAAAAGGAAGTTGAACATGACTTTAAATCTTTTAGCCGAAGGATTCCATGCATTACTCCTTATGCAATAGAGAAAAAATTTCAAAATGCTTACACTACAAAAAATTTAAAGAGATCCAACAAGAGATAACAGGGAATCTATGTTGTAGAATTGTGGGTGAAGATATGGATGGGGGTGGCTGTGAGTTGTACACTATTAAACAAGACTTGCTGATAAATGATAGGCAACGATCGGTCCATTATGTAGTCTCTTTAAATGTTGACGACTTTGGCATCAAGTGTAATTTTCAATTGTTTGAGTTCAGGGGGATTTTATGCAAACATATATTGAAAGTCTTGTTTGAAAGAGAGATTCATGATATACCTGATAACTATGTTCTTCGGAGGTGGAGGAAAGATGTTAGGATGGCTCATACGAAGGTGAAAATTGTTTATTCAGATTGGGGAATGAAGCCTGAAAATGTGCGATTTGAAAAGATGTGCAATGCCTTCTATGAAATGGCTGAATTCGCCACTGAGGATGAAAAGAAGACATGCGAAGTTCAAGAATGGATCACTTTGAAGATGGAGCAATATAAAATTGTCGATGGTGATGAGCATGTTGATTCACAGAGGTATTTGGAAGTGGGCAGCACTACTTCTAGTTCTGCCATCCAGATTCATAGTCCATTAGCGGTTCGTAGCAAAGGACGACCGTCTAAATCAAGGATGAAATCCACCGTCGAGAAGGTGTGTAAAAGGAGACAAAGGAAAAAAAAAGAAAGACACGCAAACGAATAAGGCCATTGAGACTAATCTGGTATGTTTTGCAATGTGTTTTATGAATGTATATTTTTTTAAGTTACATATATTGAAAATTTTATTTACAAATGTCATTTGTAGGGTTTATAGTGTATGCCTTATGTTATGCCTCGTGAAAGCAATACGATGCCTAGTCAAAGCAATACACATGTTTGTTTGTTATATTTACAAGGTATGAATCAGTAAGTATGTTTGCCCACTTATGATTTGTATGTTTGTTATCGTTAAGGATGATAATACGGGGTCACGCGATTTACAACCTGGAAGCGTTGATCAATTCTACTCGCTCCTCTCACAGGTACATATTTTGTATTTTGTATGTATCTCTTTGTACGGTTTGTTAGTTTGTTATGTGTTTTGTATGCCTCCTATTATTTATTTTTTTATCAGTATTATTTATTTTTGCAGCCGCCCGGTTCAAGCCACGGAATGGACTATACAAATTATAGGTTATGATAAGGTTGGTCAAGCTTGTTCATGACTTTCATGTTTATTACTCCTGTTCATGCATTATCATTTTAAAAAACACTGACATCTATTTTCATTTTAAGGTTGGTTTAGCGTGCATTATCATTTTAAGACTGTTTATTACTCCTGTTAAGGCTGAGATTCTATTTTCATGTTAAGGTTGGTTTAGCATGCCACATTTTGCAAACTTTCTTTGGGTCTTACCCATTTACCACATTTACTCCTGTTAAGGCTGAAGATTACCCAAGTTTACTATAATTGAAAGCAAAATGTGATAACTGATGAATACCCATTTATGTGTTTTCATTTCTTTGATGTTTTTTCTCATCAAAATTGCTTTGTTTCATTTAAATATGAGTGTACAATTGGCAATTACAGCGTCTGACATCTCTGATCTTGTTCTTCAGGCAATGAATATATGGAGATTTACAACCCTATGATGAAAAGTTCTTCAGGCAATGAATTTTACTGTGTTCTTCTAAGAGTTGTCATATTCAATGGATCTTAAGGAAGTTCATCAACTGCAAATGGTATCAAATATAGCAAACTAGGTCATTTTGTGGGTTACTTAATTTGGCAGGCTATGATGAAAAGCTGCTACAATGTATGTTGGCATGTTTGAAATGTTCAGATATTCAAGGTTCTTTGTATCTACAAATTAGCTTAAACATATGTTGGTAGTGATTGAAGTCTGTAAGAATTGAATTCTGTGTTACTATCTTTATCTTTTTATCTCCATTAGCTTAAACATAGGTTCTTTTTATCTTTATCTTTGCATTTTTATGTTACTATCAGTGATTGAAGTCTGTAAGAATTGAATTCTGTAAGTGATTGAATGTGTATTCAGTGAATTCTTTCTTTTATCTTTCTTTTGAAGAATTGAAGTCTGTAAGAATTGAATTCTTTCTTTTATCTGACATATATCAGTGAATTGAAGTCTTAAGAATTGAATTCTTTCTTTTATCTTTGAATGTGTATTCAGTGATTGAAGTCTGTCAGTCATTGAATTCTGTAAGAATTGCTAGTGCTATAGAGGTCAGTGATTGCATTTCTAACAATTCTGTCAGTGATTGCATTTCTAAGAATTCTGTCAGTGATTGCATTTCTAAGAATTACATTCTGTCAGTGATTGAATTTTGTTGCTATCGATTTGATAGGCCTCCTATCAAGTTCACATATACAAGGAGAAAGCGTGGATGATTACAGGGTGTGCAGGCTGGAAGTGGTTGGTTACAAAGTCTGTTAGGTGCTATATACAAGTGGGTCTGTTAGATACATTGTAGTATTGTGTTAGCAATGTCTATCTGTTATATACATTGTAGTATTGTGTTAGCAATGTCTATAAATAAGAGAGTAACATGAGAAACAAGTATTCATTCAATTGTAAGCACTTTGTACATTGACCTCTGCTCATATGGAGATTGGACATCTCGAATTGTCTACAATTTATATCAATACAATTTGTTCTCTGTTTTTCCATCAATTATGCTTGTTCTAGTAGCAAATCAGTGTTCACTCTTTACCGTTCTCTGATCTACATTGCTAATTCATGCCAGGTTAGTCTCAATTCTGCATTGATCTTTGTCAAAAGAACTGCAACAGGTGATTAAATACTGCAGAACAACATATACTTGGGTCAGATCATATCACAATATGATCTCAGGGACATTTTGCAGCCTAACAGCTGATATTTCCTGATATCTGCATCGCTCAAACTTCTGCGAGCAAACTTCATTGATTCTTCGAAGTGTATGCCTTGATCTCAGGGACATTGTCTATATCATACTCTTCCATTGCTTCAGGGTTTTCTTGTCTCCTCTTCTCCTTCTCAATATCCTGTCATCCACAGAGAACATAGTATTAAGTTAACTGATTCACATGGGGTTCACTCTTGAAATTTTCTAATAGGTCAGGATCTGGTGACTTCTTGGTATTCAGCAGAATTGTATTACAATGTTCACAGGATAAGGATGGGTTCAAGCTTGCAGAATATTTACAATTACCATAAGAATCCCATTGATATTCTCAATTAACACTTATGCACACACTTATGTAAGAAATGAGATGCACTTGAGACATTTTATTAAGTACCTGAATTTTTTAAAACTGTTGAGAGGTTTAGTGATTCCAAGCTCCTGCTGTACACAAACTGAAGCTTTTGGCCAGTCGCTCGAATCATAATTGCAGTCAAAAAGTCAGCCACCACAAACAGTAAACTGTGCAGAAAGGGGTGACATTACCAACATATTAACCCATGTGTGAATAGGGCAGAAAAATAAGTACACAAACATTTTGATAACTTCAAAGGGAAATTGACATTAGTGAAAACGAAGGAACAAAAAACACTTAAAATGGTAAATAACAGAAACAAATTAGCCAGACTTCTTAAAATGGTCAACATCACAATTTCAAAACAGACTTTGTACAGTACACTAGCAACACGACATTCACTTTCAAGTTTCAGGTCTACTTTAATTTTTATTTTCCAATTATTTCTTGGTGAAAGATCATGTTTGTAGAGGTTGGATCCAGCAGAAAAGTGCATCTTAAAGAAATTATTATGGTCTATACAAAAATCAAGCCCTTATATGATATATCAAACAGAAAAAAACCAAGTAAATCTAATATACCTTTTCACATTTCTTACTGCAGAACCAGTTTCCTTCAGGACAACCATCCAGCTTCATGTGTCTTATTTTCCTTAAGCACTTATATGTGTCTTATTTTCCTTAGGAATACATGAACTCTGTCTGTTGATCTGAATTAGGTGATTCCATCCTGCAGAGCATTACAAAAACAAGTCAGATTTATCACACTATTGAATAAGCAAATCAGTGCACTTACAGAGAGTAGGAAGTCTGATGAAGAATCCTGGCAGAATTTGGAATGCAAACAACAAACTACACTCCGCAACCACAGCTTGCGTTCAAAAAAAGAAAAAGAAAAACAATATGAAACAGAAGCATACCATACGGAAGAAAAAAAAGAACAATATGAAACACAAATTTCATTGGATTATGAAATATATTCACATAATACATATGTATGTACATATTACATTACATATAATTCCATCATTCGTCCAAGAGCTTAAGAATAAATATTAAACCTAAGATAATAAGTACAATTATCAAAGTATTGATTAAGTCCCTCATAAAAGCCCAAGGATCATTGTTCCCTTGAGTGACATTTCTTTGATCATTCGATGGACCGGCTTGATCGTAAAAAACTACATCGTTAACTGTGACATCTTCATTGTTGTTGGATTCCTCCGAATCTCTCCTCGCCGCTTCTGAGCGAACCCACAACTCGTATGATTCCTCAGCTTCTTCGACTGACATAAACCCCTTGTAAGAAGCACCCATATACCCTGATACCACGGATAAACATGCAGGCCAGTTTAGGTATACTCCAGGCTGACGACCTCGATAGACAACGTACGCTATGAATGCCATTCCTGCATTTAAAATAATAAATGCCGCGATAGATACGCATGTGGATAGTGTTTCTTCTTAAACTACCTAATGGTCATATCTCATTATCTTCAGACTATAAACAACAATTCTATACTTCAGAGTTTCTAGCGTTGAACAACACAATGCAAAACTCGATTACTTTTCTAAATTGTGTATGTATCAAGTGACAAATATTTTAAATTGGGAAGAACTCCACCCATCGATCTTCTCCATTTCAAACCATAAATCAGCTATTGAATCAAGCTTAGTTTGAAGTTACAAGTCGCAACAGGAGGGGATATAAGGAAGAGGGAAGTATAGTGTGAGAGGCTGTTGGAATTCAGGCGTGTGAACAAAGTCGAAAATCACACAAAGGTCTAAAAGTTCATCAACATCTTGAAACTCTAGTACATAAAGCTAAGATGTACAGACTATTTCTGAACAAAAATCGTAAACCCTAGATCTAAAATAAGAGGAGCAAAAAAAAATAAAAAATTGAAGCTCTGAAAGCTGAAGACGAAACGAAGAGAAGAACAAAGGGAGTTAGTGTTGCATATGATTAAACCATCTCGGTTGTTTCTGCCTTAATTTCATTATCCATTACAATAAGACTTTAGCCCATGTGCTCCAACAAAGCAATACCAATCAAAGCCTTAATTTTATTTTCATTATAACAACAACAATGGTTAATCACAGAGAGATGATAAGCAGTATGATATGCAGAAATCAAAACAGAAATGAAATACAAAACATAGAATCAATACAGAGATTCTATCTTTGATCTGTTAGAACGAACGGTGCCGATACTAGGGTTCAGCTAGTATAACGAGATGTTCAATTAATAACAGATCTTGGATAGTCAGAGATAGAGAAAATATTTTATTTATTTAATATGTACAATAAATACAGAAAGATGAAAGCTTAAGAACAGAAGGAAAGACTTACAATTCTTGCAGACATTTCTTTAAACTATTCAAGCGAACGGTGCCGATACTAGGTGTGAGCTAGTATAACGAGATGTTCGTGCAGGAACAGTTCTTAGAAAGTTTTGAAAGAAAAGAAGAAGAAGATAAACAATAATGCATGCTTTATATATTGAAAATAAGAAATTACAGAGGAAAGACTTAGGAGATAGAGATAGAAACTTACAAGTAGAGATGAAAGCTTTAAAGGGTTACATAGAAAAATTTACAGATGATAAACTAAGGGGAAGAGACTGGCTCTATGAAATACAGTGAACTCTTTCACCTATTTGACAAAATTTATACAGTTACCAACATTATAGCAGCAATTGCCAACATCACAAACCATAAAATTATGAATATAACCTTAGCATATAACCATCAGTTAGAAAACCAACACCTCAAGTATTCCAAACAATGTTAACGTTTCACATATTACTCCATTTTTTCAGTCCCCTTCCATTCGTTATAAATTGAATAGAATGTGAAGACAATTATGACTGTGGTAAATTTTTTTTTGGATATGAACATTGAAATTAAAAAAAAACCATTTCTGAAGAAATTTTCACATTTTTGGATATGAACACTGAAATAAAAAAAAACCATTTCTGAATTAAAAAAATTTCTGAATTTTGGATATGAACACTGAAATTCGACAGGTAGAATTTTTTCAGTCCCATTTTTTCATTTCCTCGCCCATTGACAAAAAAAGCAAACACAATTCATCATAAAAAAAAACCCACAATTCAATCAGATATGAACACTGAAATTAAAAAAAAAGAAAGATCTATAGACTATTTCTGAAGAAATTTCGGAAACCCTAGATCTAAAATAAGAGGAGCAAATTTTTTTTTTGAAGCTCTTCGGCTGAAGACGAAACGAAGAGAAGAAGAAAGGGAGCCCGAAATCTTACCTCTGCGTCCGAGCGATGAAAACCAGATTGCCCACCAACTTCTTGTCCGAAACCAAAAACCTAAAACACCCAAGTAAAGGCAAAATCAAATTCCAAAAACCAAAAACAAAAAACCAAAAAACAAAAACCAAAAACCAAAAACCTAAAACCTAAAACCTAAAATGAGAGGGAAAATCAAGGGTCGGGTTTACCTTTTGCCAGAGGAAAGGGACGAGGGAGACCTTCTTCTCTTCTCCTTCTTTCCTTCTTCTTCCCTGATTTTCGTTTGACCTTCTTCTCTTCTCCTTCGTTTTAGTCGATGACGATGGAGAGGGAGAGCTTCTTCTATATCTGTGTCGAGATGGAAAATGGGGAGAGGGAGCTTCTTCTATATCTGCTTCGTTTCTGCGTGCGCCAAAATAGGGAGAGGGAGAGGGAATGAGGAAATGGGGAGAAAAAAGGTTTCGATTCCCTCCTTCTTCTCCCCCAATTGATTTCCACCGCTTTTTTTTTTTTAACCACGTAAGCTTTGCACGTGCTCGCCACCCTCCCTCGCCCATTTCCTCGCCCACTTCCTCGACAGGTAGAATTTCTCTTTCGGTATTACCAATTGTGTTTTTACATCCCTAGACCTAGAGGAATGATGGACATAAAGTGGCTGGATTGATGACATGTCATGTTCTAATCTCCATACATTAATAGAACAAGAAGAACTTTTCATTATAGACTTAATATTGTGACTGTTGTAGAACACTGGAACATGGTGGATGTCCACCTCCTCAAGACATGGTGGCATCACCACCTTATGTATGGGTGGTTGATGTCCACCTCATGTTAGTTTAAATGCCCATAAAAGGCTCTATGCTATAGTTAGATTATTTCATTATTTTGTACAGATATATATAAAAAAAGAATTAGACACGGATTTGGTTATACTTCGATTATTTTATATTCAGATAGATTTGGTTATACTTCTCTTAAATTATAACATGATATTAACACGAAGCTTCAACCGATTGAGTGTACAAAGCTCTGACAAATTGAAAACATGAAGCTTCGACCAATTGAGCGATACGTGATTATTATATTTCACTTTGATCTAAGGGCATTTGAGCACGAAGTTCGGCTTGGATAATGTTTTTCGCCTTCGTTTTCCAAACTCTTTATTCAAAAGAGTTTAGAGATAAATAATTCAAACACGAGCTTATATTTTTTTTCTAAATTTTAATGAGACTGTTTCTATGATATATATTACATCTAGTGGGTGTTCCCTATAAGAAAACACAGTTTTCATGGTGGCATTTCATGTTTGGAATTCAAACATTGTTTAATCTCAGACGTCTCATCACACACTTCACAATATCACACATGTTAAAATAACAATAGTCTCTGCTTCGAGTCATGTGGTGTTTGGTAGTACCATTGATGGTGGTGCTGATAATTGGGAAAATTATAAGATGATTTTTGTCATGTATATACCACTCACATAAGGAGACAAATGCAACCCATTAGAATAACCAATAAGAGAGAGACTCAATATTAAGATATCAATCAATGCCTCCTCTGTTTCTTCTTCTTCGTGTTCCTAGTCTCATTTCACCAAAATCGGCTGCTACTGAAAAAGTAATCCTAATCCCGTAGATTTCACCAAAATCTAGTACATGAAAAAGATATCAAAGTGCTTCTATGGGTTTATGTTAGGTTGTGTTTGGTTGCAAAGAGGTAGCCAAGCCTATTGAATTCAAACTTGTAAAGGACCATGGAGAATGTCAGTAGTACTTACGGAAAAATGTATCGAAGGTCATATTACGAGCATGTTTCTAACACAAACAATTCAGTTGTTTTTGTACTACAAAAAGTATACCATCAAGCCAGTTTGCCAAGACCCCTGTCGTGCCTCGTTCAATCTCACATTGGGGAAGTCTGGCTCATGATTGATACTGATTGTTATTAGCTGACGGAAAACAAAACTAATTTTCTATGGTCATATCTCCTTCATGGTGTTTGTTTCTTTAGCATAGGAATTTATTTCTATGCAAAGAAAATGTTGATTACGAAAAGGGTTCATATTACTTTTACTATATATCCTAATTGACAAAATATACTAGACTTATATGCTTGAAACTGCAATAATAATTATTCAATCGACTTCCTTGATAATTAGGAACATAGGACAATTGAAGATTCTTGAAAACAGATAAACCTCTTATCCTTCATCAGTTAATGATTTTGGTGAAAGTGAGCTGGGGTTTTTATGATCCCCGAACCTTATATTAATAAAAAAAGATGATGATAAAGTTTACAATCGCTCATACGTTCACTCTTTACATCATCTACGACACAATAAACTTGCTTCAAAGCGTCAACAAAGAACCTAATTAGTTCTAGATTCACCGTCTCCAAGTTAGGGAGTAACCTTGCAAAGTGTTCTGCTACTAAAGTGGTTGCATGATAGACCTGCCATAACTTTTATTCCTCGTAATTACCAATCAATCATTTGATCACTCTCATGACCTGAGGTATACTTGTGGGCCCCAAGATGTATAAGAAGTCGTCGTAAAGAATCGAAACACAATGAATCATGATATAGAAACCATTGAATGCTAGCACTAATCTAGCATCTCTACAAAGTTCTAATAAGCATTTGCATTCTACCTGTATTATCATCATCAGTTACCTGAATTTAGGATTTGTCTTCTTGCTTCGAGAAGACCTCCGAGGAACATATTCCGTGGGAGGCTGTAATGTGGTAACCTCATGTTCTTCTTCAATAGTGTTTGCCCCACCTTTGCTGCTTTCGCTTCAAGTAAACTTTTAATTTCGGTGACCAAAGCATCCCTGCCTATTCTTGCAATTTCTGAGTTCAAAGCATTGATCTCTTGGGGTGTTAGCCAATCCATGGGCACTGTTGGATCTTCCCCCTGTCTTCCATCAATTATCTCTCGTCTTATTTCAGGAAGTGTAGAAGCTGATTTTGAGGTTGCAACAACCTCTTCACTGCATCTTTCCTGACTTGGTGTTGTTAGCTCTTTTTTTATATGGTTATCCTTCGGGTCAGTTTCCTATAGCACTATTTATTGGCTATTCTCATCATTCGGTTGTTGCTCTACCTCTTGTAGGTTACTTCCTTTGGCATTCTCCTTATTGGTTAACTGATGTTTGGTAACGCTAGCTGCATTATCAGGAACTGGGCTTGTATTGCGTGGTTTGAACACTCGTTTACCCTGGGCAATGGTTCAGCCTTCACTGTCCTTGGTCTCTGTTGGAACCTTCTTCCCTGTTGGTTCCCAAACTTTGGTCATCACCTTATTGTAGAAGACACTCTTTGGACAATGATGGTTTGAGTGCCCAAATACAGCACAAGTGCTGCACTGTGTTGGAATCCATGCATACTCTACCTCCACTACTCTTTTTAGCCCTTCATTGATGAATACAAGAATCTCCTTGGGAAACTTATTATTAACTTCCACTTCTATGCATACTCTTGCAAATGCCAGTTTAGATCTTTCCTCAGTCTCCTTGTCCAACATAATCGGGACTCCAATTACATTTGCAATCTTTTGTATTCCTTCTGGGTTCCATAGGAACAATGGAACTTTCTTTAGCGTGACCCAGATAGGTACTGTATTAAGAGTGTCTGTCTCCTTATCAATATTGGTAGACCAAGATCTAATGATGAACAATCGACTGGCAATATGTAGGGATCCTGTTTCCAACACTTTGCTTCTGTCTGCATCATCTTTGAACTTAAAAACAAAGTTCTTTTCACCATGAATGCTCATTTCAAAATTCCTAGTTCCCCATGCTTTAACTAGTGAATCTTTGACAAAATTAAAAGCTAAACGTTTACCAACAAACCTTCCAATGATGAGATTTTTGCATTCAACAATCCTACTAGCGAAGTCAGCCGTTTGTACTTTAACTACCTTCACCCCATCCATAGTCATTGGTGGTTCATATTTCAGTTTTGTAGTCCCTGCATGTCGTCCTTGTTTGAGTTTTGAAGGCCAACTAGTTGTAGGTGCCACAGCAGGGGTCATTGCCTCATTGATGGCCATGGTACAGTCGGCGTGCAAGGTAATGTTCTCTCCAGAACCTGATTCAGTTCTAGTTCATAGCGGCGCCGCTGTGGGTTCGCCCCCCCTTTTGCCATTGAGAGAACCTCCACAAGGGGAAATGGAGGTTGCTCTTAGATCCTTATTCATGCTGAATCAGTAGTTATCTCAGACCAAACTGCGTCAGATAGTTCATCCAAGATCAGTCAACAGAAACGGCAAAAAACTATTCTTTAACTGGGTTGGAAGCGGATCCGTCGAGATCTGTCGAGCAGGAGAGCAGGCAAGCAGATCTGTCGAGAAGGCGAGCAGATCCATCAAGAAGAGGCATCGGTCTCTTCAGATCTGTTGAGAAGAGGCTCCCTGCGAAAGAGGAGTCGAAAAAGGCTCCCTACGAACGGTCTCTTCAGATCTGTCGTGAAGAGGCTCCCTGCGTCGAGAAGAGGCTCTCTAACCTTTCTTCAAGGAGAAGAAGGGAAAAGGGAGAGGCTCTCTATAGTACATTTTGTAAGAGAAGGAACATAGGAGCATTTAAAGCTTTTCTCAGAAAATTTTCTTCAGTATCAACAACTAAGGCACAACTAGGTAGGTATAACAGGGGTAGTCACAAACTCGCTCGATGGTGTTTTCTTGAAGAAGTCATGCCCCTACTATTCATAGTACTTTTGTAGTACAAAAACCAGCTAGTTGAATTGTTTGTCATCGAAGCATATGATTTGGGAGGCATTTTGCAATCTGAATCTAGAATTAATTTTGATGTTCCCTATGGTTCTCCGCAAGTTCAAATTCCAAAGGCCTAACTACCTCTTTGCAACCATACACAGCCTAACAGAAGCCCATGCAAGCAGATGCAAAACTACATCAAAAGGCTCAAACGTCAAACTAGAACACTTTGATGTCTCTGTCTTTTGGCTCAAAATTAGAAGAACAAGATAAAAGTCTATACATGGGTGAAAAAAAAGAAAAAAATCATTATGGAACCACTACTTTTTCAGAGGCGGTTAGATTTGGGTGAAATGAGGTTAGGAACATGAAGGAATGCCACACTGGCACACTGGCAAAGAACTGGCACCAAGACGAAACATTGTAATGTCCAAGTAGAGTAGCTTTGCTAGTTTCGTAAATTATAGGCCCATGTATAATTGGAGTGAGTTTAATATTCCAACATTTTACACATAAATTCAAATGAAACAATGCAAATGTTAAAATCTTTAATACTATCCCAATGAGCCGACCAATTGTAATATTGGACGCAAGCATTTGCTATAACAACAACTCACTACAGGAATACAACACTCCACCTCGCTCCACGAATCTCAATGCACAATACATACTCCATGTTGAATCGCCTACAAAATATCACTACTGCTTGAATTCAGTTTTAGAAAAATATCAAATCCAAATCCCATTGAAACCATGCGGAAACCAGGCTATGGGAATCTAACAGTCTCCTAAAACAAGATTACATACGTAAATATCCCAAAGAAGTAAAAATAAAGCAGTCCTTTGCAAGAACCCACTAACAATATAGGATACTTGTCCTCATCAAATAATGGAAGTTTGATATTTCTTGTTGTTCATCAGTGACGTAGTATTCAAAAATATCGATATACTCATTAGGACGACTAGAACTAAAAAATATGACCAACCATTGAGATACTAAAGATGGATGCATATGAGCAAAGTGTGGGGTTTTTGTACGACAACTCCATGTTTGGCATACTGATCTGAATCTTAGCACTTTTTTTTTTTTTTTTTTGGTTCAAACACGAAGATGTTTATTAAAGAAAGAAAGGGAAACAAAATACAAAGGAAATCATTCCTGTATCAAGGAATGCCAAGACACCATCTGATTCCACTGGTACCCTTAACATGATATCTTCGATCATCTCTGCGGGCATGGAAAAGGAACCATCTTCTTCAATGGAATTCCAATGAGCTTACCTGACTCTTCCTGGAATATTATAAAAAGTTTTATAAGGGTAGGGTTTAATATGGACGTCCAACCATGTCCTTCTACACAATTACTGAGGTTTCAAATTAATTGTTTAATGGAAAACTAGAAAGCCTATTTAATCTGGAAACTGTTTTTTTTTTAAACTTAACAAATCCCACAGACTATTATTATTGTACCAAAAAGCTACCTTAAACAGATTTGTCATTATATGTACACATAGAAATGCATAAGTAGACTCATCCTCAAAGAAAAAAATGTTCACTATTTGAAAGATGACTTTCTAAATAAATTGTGCAATCGAATTCATCGTATAGGTCACAAACCTACACTAACCAATTGGTGAAGTGAAGTTGCTCCAAAAAATGTTTCTCAAAATGCCAATGTATATAACAACCAATGCATGCTGCAAGGAAACAATTTAAGGTTATGGTGTTTCCGATCTCTAAATTTTGATAGCTTATAATTCTTTATTAATCATTTAGCGACAATATCAGAATCAGAAAACACATTGTCACTACTTTTCAAAGTAGAGGACAGTGTGTATAAAGCATAGAAAGATGTTCATGAACAGGCTATGTATGAAGGTTCATCTAGATGCTAAAGAAATATGGGTCAAATTCAGTTATTGCAAAGTAGCTCGATCCCGATATCGACATGCATTTTAAGCTAGGGATCAGGACCTTCCCATTTATTAATTAACTTGGTCAAATAAATTATGTCGGCTATGTTACTACCTGGTTAATGGTTAGTATGCAACGTTGTCCGTGTGATCCATGGCATCTGATTCACTATTTTGTGGGTTTTTGTCTACTAATTTTATTTGGGGATTTGAGTTGGGATGTCATGTTGAAATTCTTTTAGCAAGGAGGGTTGTTCTAGATCTGCATGTCTGGGAGACATTCTTGAAATGGTTGCAGCTACTGTCTCTGGTTAGGGTTTGAAACTGGTTCCCATTTCCTAGGATGTTAACCTCTAGTTTACCTAACCCATGTGATCAATATAATTTTGAAGAAATAGAGTAATAGTTAATATAGAATTTGTGGACTAATTGTTTATGGCTTACATGGTCAACAACCTTATTCAAGCACAAGTACCAAGTGTTTTTTTTTATTTCAATGGAAGAAGAAGAAAAAAGGGGTTCAGAGCAAGTCTTACGAAGATAACTATATCAGGTCTTCATAAACTGAAAGAGAGGGGAGGGGGGGGGGGGGGGGGGGGGGGGGCAAGGCTCATGGGGGCGTATCCGGATCATAACACCAGCCCAAATCCTTTCGGTGCTAGCTCTAGATGGTAACATTTATGAGGCATGCACACAGCTATAGGGTACAAATATTGGATTGCTTGTTGCATTTCATTTCTTTACACCATGACATTGATTGTTTCGTTGCCGGAAGAGGAGAATTTGCATGGTTGGATAATTTGAGTTAACCTTACAATCAAATCTTTTACTAGTATAATCTGCTGGTTTTTCCCTTATTGATGCATTTTTTTCATGCCTTCAATGCTTTTGACACAATACTGGCATTAGTTATCTAAATACTGAGGCGAGTTTGGCAGAAGATTGAAAAGTATAATGCTCCTTGCCACTGTGTAGAATTAATTACAAATTAGGGATGAAAGCTATCATGAAGTTAGAGGCATTCCAGTCATCTTTAGATTGTGCAGTGGAGTTTAGTTAACCGTTGAAACAGAAATCGAGGTTCTTCCTACACTGCTCCCTATACGAAAATGGCATTGAAAGAGCAAGCTATATATATTAATCAACTGGTGGACTTCAGTCATGGATGAAATGCCGATTAGAGCTATAAACATCCTTGAAAACTAGAGTCTCCTTCCAGGTAAATTTCTAGACTCATGGTGTGTTGAACCTCAACCAAGAGTGCAGAAACTAATTGATTTTTTTTTTTTGACTTTATTTATTTATTTATTTATTAATTCATGCCTGAATGTTACATGACTAACCCTATGGGGTTAACCAAACCAAGCCCGCGGCTACAATATTGTTGCCACTTAATATCCTCGTCGCTTCTATCTCGCATAGAGACTTGCTTTTCCGATCCATCGCTTCCACCTTGCATGAAGACTCGCTTTCGCTTCGCTCCGGTCTAGTCCATCTAAGCAGCTGCATTCAATACCCGAAGGCTTATCAACGGCAGAGCAAATGTGCTCCTAATAATCGGACGAAAACTCACAAAATTGATGTCCGACCAACCGAGCTACAATTGGTGTACATAGAAACTAAGTGATAACCATGACTACATTTAAGAAGAAAGCAGCCACCATATGGTCAGACAATCATGCGCCCACAGATTCATTTCTTACTTGTACGTTCTCATTAATGAATAGAAGTACATGTGATAGTACAAGATAACATCATTCATCTCCAATTGATGCACGGAATTCTCATAATATCCTACTGTTGTTGAAATGTAAAATTCTGCGAAAACTACATATATAAGTGGCAACCCCTAGCAGCGAAGTAGGGCATGTATAGAAGAAAAACTGATCTCTTCTAGGGTGATAAGTTGTGAATGGGTGGTTTCCGGTGGGGTGACTCGTAATCCATGACTACCACATTTTCAACAGAACCCTTTTCCTTGGAATCTATATTTCCTTCATCATTAACATAAGACTCAGATCCTAGCACTGACTGCGCTCGCCTGCCATCCACCTACACAAAACCATATGGTTACCCCACCATTCACCACTTGCTTAACATGCATGCATATGGACATCCAAAATTATTTCTGTTACACATTCAGATAGTTGAGAAGACACCTTCTACATGCAATTTTATGTAAGGTGCAAAGTGTTAGAGAATTAATCTAGACTAGTTCTAGAAGAGTTGTGTCTTTTGGTGTTCCAATGTGTCTTTTAGTATTACTAAGTGTCTTTTACTAAGAGATGTGTCTTTTACTAAGTGGTCATGTGAGTCCTATTTAAACCCATGTATTATTTGGTTTCAATCAATGTGAATCAAGTGAGTTCTCTACACATCAGAGTTCTAGTGTTATCAAGAGATTACAATCTCTCTTGTTTTCCTTATTCTTTTTCATTCACATAGTTGGTTAAATCCCAACAAATAAGCATAAATGAGCAGACCATTTGATGTTGCTTCCCACACAAAGGACATGGTGAAGGAGATGGACCGTGAATCTACACCAATATAAAATTTAATAGACTAAACAAAAAAAGGTTAGTTTACCTGAATTTTGGTCGACTGTTGGAAACCCACATCAGAAGACAATGAAATCTCACTTCCTGCATGTCCCATCACTATCAATAATAATATATAGCTAGAACTTATTCACAATTTTAGTAACCATTTATATGCCAATATGAAATACCAAGTGGGGAGACAAGAAAAAGAAGATGAAGATGCAGAGGATATTCATTTAACAAAACTTGATTGCCTCAATTACTGCCGAAAATTCGAAGTTCATCGAAAGCATAGTATCTCATTTACAATACAGCCAAAGCATGGCAACAAATACAGTGCAACACAGCCTTTGTTAGGTGTCCTTAATTGTTATGATATTTGTGTTGGTAGTACTAAAATAACTAGCTCTAGCTACTAATTTCTTCATTCTTGTAATTTTGAAGATGAGTTAGATGAGGAGGCAGGAAGACTGGGATTTAGTTGTGAGAAGGAGGATGTGTTTTTGGTGGAGAATAGTCTAAGTTAAAGCCAGGATGTTGATCACCTTGTTTCTTGCGAGGTATACGCCAAGAAACCGAAACAAGGGACTCTTCTTGAGTAACACTTGCGAGATCGCTTTTCTTTGCTTCTTTGACTTCTGCTTTTTGAATGCTTGTAGTTGCACCGCCTAGACCTTCATCGACGGTACCATTCTTATTTGTTGCTTGTAAGGAATTGTTCACCTCCGATGGGATCAAGTTCTCATTGAACGTTGCTTTCTCCTCGCCCTGCATCAGAAACCAAGAGGTTAAAATGCTTGAGATTTAATAGTGAAATAATGTTTCATGAAAATAATAAAGTGTTTTAGATTTCATGCACTGACCTTAACAGAATGGCGAACTGGGGTACCGGAAGCCTTATTAACGACATGAAGATGGCGGCCATGGCATGCATGCATGGAAAGGCAGAGGAGAAGAAGGAGCAGAGAAGTGAGGAATGACATGTTGACAAGGATGTCAGTTAGGTTTTGTGTGCTTGATGGTTAAGGGATGGTGTAGTTAGTTGGTATTTGTATAGTAGAAGGGATAAAGAGCATTAAATGCAGGTTTTGCAAGAGCACATGCAAGTATGTGGATTGTGAGGTATGAGAAGCAAAAATAGATATGGGTTAGCCTCCCTTGTCTGCTCAACAGGCTGCAGTACTCTTCAATCAAAGGAGACCTCAAAACATGTAGACCATGCACCCACCTCTCACCAAAGGAAGGAAAAGAGAGGAAGAAATGGAGAGCATCTCAGTGAATATATACAGATAGGAATCAAGAGATGAGAGAGCGACGGATTTTTTTTATTTTATTGTTTTTTTTTTTTATGTAAGAAGGAACACAAGATGAAGGAGTACTGATGATGAATAAACAAAAACAAGAAAGATTGAGCCTAACTCATGCTCATTTGTTACTATCTAGAGACTCCATTCCTTGTCTTCGTGTTAGACTGCATGGCTTCTGGCTCCGTGTTTGTTGCTCTTTCCCATTTTTTTTTCTTGGGTTGGTAAATTATTCAGATGGAGAAGTGGTGAAAAAAATTAGCGGTGGGTTTTTGCTTTTGATAATATATATATATTTGTGTGTGTGTGTGCGTACCAAATCATGTAATTAATCAGGGTGGTCCCTGAGATTTAAGGGAGGCTAAATATATATAAGGGAACTATACAAATAATTTTTTTATATTGTGATATCTATACATACCCGACAAGATTATCATAGTTGTAAAATGTCAAACTAAAACACTTTGATATGTTTTTCTTTTGCTAGTTCAAAATTATAAGAATGAGATAATAGTTTATGAGATACTTTGTGACTTCCGCAAAAAGAAAAGAAAGAAAGAAAGAAAGAAAGAAATGGTAGCAATCTCCAAAAGAAAACATCAATGACAAAATATAAGTATTTATCATAAATTCATTATTTTTGGAGAAAATAGTCAAATTTAATTTTATTTTGAAACTTTAGATTAGTACAAAATTTTAATTTTCCAAATCCATTTTAGTGAAGTTTTGTTTGGATTTGTATAGGTTCAATATTCTTAAGCTCAGTCAAAATTCTTGCACGACCAAATTTACGAAATTTACAACATTGTAGCACTTGTTGCAGCATAGATTTATGCATCAGATTCTAAGCAACACTTGCTTTGAACTATTTATTAACATGCTCATTCTACAACTATTAACAAACTTGAAATTATTTCTCTGTATGCCTCATTTGCTTTAAATTCTCTGCAGTGATTTGGGTGTGAAGATGCATCCAACCCAAGGAGTTGCTCGATACAAACACAACCAATTGGATTTCTCAAGTTTGAGATCTTCATTAAGCAATGTAGCTTTCGCACTTTTAGGGTCATAAGAAACCAATGTGTCAAAGTAGAACAACCCCACCTGTCCTTCGCAAATAAACATGATAAATTGCATCGAAGAACATCTTGTGAAAACAGTATGTGAGCTGTTTCTTAATTTGGTTGGCTCCCAATTGTTTGGACTTTGAGAGTCCTTCTATAAAGCTAATAACCGATGCCTTTTCGAGAAAACCCCACACCACCAAGGCCTAGGATGGGAGCCCAATGTGGTGGTGTTTAAGTAGGGGGGCAATATTGTTGCTATGTATAATGGACCAAGGAGTGCGCGACGCTCTAACAAGTGATATCAGAGTCAATAGTTCGGCTGGGACTTGGCAATTAGGAGGTGCAGGCGACAAATCGTTCATGGAGAGTAGGCGCAGGACAGCGAGCCAGGTTCAGGTGGAACGCAAGTCCTCTAGGTGAACAATTCAGGGTACGATACCTAGCTCAAGGAGAATAGGTGCAAAGCAGCGAGCCAAGTCCAGGTGGAGCACATGTCCTCCAGGTGAACGATCCAGGGTGAGACTCCAAATCCACACTAAGAGGAGTGTCCTACAAGTCCGGACGAGGTGAAGTTAGTGCGGTGGTTGCGACTAGGTGGAGCCAATGGCGCCAAGAATAGTCAAGCCCTTACATCGAGTACTACTTTCAGGATCGTTGTTGCACAAGACACTCAAGGAGGAGGTGTACTTCGAGATGTTGCCGACCAGACAGATGAATTGTAGGATGTGTGATGATTCACGCCGAATGTGGAGATTGTTGGGATATAGTTGGCTTGAATAGTCTCATATCAACTAAGGAGAAATTGTCACAAAGGTTTATAAGGAATCCACTCCCTAATAGCAACGAGGCATTTTGGAGAAAAACCCCACACTATAGAAGCCCAGGATGGGGGCCCAAAATCGTGGTGTTTAAGTTGGGGACAATATCGTCGCTATGTATAATGGACCAAGGTGCACGCACGTGCCTAACGCGCCACCAAGTGGTATCAGAGCCCTAGTTGGTTGGTATTTGTGCTTTCAAGGTGTTAGATAAATGGTTGAAATGGTTTCTTCATCACGGGATGATGGCTATGTGAAAATTCATGGGTTCGACATTGTTTGATTCAATGGGAGGAATAATTTTAAAGTTTGGCAGATAGATTATAAAGATATTCTGGTTAGTTTGGATCAGATCGATGCACTGGATGAGAAAAAGAAACCATCATCAGTAAAACAGATAAAGCGACGGTTGAGGTTATTGAAAAGTAGAGTCGTGGATTAGAAGACATATAGTACGATTCGTTTTCGTCTTTCTCGCAATGCGGCTTACAATTTCACCGATGAAATGACGACTCAGGGTATTTGGAATAAGCTTCAGGCTATGCATTTTCAAAATGATCAAATGAGTGTGATTTGCTCAAAATTCTTGTCGCATAAAATTCCAAGCAAATCAACAAATTTTTTTTTTTTTTTTGTATTTGTTCCCTTCTTATCAATTACCTGCAAAAGTCTAAGAAAAATACAAGTACAGTGATTCGTAGGGGTTATTGTCCTACTCTCTAAGTTAAAATTATTCAAGCTCAATTTTAGAAGCAATTTAGAAGATCAAATAAAATTAAGAATTGGTGGAAAGAAGGGTAATAAGATTTGGAGAATAGAAAATGATTTTTTTTTAAACAAACTTTGATTCAAAATTGAGGATGAAAATTACCAATTAAAATAAAGGTCTCAAAGATTGGAGAATCCACCTCTTAGTTTTGTAGAGATTATTTTAACACATTTGTGTAAATATTTGTTTGAACACTTTCACAAATTCCTTTAATTTTTAATTCAAGACCAATGCTCAAAAGAAAATTCTTTTCTAAGATAGAATTTCGCTTACCTCTTTCGATGATAATAAAAGAAATTTCTTAACCATCATTAATCCACACCTCTTTCGATGGTGATTTTCAATGAATGGTTATAATTTATGAAGAATTGAAAAACTACAAAAAAAAAATATAATTTTTGTTTCCAAATCCATATCTTCATTTCACATAATCCTTCGTTGTCCATCATTCGATTTGACAACTTTGATTCATTGGTGGAATATAGGATTAATAGAAATAATATAGGTTTTATTATTTTTTGTGTTAAAAAAATCTACATCACTCAAGTAGGTTTCATCTCCTCTCCTTAAGAGGAGAGGTTTAGCCTACCATGATCATTGTGATGAAATAATCTAAGAGAGTGTGGAACTAGAAAGATAGATGAGAAACTAAACTAATTAAATTAAAAAACAACTAGTGCATAAAGAAAATTAACTTTTATTAAATTCAAAACTAAAAACTTATATGTAACTTGAACAAAAATTCCAACTAAAAACTAATCTGAGCTATGTTAGAGATAAAAGAAAGATGTATATTAAAATAAAAAAAAAACAAAAAAAAAAACTAGATGTATTGGATGATTTTTTCTCCAAGAGTTTGGAAGCCTATTTATAGTGTTTTCCTCCAAGCTAGAAATGAGAAAAATCCTACAAATCCCTTGATAATACTCCAAATCATATCATATAAAATCAAGGGAGTAATAGTTAGGGATAAATACATCAAGATAATCTTAATTGGAGTGTAGATACATGAGACAAAACTCAAGGTAATGGAATATTTTTTATTTGATCCTTGAAATATGCTTTGAGTTGATGCTTTATTTGTCTTTATAATTGCATATTCCACACTTGAAGTTCTTAGCTTGAAACCTGCCACATGTCTCCATGAACATGCCCAAATGTATCGAATTTCGTATATTTTTTTTTTTTTTTTTTTTATAGATTTCACAATTGCTTCGGGTCATGCAAATTTATGGTAGAATTGTCTCGAATTTTGCACATTTCTCGATTTTTTGCAAAAATTATAACAATAATCAAATTCGAGACAAATAAAAAATTTAATTAATTTTAAGCATAACTAGAGACTAATAAATAGAAAAATGGGGCATAAAAATCAATGTTTTGAGTGCTTATCAGAGTGTGATGTACCTACAGAGGAAGTTCTTCAATTTCAGGTTGTAGCCAGGTAAACTCTTGATTGATCACATAAATGAGTTTGAATGTTTATACTCAGACTGTGTTAGCTTGGGGATTAGATTTGAGAATAGTCAGAAAACATTATTCTTGTTAATTTCTTTGTTGCCGGGATGAGAACCGTTTATCAAATGACAACATTGAAGAAATGTTTTTTTGTGTATAGTGATATTGTTAAAGTTGTACTTGCAAAGGCTTTCTGAAAAGAGTGTTTCGAATGAGGAAGTTCAAGCGCATGGTCTTTCAATAACAAGGGGAAGAAATTACAACAAGAGGAACAAATACAAAAGGAACCAGTCTCAATCAAAAGGCATAGATATGTCCAAGATTGAATATCACAAATGTGAGTGCAAGAGCCACTACAAGAGGGATTGTCCAGAGTGGAAGGATAATCACAATAAGCAAGAGAATGAGAGTAAGGGTGTAGTAAATGTTGTTGAGACACCATATATGGTAGAGGATATTCTCATCGGGGGTGACTTAGCACATGCATTGATGGCAGAATCTTATGATCATTTGTATGACGGTTGGATGTTAGATACAAGAGCTTCGTATCATCTGTGTCCTGTAAGGGAATGGTTCACCAATTATCGCGAAGTTAAGGGCAATTCAATTAAGATGGGTGACTCTCGGCCTTGCAAGATGATGGGTGTTGGTACAATCAAATTACAGTTGACAGATGGGTCATCTAGATAGCTTACCGAGGTACGTCATGTTTTAGCTATTTCAAAGGGGTTGATTTCTCTTGAGGTGCTTGAAGCACAAGGCTACAAGTATGTTAATGAGAATGTGTACTACAATGTTTATTTTGGTGACATGTTGCTTATGACAGCGGTTAGGCATGCAAATTTGTATTTTCTTCAAGGCAGTGTAGTTGAAGGTAAAACTATAGTTTCTTATGCATCCAAAAATCCTCCTTCGGTGAATTTGACCTGCAAAACAAATGTAAGACTACCAAGGATGGCCTTTTTGGTGGTTGAAGGCACTCCGATGCTTAAATCAATAATTTGTTCGAAGAATGAAGTAAATCTGGACAAAACTCAGTTAAAGTTGCATACCTGTGTCGAAATGTTCCCCTTACATTTTATAATGGTCGCGGTTAATTCTCTGCTGAAGTATGTGAGGCGCAACGGAAGGAGATGTTTCTCGTAACAGTCTCCTCCTTGAAGGAGATGCGTCCATGAAGGCGTAACTCACTCCACTACTCTTTTTGGTGCAACGTTCCTCTTCTTTATGAGAAAACTTGTGTCGGGCCTGGATTTGGGCTTTGATTCGTTCGGGCCTGGATTTAGGCTTTGATTATATCTTCTTATAGTGGGCCTTATCTGTGCCTCTGTGGTTAGCTTGGTTCTTTTTAGGTTTTACAAGCTGGCCTAGTGGATGGGACGTTGTATCCTCGCGATGGACGTTTTCTGCCACGTTATGGCTGTGATGATCAATATATTTTGATTTATCATCAGCTACTCCTACTTTAGTTAGTGGGTATGCTGATGTGGCCACTAACTTCATGATGGTTTACCTTTCAATTCCATCAATGCCTTGTATTTAATGTTGTCAGTAACATTTTGCGGGTTGGTGTCTCGATTCTTTGCTTGCTCGTTCATTTTTGTGCACATTTTTTGGATTTCACGTAGCCATCATATCTCGCACGCTGTCCCATTAGTCATCCCTTCATTGCTCGACTCTATAAAAAGGGATGTGACGATTTTGTTTTCTCTCTTTTCGCTATCTGTGAAATTAGGGTTCGTTTCTTCCTTCACCTTCTTCGTTTTCTTTGTTCTTTTGTTGCTTAACGATGTCTGTTGGTGATAAACTAAGAGCTAAGTCGCTAGATATTTTTGAGGCTCACTTTTCTCCCAAGAAAGCTTCTTAGGCAACGATGGACAGTTTGCGTTCTGATTACAATCTGCCGCCCGACCTTGAGATTATCCTGCCTAGACAGGATGACAGTCCTTGTAATCCAAGGCCTGGATACATCGTGCTGTATCCGTGCATGTTTTTTTCGGCTTTTGGTTCCCAGTTTCAGAGTTGTTCTGGGAGTATCTGAACTTCTTGGGCATTCCTCTTGCCCAAATGGGTCCTAATGGTTGGAGAGTAATGGTTTCTTCTTATGTGAGGGCTATTCTGTCCAACATTCCATTGACTGTGAGGGTTTTGCATTCTGTGGTTGGTCTGCTGGTGAGCAAGGATACATGTTTCCTCCGTTTTCTTGTTTGTTTCGAGAAGCTTAACGATTAACATTCGTGATTGGTCAAGGTCTTGGTTTTATGCTTTGATGAACTCTTGCTACTTCCAAATACGAGGTCGACTGATTTTTCGATCATTCCGAGTTCCCAATAGATGAAAGAATCTTTAGTTAATCGTTGAGGAGCAGAGGATCAATGACCAATTTTTGGAGCTTCACAGGTTTCTTGTGGAGGCATTTCTTTTCGATGACATCCTTGAGCATAATGGTTTGTACACTATGAATGAAGCGGAGTGAGTCTTGTTTACTGAGTCTTGTGCTAAGGATATTACTTCTCACGCTGCTCGTGCTGGGGTTAGTGATGCTAGCATTGATTGGGAAGTGAGTTTGGATAGACATGTTACAAATCTTGATGCTTCTGTTAATGTCATAGTTCCAGTTTTCAGAAGAAAAAAAAGGAAGCTTGCGAGATCCACTAGTCCGTCGAGGCGGCTGTTGATAGATCCTGATCGAATTCCAAGGAAGAAACAACTTTCTACTCGTGGTTTTGCTCGGATTGCATCCCGTCCGAATCTTGTTCAGGATGTTATGGAGCTTACATCTCATCCAAGTCCTTCATGCGAAGATGTTGGAAAAGGGAATTGCGAATCTCTCAAGGAAGCTGAGGAACTGAGGCTGGCGTTGGAGAGAAGCGAGAAAGAGACTACTCATCCAGTGGACGATAATGAAAAGATGCTTCTTTCTACCTATAGTGTCTCGGACGTTGATGAGTTGTCTGATGATGATCCCCGGGCTATCAACAACAAAATGCTTCAGTTAGCAGTGGAGCAGTCTAAAGATGTTGATGGCGGTCAGAGTTTCGAGGTTCACTATCCTTTTTCTCCTTCTATTGACGTCAACGAAGCAGCCGAGTTTTTAGTTTCTTCTCATGTCTGTCTAGATTCTCATGTTCCCACCGTTACTGCTAGTCCTACTCCTGCCACTGTTGCTCCTTGATGAGAGGGTAAAAACGGTTTTTTCATTGTCACTGTTATCCCTTCTGCCCTTCCAGCTGTTGGGGGTGGTTCTTCATTGCTCCCGAATCCTCGTGTTCTTCATCCACGGGTTGGTTGGAGTGAGCCTGGCCCAAAATATATTTGTATCAAGTTGGATGGCAAGTTTTGTCGGTTCACTCTACTTGATGTGCAAGATGGTGCACGCAGGTTGATAAATAAGTGGCACATGCGATTAGTGGAAAGGACTTCGATGCCCGTACTAGATCCATGTGATCACCTTGATCATGGTCTTGAGCAGATAATGGACGGGATAAATCATCTCGCCTATGCAAGGTGATGGGCTCGGTCTATCAAGCTAGTCGTGATCAAGTGGCTTCTTTGGATAGGAGGTTGGCGGCACTGTTGCTGGTGTTTTCTCACATTCTTTCCCAATTCGACGTGTTGAGAGCGCAATGCTCAAAGTCGGAGAAAACTGCAAAGGCTGTTCGAACTTCGTTGATTGAGGCGGAAAGTATGCAAGATAAATCTGCTACTGAGCTTGAGTCTTTGAAAGCCAAGTTGGATGGGGTTCGTGCTCCTCTACGTGATGTGGAAAAAGAGTTATCCGTTGAGAAGGCAGCTTGTGATGAAGCTTCTTGTGTTGAAATTGAACAATCTGTTATTTGTGATATTTCTTAAAAGCGAGTGGAACAGTTGATTGCTACGCTCGAAGAGGTCAAGGCAGATACTTCCGTTATGCTTACCATTGCCGAGGGACGGCTTGCCATGGCAAACCATTAACTCGCTACTGCCAAGGATAGGCTTCGCATTGTCGAAGCCGAAGATTGGAAACGAGTTGTTGATGGACGGGTTGAGCTTCTTGACTATATCGAGGGGCTCGCCGCAGATTTATATTCGGGTACCGTCACTTGGTTGATGAAGCTTTCAAAGACGATGATGGTGAAGAAGCTACCCAAGTAGTTGAGGAGCCATTGCATCCTCTACCTTCGAACGCCCTAGTGGTTGAAGAGTCATTGTTTTCTCCCCCTTCTGAAGAGAGACTTTCACTTGCTCCCGTAAGTGATGATCCTGTATTTGCCTCCATTTCTTTTCCTGCTCCTTCATCTCCTTCTCTGGGTGTAATAGAGTACTGTTGTTAATGAAAAGAACTTTGTCATTATTTTCCCTTTTTTTTGCATGTTTCTGTAGTTTTTCTTGACGAGTTGTAGCGTGTTGCCATCTCATTTTCAATTCAGTTGTAGTTGTACTGGATTTTACTTTGAATTCCTTTATGCTGTTTTCGCGCTTTGGCTCATCAATCGTCTAGGGACGGGTCAACGTTCCCCTTTTTTATGCGTTGCAAAAAAGTTTACTTTTGCCTCGTTGGTTTGATTGATCAGTAGTTCCTTGAATCATGTCGATTCGTTCCTTTAATTTTGACTTTGTTAATTCGATGTATCAGTCGATACGAAGTTTTTTGTATTAAGTTGACTCGTTTGTTCAACTTTTAGTTTGTTAACTCGACGTCTCAGTCGACTCAAAGTTTTTGTGTTAAGTTGACTCATTTGTTCAACTTTTACTTCGTTAACTCGTCGTCTCAGTCGACTCAAATTTTTTGTGTTAAGTTGAATCGTTTGTCCAACTTTCACTTCGTTAACTCGACATCTCAGTCGATTTGAAGTTTTTGTGTTAAGTCAACTCATTCGTTTAACTTTCACTTCGTTAATTCGACGTCTCAGTCGACTCGAATTTTTTGTGTTAACTCATTCGTTCAACTTTCACTTCGTTATCTCGACATCTCAGTTGACTCGAAGTTTTTGTGTTAAGTTAACTCATTCATTCAACTTTTACTTAGTTAAGTCGACGTCTCAGTCGACTCGAAGTTTTAGTGTTGACTCATTCATTCAACTTTCACTTCGTTAACTCGGCGTCTTAGTCGACCCGAAGTTTTTGTGTTAAGTTAACTTGTTCGTTCAACTTTCACTTCGTTAACTCGGCATCTCAGTCGACTCGAAGTTTTTGTGTTAAGTTAACTCGTTCGTTCAACTTTTATTTCGTTAACTTGACGTCTCAGTCGACTCAAAGTTTTTGTGTTAAGTTAATCGTTCAACTTTCACTTCGTTAACTCGACGTCTCAGTCGACTCGTAGTTTTTTTGTTAAGTTAACTAGTTCGTTCAATTTTTACTTCGTTAGCTCGACGTCTCAGTCGACTTGAAGTTTTTGTTTTAAGTTAACTCGTTCGTTCAACTTTTACTTCGTTAACTTGACGTCTTAGTCGACTCGAAGTTTTTTTTGTTAAGTTGACTCATTCGTTCAACTTTAACTTCGTAGTTGATCAGAACAGAAGTTTATTCATATCTGACTTTTGTTATGATTTCTTATAGCTAGGTACGTTGATTGCTTTATATGGCTAATTTTTTGATGTGCTTATCCTATCGTCCACGCATAAAATGGGGATTTTGAATTTGTAATCTTATTGATATTCCGTTTCGGATACTCTTACCAACTCTAACTGTTAAAGCATTTATGCTGGTATGAAGAGCAATTTGCTTCGTCTTCCTTTGCATGATGTCGATCCTCGTATTAGTGAATGATGTTTTTGTCACTTTGTGTTTCTTTGCTTGATGTCAGTCCTTGTATTAGAAATCGATGTTTTTGTCGCTTTGTATTTTTTATCTTGATGTCGATCCTTGTTTGTCGTATATGTTGTCATGGCTAACAAACTCGGCTGCCATTTTTATTCATTAGATGAGTAGTGTTGATTTGTTCAATCATGTTCACGTCATCACCAAATTGTTTGATCATGCTTACGTCAACACCAAATTGTCTGATCATGCTCACATCAACACCAAATTGTCCAATCATGGTCTCATCAGCACCAAATTGTCCAATCATGCTCACATCAGCACCGAGTTTCGGCTGATGTTTGGTCGAGTCCGTTCCTGTCAATTTTGTCATTGGTGAATAGGGTCGAGCTTGCATCAATCAGTAGGTTTTTTAATTGCATTAGTTGATTGATACAAACTTCTCCATGATCTACGCATTTTTAAAATGGCTTGTCTGGCTTCGTTAGTACTTTTGTTATGATATAAATCAGCTTGAGTGGGAGGTTTTCCTGGCTGCTTCCGTTAGGTTGATTGTTTTGCTTCCTTCGATTAAGCAGTGTAGGGCGTATATTAGCTCTCTGGGCTATTCTTTCGATCCTGCAGTGTTGTCTGTTTTCTCCTTCCATTTGAGCTGTTTATCTGGCATTTTGATGAACTCATCAAGTCGTCCTTTCTGAACCCAATGCTCAATTTTTTTCTTTTAGATTGTAATAGTCTTCGGTATCGTGCCCATGATTCTTATTGAAGGAACGGTATTTGCTTTTGTTTCTTCCTTTCGGGTCTCCTCTCATCCTAAGCGGCCAGCTGATGTTATCTCATTTTGCTATGTGATTCAATATATTGGCTCGACTTGTTTTCAAGGTTGTATATGGTTTGTATGTCTTCTTCATCACGCTTGTTACCCGCTCGTGTCGGGGTCATGCTAATTATAACTTCTCAGATTCTTGTTGGTTCAAATCAATCCTTCTGCCATTCTGATGTTTCTTCAATTGGATGTTATCCTCCCGTTGTCTATCATCCCATCTTCTTTCTTCCTTTATCTCATGTTTCCTTGAAATACTCTTTCTTTTTTGGTCATTTTCCTCCTAGCCACATTCATCTGCTCGAGAAAAGTGTGTTTTTGAGCTGTTTTCAATAAGACTGTCATGCCTTTTTAAGGCTCCGGGTTAAGGGCATCAAATAGGGGGCCTCTTTTCAGTTCGGTGATAAAGGTCGCAGCGGTTGTGTCATCGCTACATCCATCGATCATCGTCAGTTTGTTTGTGAAACGAGTAATCTATTCGTATTGTTTCCTCGGGATTTTGCTTGATATGAAGGAGGTAGTGTGGTCCTTTCCTCATACGCTGGCTCCCGATGAATCTGGTGATAAAAGTGGTGGCTAACGCTTGGAAAGTGTCTATTGACCTCGGTGGTAGGCTGTTGAACCAATTAATAGTTGTGGAGGTGAGGCTGGTCATAAATATTCTGCATAAGATCGACTCTGTGGTTTCCTTCAGGGCCATCATGTGGTGGAAGTGTCTCAAGGGATCAGTTGGGTCGGTAGTACCATCATATACTTCGAACTTTGGCGGAGTGAACTTTTTTGGCATGGTCATTTCATGAGGGCGTCGGAGAATGACGGCTTGGATAACTCATATAGTATAATGGGATTCGTGACTCCGATTCTGAACGAGATTTCAGCAAGCGTTCTGTCACACTGTGGAGTCTTGCTTGGGGGAGCTCATTGCTTTTGAAGTTTCCCTGTTAGGGTTCTACTGCAACTTCGTCACTTCCTTGAGTTTAGTTGGCAGAGTTTTGTTGGGTCGGTGCCTGAACATGGTCAACTGGTTGGATGCGCTCGTGGCTGATTTTTTCAAGCATCTTTATCATGTAGTTCATGAGGGCCATAAGCATGTCTACCCGAGGATCCGTGGAAGCGTCACCGGATGTTTGGGTTGTCTAGGCTATTGCATGTTGTGGATCTGAATTCTCGGTTGCCATCGGTCTGATGATTTGAGCTGCTTCTTGTTCGTCAATTTTTTGTGATGTATCGTTGCCAGTAGGAGAGTTGTTGTTATCGTCATTGTGTTGGAGATATATAGGGTCTGTCATTTGTTCTGACAACTTGTTGATTTTCTACTAGATTGTTGTGAGCTTCGTTACTGTGGATCTTAGTTTTAGAAAGGAAACTCATCGTTCCCAACGGACGGCGCCAAACTGATGTGTCCAAACCCACTCCCGAGCCGAATATAAAAAATCACTAATGCAACAGGGCTTTCAATATTGTCAACCAAGAATTCAAGGTTGACAATATTAAAATGGAATCGGGTCTATCCCGTCATTTAATAAATGGAGTCGGGTTTATCCGAAACCAATTCTTGTGCTGGATACAATGACGTCAGGATGCAATAAGGTCTTTTAATATTGTCAACCACGAATTCGAAGTTGCCAATAATAAAATGGAGTCGGGTCTATCCTGTCTTTTAATACAATGGATTCGGGTCTATCCCGAATCCACTTATGGTTCTATCGCATCTTTTTACACAATGGATTTGGGTCTATCCCGAACCCACTACCAAACCGAATGGAGTCAGGTCTATCCCGAACCCATTCTTGTGCCGAATACAATAACATGAGGATGCAAGAAGGGTCGTTTAATATTGTCGACAAAGAATTCAAGGATGACAATATTATAATGGAGTCGAGTCTATCCCGTCTTTTTGTACAATAGAATCGGCTTTTCCCGAACCCAATATTGGTCTATCGCAAACCTACTTATGGGTCTATCCCATATTTTTACACAATGGATTCAAGCCTATCCCGAACCCACTTCTGTATCGAACATCGAAACTCACTGATGGACCAAGACTTATATTATTACCAACCAAGAAATCAAGGTTGACAATATTAAAATGAAGTCGGATCTATCCCGTTTTTTAATACAATGGATTCGGGTCTATCCCGATCCCATTAATGGGTCTATCCCATCTTTTGATACAATGGATTCGAGTCTATCCCAAACCTACTCCCAAGCCGAATATCAAAAATCACTAGTGCAACAGGGCTTTCAATATTGTCAACCACGAATTCAAGGTTGACAATATTAAAACGGAATCGGGTCTATCCCGTCTTTTAATAAAATAGAGTTGGGTCTACCTTGAACCCATTTTTGCATCGAATAAAATGACTTGAGGATGCAATAAGGTCTTTTAATATTGTCAACCATGAATTCAAAGTTGACAATATTAAAATGGAGTTGGGTCTGTTCTGTTTTTTAATACAATGGATTCGGGTCAATCCCGAATCCACTTATGGGTCTATCCCATCTTTTTACACAATGGATATGGGTCTATCCCAAACCCAATTCTAAATCGAATATCAGGCGTCACTAATACAATGGGATATTTTAATTGTTAACCAAGAATTCAAAATTGACATATAAAAATTGGAATCGGGTCAATCCCGTCTTTTATTAAAATTCAGTCGGGTCTTTCCCAAGCTCATTCTTGTGCCAAGTGCAATAACATGAGGATGCAATAACATTTTTTAACATTGCCATCAAATAATTCAAAGTTGACAATATTAAAATAAAGTCGGGTCTATTTCGTCTTTTAATACAATGGAATCGGGTTTATCCCGTCTTTTAATAAAATTGAGCCGGGTCTATCCCGAGCTCATTCTTGTGTCGAATACAATCACGTGAGGATGCAATAAGGTCTTTTAATATTTCCAACAAATAATTCACAGTTGACAATATTAAAATTATGTCGGGTCTATCACGTCTTTTAATACAATGGATTCGGGTCTATCCTGAACCCAATGATGGATCTATCTAATCTTTTTATACGATGAATTCGTGTTTATCCCGGACCCATTTAGAACCGAATATAGGAACTCAGTTATGAAGCTAGGTCGTTCGATATTGTCAACAAAGAGTTGAAGGTAGACAATATTAAAATGGAGTCGGGTCTATCCCGTCTTTTAATACAATAGATTTGGGTCTATCCCGAACCCATTATTGGTCTATTGCGAACCTACTTATGGGTCTATCCCATCTTTTTACACAATGTATTAGGGTCTATCCCTAACCCACTTCTGTACCGAACATCGAAACTCACAGATGGAACATGACATTTAATATTACCAACCAAGAATTCTAGGTTGACAATATTAAAATGAAATCGGGTCTATCCCGTCTTTTAATCCAATGGATTCGGTTCTATCCCGATCCCACTTATGGGTCTAGACCATCCTTTGATACAATGGAGTCGGGTCTATCCCGAACCCACTCCCGAGCCGAATATCAAAAGTCACTAATGCAACAAGGCATTCAATATTTGTGCCGAATACAATGATGTGAGAATGCAATAAGGTCTTTTAATATTCTCAACCATGAATTCGAAATTGACAATATTAAAATGGAGTCAAGGTCTATCCTGAATCCACTTATGGGTCTATCCCATCTTTTTACACAATGGACTCAGGTCTATCCCGAACCCATTTCTGAACCGAATCGGGAGTCACTGACACAACAGGATCTTTTAATATTGTTAACCAAGAATTCAAAATTGACATAAAAATTGGAATCGGGTATATTCTTTCTTTTAATAAAATTGAGTCGGGTGTATCCCGAGCTCATTCTTGTGTCGAATACAATGTAATAAGGTCTTTTAATATTGTCAACCAAGAATTCGAAGTTTACAATATATTAAAATAAAGTCGGGTCTATTCTGTCATTTAATACAATGGATTCGGGTCAATCCCAAACCCACTTATGGGTCAAGCCCATCTTTTTATACAATGAATTCGGGTCTATCCCAAACCCATTCTGAACCTAATATAGGGATTCTGTGATGAAGCAGGCTCATTTATTATTGTTAACAAAGACTTCAGGTTGACAATATTAAAATGGAGTCGAGTCTATCCGTCTTTTAGTACAATAGATTCGGGTCTATCCCGAACCCATTATTGGTCTATCGCGAACCTATTATGGGTCTATCCCATCTTTTTACACAATGGATTCGGGTCTATCTCGAACCCACTTCTGTACCGAACATAAAAAATCACTGATGGAACATGACTTTAATATTACAACCCAAGAATTCAAGGTTGACAATATTAAAAGAAGCCGGGTCTATCCCATTTTTTGATACAATGGATTCAGATCAATCCCGAACCAACACCCCAGCCGAATATAAAAAATCACTAATGCAACAGGGCTTTCAATATTGTTATCCAAGAATTCAAGGTTGACAATATTAAAATGGATTTGGGGCTATCCCGTCTTTTTATTAAATGGAGTCAGGTCTATCCCAAACCCATTATTGTGGCGAATACAATGATGCGAGGATGCTATAAGGTCTTTTAGTATTGTCAATCCTGAATTCAAAGTTGACAATATTAAAATGGAGTCGGGTCTATCCTGTCTTTTAATACAATCAATTCGGGTCTATCCCGAATCCACTTATGGGTCTATCCCATCATTTTACACAATGTATTCGAGTCTATCTTGAATCCACTTCTGAACCAAATAACGGGAGTCACTGATGCAACAGGATCTTATAATATTGTTAACCAAGAATTCAAAATTGTCATAAAAATTGGAATCGGGTCTATCCCGTCTTTTAATAAAATTGAGTCAGGTCTATCCCGACTTCATTCTTGTGCCAAATAAAATGATGTGATAATTCAATAAGGTGTTTTAATAGTTCAGACAAAGAATTCAAAGTTGACAATATAAAAATAAAGTCGTGTCTATCCCGTCTTTTAATTCAATGGATTCGGGTCTATCCCGAAGCCACTTATGGGTATATCCTATCTTTTTATACAACGAATTCGGGTCTATCCTGAACCCATTCTGAACTGAATATAGGGAATCAGTAATGAAGCAGGGTCATTTATTATTGTCAACAAAGGATTCAAGGTGGACCATATTAAAATGGAGTCGAGTTTATCCGTTATTTATTACAATAGATTCAGGTCTATCTCGAACCCATTATTGGTCTATCGCGAACCTACTTATGGGACTATCCCATCTTTTTACACGATGGATTTGGGTCTATCCCGAACCTGCTTCTGTACCGAACATCGAAACTCAATGATGGAATAGAACTTGTAATATTTCCAACCAATAATTCAAGGTTGACAATATTAAAATGAAGTCAGGTCTATCCCATCTTTTAATACAATGGATTCGTGGATTCGGGTCTATCTTGATCCCTCTTATGGGTCTATCCCATCTTTTGATACAATGGATTCGGGTTTATATCGAACCATTTCCCGAGTCGAATATCAAACCCATTCTTGTGCCGAATACAATGATGTGAGGATGCAATAAGGTATTTTAATATTGCCAACCGTGAATTCAAAGTTGACAATATTAAAATTGTCGGGTTTATTCCGTCTTTTAATAAAATGGAATCGGGTCTATCCCGAACCCATTCTTGTGTCGAATACTATGACATGAGGATGCAATTAGGTATTTTAATATTGTCTACCATGAATTCAAAGTTAACAATATTAAAATGGATTCGGGTCTATCCCGGACCCACTTCAGTACCAAGCACTGAAACTGACTGATGGAACATGACTTTTAATATTACCAACCAAGAATTCAAGGTTGACAATATTAAGATGAAGTCAGGTCTATCCCGGCTTTTAATACAATGGATTCGGATCTATCCCGATCCCACTTATAGGTATATCCCATCTTTTGATACAATGTGTTCGGGTTTATCCCGAACCCACTCGCGAGCTGAATATAAAAAATCACTATTGCAACAGGGCTTTCAATATTGTCAACAAAAAATTCAAGGTTGACAATATTAAAATGGAATCGGGTTTATCCCGTCTTTTAATAAAATGGAATCGAGTCTATCCCGAACCCATTCTTGTGTCGAATACTAAGACACGAGGATGCAATTAGGTCTTTTAATATTGTCTACCATGAATTCAAAGTTAACAATATTAAAATGGAGTCGGGTCTCTCCCGTCTTTTAATACAATGGATTCGGGTATGTTCCGAATCCACTTATGGGTCTATCCCATCTTTTTAGATAATGGATTCGGGTATATCCCCAACCCATTTTTGAATCGAATATCGTAAGTCACTGATGCAACATGATCTTTTAATATTGTTAATTAAGAATTTAAAATTGACATAAAAATTAGAATCGAGTCTATCCCGTCTTTTAATAAAATTGAGTCGGGTCTATCCCGAGCTCATTCGTGTGCCGAATACAATGACGTGAAGATGCAATAAGGTCTTTTAATATTGCCAACCAAGAATTCAAATTTTACAATATTAAAATAAAGTCGGGTCTATCCCGACTTTTGATACAATGGATTCGGGTCTATCCCTAACCCACTTATGGGTCTATCCCATCTTTTCATACAAAGAATTCGAGTCTATCATGAACCCATTCTGAACCTTATATAGGGAATCAGTGATGAAGCGGGGTCATTTATTATTGTCAATAAAGAGTTCAAGGTTGACAATATTTAAATGGAGTCGGGTCAATTCGCCTTTTAATACATTAGAATCGGGTCTATCCCGAAACCATTATTGGTCTATCGCGAACCTACTTATGGTTCTATCCCATCTTTTTACACAATGGATTCGGGTCTATCCCGAACCCACTTCTGTACTGAACATCGAAACTCACTGATGGAACATGACTTTTAATATTACCATCCAAGAATTCAAGGTTGACAATATTAAAATGAAGTTGGGTATATCCCATCTTTTAATACAATGGATTCGGGTCTATACCGATCCCACTTATGGTTGTATCCCATCTTCGGATACAATGGATTTGGGTTTATCCCGAACCTACTACCGAGCTGAATATAAAAAATCTTTAATTCATTGGTGCATTCAATATTGTTAAGCAAGAATTCAAGGTTAACAATACTAAAATGGAATAGGATCTATCCCGTCTTTAAATAAAATGGATTCTGGTCTATCCCGAACCCATTCTTGCGCTGAATACAATGAGGTTAGAATGCAATAAGGTCTTTTAATATTGTTAATTGTGAATTCAATGCTGACAATATTAAAATTGAGTAGGGTCCATCATGTCTTTTAATACAAAGGATTCGGGTCTATCCTGAATCAAGTTATAGGTCTATCCCATCTTTTTACACAATGGATTCGAGTCTATCCCGAACGCATTTCTGAACCAAATATCGGGAGTCACTGATGCAACAAGATTTTTAAATATTTTTAACCAAGAATTCAAAAAAATTGACATAAAAAAATTGGAATCGGGTCTATCCCGTCCTTTAATAAAATTGAGTCGGGTCTATCCCGAGCTCATTGTTTTGCCGAATACAATGACGTGAGGATATAATAATGTCTTTTAATATTCCCAACAAATAATTCAAAGTTGACAATATTAAAATAATATCGGGTCTATTCCGAACCCACTTATGGGTCTATCCCATCTTTTTATACAACGAATTCGGGTCTATCCCGAACCCATTCTGAACCAAATATAGGAACTCAGCGATGAAGCAGGGTCGTCTAATATTGTCAACAAAGAATTCAAACTTGACAATTTTAAAATTGAGTCGGGTCTATCCAGTATTTTAGTACAATAGATTCGGGTCTATCCCGAACCCATTATTGGTCTATCGCAAACCTACTTATGGGTCAATCCAATCTATTTACACAATGGATTCGGGTCTATCCCAGACCCACTTCAGTACCGAGCATCGAAACTGACAGATGGAATAGGACTTTTAATATTACCAACCAAGAATTCAAGGTTGACAATATTAAGATGAAGTCGGGTCTATCCCGTCTTTTAATACAATGGATTCGGGTTTATCCCAATCCCACTTATAGGTTTATCCCATCTTTTTATATAATGTATTCGGGTTTATCCCGAACCCACTCGCGAGCCGAATATCAAAAATCACTAATGCAACAAGGCTTTCAATATTGTTAACCAAAAATTCAAGGTTGACAATATTAAAATGGAATCGGGTTTGTCCCGACTTTTAATAAAATGGAATCGGGTCTATCCCGTACCCATTCTTATTTCGAATACTATGACATGAGGATGCAATTGGGTATTTTAATATTGTCAACCATGAATTCAAAGTTAACAATATTAAAATGGAGTCAGGTCTCTCCCGTGTTTTAATACAATGGATTCGGGTCAGTTCCGAATCCACTTATGGGTCTATCCCATCTTTTTACATAATGGATTCGGGTGTATCCCGAACCCATTTCTGAACCGAATATCAAGAGTCACTTATGCAACAGGATCTTTTAATATTGTTAACTAAAAGTTAAAATTGACATAAAAATTGGAATCGGGTCTATCCTGTCTTTTAATAAAATTGAGCTGGGTCTATTCCAAGCTCATTATTGTACCGAATACAATGACATGAAGATGCAATCTGGTCTTTTAATATTTCCAACCAAGAATTCAAAATTTACAATATTAAAATAAAGTCGGGTCTATCCTGACTTTTGATACAATGGATTCGGGTCTATCCCGAACCCACTTATGGGTCTATCCCATCTTTTCATACAATGAATTCGTGTCTATCCCGAACCCATTCTGAACCGAATATAGGGATTCAGAGATGAAGCAGGGTCATTTATTATTGTCAGCAAAGAATTCAAGATTGACAATATTAAAATGGAGTCGTGTCTATCCGTCTTTCAGTACAATAGATTCGTGTTTATCCCGAAACCATTATTGGTCTATCACGAACTTACTTATGGGTCTATCCCTTTTTTTACACAATGGATTCGGGTCTATCTCGAACCCACTTCTGTATCGAACATAAAAACTCACTGATGGAACATGACTTTAATATTACAACCCAAGAATTCAAGGTTGACAATATTAAAATGAAGTCGGGTCTATCCCGTCATTTAATACAATGGATTCGGGTCTTTCCCGATCCCACCTATGGGTCTATCCCATCTTTTGATACATGGGATTTGGGTCTATCCCGAACCCACTCCCGAGCTGAATATAAGAAATCACTATTGCAACAGGGCTTTCAATATTGTCAACCAAGAATTCAAGGTTTGACAATATTAAAATGGAATGGGGTCTATCCCGTCTTTTAATAAAGTGGAGTCTGGCATATCCTGAACCCATTGTTGAGCCGAATACAATGACGTGAAGATGCAATAAGGTATTTCAATATTGTCAACCTTGAATTCAAAGTGGAAAATATTAAAATGGAGTCGGGTTTGTCTAGTCTTTTAATACAATGGATTCGGGTCTATCCCGAACCCACTTATGGGTCTATCCCATCTTTTCATACAAAGAATTTGGGTCTATCATGAACCCATTCTGAACCTAATATAGGGACTCAGTGATGAGGCGGGGTCGTTTATTATTGTGAATAAAGAGTTAAAGGTTGACAATATTTAAATGGAGTCGGGTCAATTCGCCTTTTAATACATTAGAATCGGGTCTATCCTGAACCCATTATTGGTCTATCGCGAACCTACTTATGGTTCTATCCCATCTTTTTACACAATGGATTCGGGTCTATCCCGAACCCACTTCTGTACCGAACATCGAAACTCACTGATGGAACATGACTTTTAATATTACCATCGAAGAATTCAAGGTTGACAATATTAAAATGAAGTTGGGTATATCCCGTCTTTTAACACAATGGATTCGAACCCACTTATGGTTGTATCCCATCTTCGGATACAATGGATTCGGGTCTATCCCGAACCTACTCCCGAGCAAAATGTAAAAAATCATTAATGCATTGGTGCATTCAATATTGTTAAGCAAGAATTCAAGGTTAACAATACCAAAATGGAATAGGGTCAATCCCTTCTTTAAATAAAATGGAGTCTGGTCTATCCCGAACCCATTCTTGCGCTGAATACAATGAGGTTAGAATGCAATAAGGTCTTTTAAAATTGTTAACTGTGAATTCAATGCGGAGAATATTAAAATGGAGTCGGGTCCATCATGTCTTTTAATACAAAGGATTCGGGTCTATCCCGAATCAAGTTATAGGTCTATCCCATCTTTTTACACATTGGATTCGAGTCTATCCCGAACGCATTTCTGAACCAAATATCGGGAGTCAATGATTTTACATGATTTTTAAATATTTTTTGCCAAGAATTCAAAAAAATTTTAATAAAAAAAATTGGAATCGGGTCTATCCCGTCCTTTAATAAAATTGAGTCGGGTCTATCCCGAGCTCATTGTTTTGCCGAATACAATGACGTGAGGATATAATAAGGTCTTTTAATATTCCCAACAAATAATTCAAAGTTGACAATATTAAAATAAAGTCGGGTCTATCCCGTGTTTTAATACAATGGATTCGGGTCTATTCCGAACCCACTTATGGGTCTATCCCATCTTTTTATACAACGAATTCGGGTCCATCTCGAACCCATTCTAAACCGAATATAGGAACTCAGTGATGAAGTAGGGTCGTCTAATATTGTCAACAAAGAATTCAAACTTGACAATTTTAAAATTGAGTCGGGTCTATCCCGTCTTTTAGTACAATAGATTCGGGTCTATCCCGAACCCATTATTGGTCTATCACAAACCTACTTATGGGTCAATCCAATCTATTTACACAATGGATTCGGGTCTATCCCGGACCCACTTCAGTACCGAGCATCGAAACTGACAGATGGAATAGGACTTTTAATATTACCAACCAAGAATTCAAGGTTGACAATATTAAGATGAATTCGGGTCTATCCCGTATTTTAATACAATGGATTCGGGTCTATCCCAATCCCACTTATAGGTTTATCCCATCTTTTGATATAATGTATTCGGGTTTATCCCGAACCCACTCCGAAGCTGAATATCAAAAATCACTAATGCAACAAGGCTTTCAATATTGTCAACCAAAAATTCAAGGTTGACAATATTAAAATGGAATCGGGTTTATCCCGTCTTTTAATAAAATGTAATCGGGTCTATCCCGAACCCATTCTTATTTTGAATACTATGACATGAGGATGCAATTGGGTATTTTAATATTGTCAACCATGAATTCAAAGTTATCAATATTTAAATGGAGTCGGGTCTCTCCCGTCTTTTAATACAATGGATTCGGGTCAGTTCCGAATCCACTTATGGGTCTATCCCATCTTTTTCATAATGGATTCGGGTGTATCCCGAACCCATTTATGAACCGAATATCGAGAGTCACTGATGCAACAAGATCTTTTAATATTGTTAACTAAAATTTAAAATTGACATAAAAATTGGAATCTGGTCTATCCAGTCTTTTAATAAAATTGAGCCGGGTCTATCCCGAGCTCATTCTTGTACCGAATACAATGACATGAAGATGCAATCTGGTCTTTTAATATTTCCAACCAAGAATTCAAAATTTACAATATTAAAATAAAGTCGGGTCTATCCCGACTTTTGATATAATGGATTCAGATCTATCCCGAACCCACTTATGGGTCTATCCCATCTTTTCATACAATGAATTCGTGTCTATCCCGAACCCATTCTGAACCGAATATAGGGATTCAGAGATGAAGCAGGGTCATTTATTATTGTCAGCAAAGAATTCAAGATTGACAATATTAAAATGGAGTCGTGTCTATCCGTCTTTCAGTACAATAGATTCAGGTTTATCCCGAAACCATTATTGGTCTATCACGAACTTACTTATGGGTCTATCCCATCTTTTTACACAATGGATTCGGGTCTATCTCGAACCCACTTCTGTACCGAACATAAAAACTCACTGATGGAACATGACTTTAATATTACAACCCAAGAATTCAAGGTTGACAATATTAAAATGAAGTCGGGTCTATCCCGTCATTTAATACAATGGATTTGGGTCTTTCCCGATCCCACCTATGGGTCTATCCCATCTTTTGATACATTGGATTTGGGTCTATCCCGAACCCACTCCCGAGCTGAATATAAAAAATCACTAATGCAACAAGGCTTTCAATATTGTCAACCAAGAATTCAAGGTTTGACAATATTAAAATGGAATGGGGTCTATCCCGTCTTTTAATAAAGTGGATTCTGGCATATCCCGAACCCATTGTTGAGCCGAATACAATGACGTGAAGATGCAATAAGGTATTTCAATATTGTCAACCTTGAATTCAAAGTGGAAAATATTAAAATGGAGTCGGGTTTGTCTAGTCTTTTAATACAATGGATTCGGGTCTATCCCGAACCCACTTATGGGTCTATCCCATCTTTTCATACAAAGAATTCGGGTCTATCATGAACCCATTCTGAACGTAATATAGGGACTCAGTGATGAGGCGGGGTCGTTTATTATTGTCAATAAAGAGTTAAAGGTTGACAATATTTAAATGGAGTCGGGTCAATTCGCCTTTTAATACATTAGAGTCGGGTCTATCCCGAATCCATTATTGGTCTATCGCGAACCTACTTATGGTTCTATCCCATCTTTTTACACAATGGATTCGGGTCTATCCCTAACCCACTTCTGTACCGAACATCGAAACTCACTGATGGAACATGACTTTTAATATTACCATCGAAGAATTCAAGGTTGACAATATTAAAATGAAGTTGGGTATATCCCGTCTTTTAATACAATGGATTCGATCCCACTTATGGTTGTATCCCATATTCGGATACAATGGATTCGGGTCTATCTCGAACCTACTCCCGAGCCGAATGTAAAAATCATTAATGCATTGGTGCATTCAATATTGTTAAGCAAGAATTCAAGGTTAACAATACCAAAATGGAATAGGGTCTATCCCTTCTTTAAATAAAATGGAGTCTGGTCTATCCCGAACCCATTCTTGCGCTGAATACAATGAGGTTAGAATGCAATAAGGTCTTTTAAAATTGTTAACTGTGAATTCAATGCGGACAATATTAAAATGGAGTCGTGTCTATCATGTCTTTTAATACAAAGGATTTGGGTCTATCCCGAATCAAGTTATAGGTCTATCCCATCTTTTTACACATTGGATTCGAGTCTATCCCAAACGCATTTCTGAACCAAATATCGGTAGTCACTGATGCAACAAGAATTTTAAATATTTTTAACCAAGAATTCAAAAAAATTGACATAAAAAAATTGGAATCGGGTCTATCCCGTCCTTTAATAAAATTGAGTCGGGTCTATCCCGAGCTCATTGTTTTGCCGAATACAATGACGTGAGGATATAATAAGGTCTTTTAATATTCCCAACAAATAATTCAAAGTTGACAATATTAAAATAAAGTCGGGTCTATCCCGTGTTTTAATACAATGGATTCGGGTCTATTCCGAACCCACTTATGGGTCTATCCCATCTTTTTATACAACGAATTCGGGTCTATCCCGAACCCATTCTGAACCGAATATAGGAACTCAGTGATGAAGCAGAGTCGTCTAATATTGTCAACAAAGAATTCAAACTTGACAATTTTAAAATTGAGTCGGGTCTATCCCGTCTTTTAGTACAATAGATTCGGGTCTATCCCGAACCCATTATTGGTCTATCGCAAACCTACTAATGGGTCAATCCAATCTATTTACACAATGGATTCGGGTCTATCCCGGACCCACTTTAGTACCGAGCATCGAAACTGACAGATGGAATAGGACTTTTAATATTACCAACCAAGAATTCAGGGTTGACAATATTAAGATGAAGTCGGGTCTATCCCGTCTTTTAATACAATGGATTCGGGTCTATCCCAATCCCACTTATAGGTTTATCCCATCTTTTGATATAATGTATTCGGTTTTATCCCGAACTCACTCGGAAGCCGAATATCAAAAATCACTAATGCAACAAGGCTTTCAATATTGTCAACCAAAAATTCAAGGTTGACAATATTAAAATGGAATCGGGTTTATCCCGTCTTTTAATAAAATGTAATCGGGTCTATCCCGAACCCATTCTTATTTCGAATACTATGACATGAGGATGCAATTGGGTATTTTAATATTGTCAACCATGAATTCAAAGTTATCAATATTTAAATGGAGTCGGGTCTCTCCCGTCTTTTAATACAATGGATTCGGGTCAGTTCCGAATCCACTTATTGGTCTATCCCATCTTTTTTCATAATGGATTCGGGTGTATCCCAAACCCATTTATGAACCGAATATCGAGAGTCACTGATGCAACAGGATCTTTTAATATTGTTAACTAAAATTTAAAATTCACATAAAAATTGGAATCTGGTCTATCCTGTCTTTTAATAAAATTGAGCCGGGTCTATCCCGAGCTCATTCTTGTACCGAATACAATGACATGAAGATGCAATTTGTTCTTTTAATATTTTCAACCAAGAATTCAAAATTTACAATATTAAAATAAAGTCGGGTCTATCCCGACTTTTGATACAATGGATTCGGGTCTATCCCGAACCCACTTATGGGTCTATCTAGGGGTCGGCACAGGACGGGATGGGATGAGATAGACCTATCCCTATCCCATCCCGTTCATACGGGATCGGGACGGGACGGGATGGGAAAAACCTCATCCCGACCTCGTCCCATCCCAAACGGGTTCGGGACGGGATGGGACGGGACGGGATCAACGTGCTCTCATTTTGTTACAAATTACTGCTTACCCAAGACCCAATTTGCTTAGTTGAAAAGAGGCAAAGGCAATTCGTAGAACTACACATAAATGGTCGTTGAAATTCACCTTGTAATTAAGATTTCTGCAGAGTTTTGAATGACTAAGAGGTGGATAGTATTATTGCAATGGTGGACCTGCTCTACTATTTCGAATAGTGAACAAAATGATGAGTAGATTTGGGGTGCTAAGAAGAATGTTTCATTATTGCTTTAAAAAAAACAGTCATTAAATTCATTGTCTTGACACGAAATAAAACTCTCCAATATAGTTAGCAATCCCATTTTGAGTTGTAAAGAGTTTGCAATTAATAATTAATTTAGAATTCTAGAAATAAACCAATATCAAGTAGTTGCAGATATAGACTAATATCAATTACACTGATTTCAACTAAATTCATTTTTCTTCAATTACACTAATATTGCAATTTTAAAATAAATAAATAAATAAAAATATTAATAATAAATATTAGCTCGGGACGGGATTGGCGGGATTGAAAATCTTCATCCCATCCCATCCCATTCTAGATCGGGACGGGACGGGATCGGGATAGAATTATTCAATCCCATTAAGCCCCACAAAATTGGGACGAGACGGGACGGGAACGGGATCGCGGGATGGGATGCCCACCCCTAGGTCTATCCCATCATTTCATACAACGAATTTGTGTCTATCCCGAACCAATTCTGAACCGAATATAGGGATTCAGAGATGAAGCAGGGTCATTTATTATTGTCAGAAAATAATTCAAGATTGACAATATTAAAATGGAGTCGTGTCTATCCGTCTTTTAGTACAATAGATTCGGGTTTATCCCGAACCCATTATTGGTCTATCGCGAACTTACTTATGGGTCTATCCCATCTTTTTACACAATGGATTCGGGTCTATCTCGCACCCACTTCTGTACCGAACATAAAAACTCACTGATGGAACATGACTTTTAATATTACAACCCAAGAATTCAAGGTTAACAATATTAAAATGAAGTCGGGTCTATCCCGTCATTCAATACAATGGATTCGGGTCTTTCCCGATCCCACCTATGGGTCTATCCCATCTTTTGATACATTGGATTTGGTTTATCCCGAACCCACTCCCGAGCTGAATATAAAAAATCACTAATGCAACAGGGCTTTCAATATTGTCAACCAAAAATTCAAGGTTTGACAATATTAAAATGGAATGGGGTTTATCCCGTCTTTTAATAAAGTGGAGTCTGGCATATCCCGAACCCATTGTTGAGCCTAATACAATGACGTGAGGATGCAATAAGGTCTTTCAATATTGTCAACCTTGAATTCAAAGTGGAAAATATTAAAATGGAGTCGGGTCTATCCCGTCTTTTAATGCAATGGATTCGGGTCTATCCCGAATCCAGTTATAGGTCTATCCAATGGATTCGTGTTTATCCCGAACCCAATTCTGAATCGAATATCGAGAGTCACTAATGAAATAATATCTTTTAATATTGTTAAACAAGAATTCAAAATTGACATATAAAAATTGGAATCGGGTCTATCCTGGCCTTTTATAAAATTGAGTCAGATCTATCCCGAGCTCATTCTTTTGCCGAATAAAATGATGTGAGGAAGCAATAAGGTCTTTTAATATTGTCAACCAAGAATTCAAATGTTAACAATATTAAAATAAAGTCGGTTTTATCCCGTCTTTTAATATAATGGATTCAGGTCTATCCCGAACCCACTTATGGGTCTATCCCATCTTTTCATACAATGAATTCGGGTCTATCACGAACCCATTCTGAACTGAATATAGGAACTCAGTGATGAAGAAGGGTCCTTTAATATTGTTAACAAAGAATTCAAGATTGACAAATATTAAAATGGAGTCGGGTCTATCTTGTCTTTTAATACAATAGATTCGAGTCTATCCCAAACCCGTTATTGGTCTATCGTGAACCTACTTATGGGTTTATCCCATCTTTTTACAACATGAATTCGGGTCTATCCCGAACCCACTTTTTTACCGAACATCAAAACTCACTGATGGAAATTGACTTTTAATATTACCAACCAAGAATTCAAGGTTGACAAAATTAAAATGAAGTCGGGTTTACCTCGTCTTTTAATACAATGGATTCGGGTCTGTCCCGAACCCATTCTTGTGCCAAATACAATGAAGTGAGGATGCAATTAGGTCTTTTAATATTGTCCACCATGAATTCAAAGTTGACAATATTAAAATGGAGTCGGGTTTATCCCGTCTTTTAATACAATAGATTCGAGTCTATTCCAAATCCACTTATGGGTCTATCTCATTTTTTACATAATGGATTCGGTTCTATCCCGAACCCTTTTCTAAACCGAATATCAGGAGTCACTGATGCAAAAGGATCTTTTATAATTCTTAACCAAGAATTCAAAATTGACAAAAAAAAATTGGAATCGGGTCTATCCCAAGCTCATTCTTGTGTTGAATACAATGACGGGATGATGCAATAAGGTTTTTTAATATTGCCTACTAACAATTCAAAGTTGAAAATATTAAAATGGAATCGGGTCTATCCCGTTTATTAATACAATGGATTCGAGTCCATCCCGATCCCACTTCTGGGTCTATCCCATCTTTTGATAATATGGATTCGGGTCTATCCCGAACCCACTCCCAAGCCGAACATAAAAAATCACTAATGCAACAGGGCTTTCAATATTTTGCCGAATACAATGATTTGAGAATGCAATAAGGTCTTTTAATATTGTCAACCATGAATTCAAAGTTGACAATATTAAAATGGAGTCAGGTCTATCCCGTATTTTAATACAGTGGATTCTGGTCTATCCCGAATCCACTTATGAGTCTATTCAATCTTTTTACACAATGGATTCGGGTCTATCCCGAACCCATTTCTGAACCAAATTGGGAGTCACTAATGTAGCAGGAGCTTTTAATATTGTTAACCAAGAATTCAAAATTGACATAAAAATTGGAATCGGGTCTATTCCGTTTTTTAATAAAATTGAGTCGGGTGTATCCCCAGCTCATTCTTGTGCCGAATACAATGACGTGAGGATGTAATAAGGTCTTTTAATATTGCCAACCAAGAATTCAAAGTTGACAATATATTAAAATAAAGTCGGGTCTATCCCGTCTTTTAATACAATGGATTCGGGTCTATCCCGAACCCACTTATGGGTCAATCCCATCTTTTATACAATGGATTCGGGTCTATCCCAACCCACTTTTGGGTCAATCCCAACTTTTTATACAATGAATTCGGGTTTTATCCCGAACCCATTATGAACCGAATATAGGGACTCTGTGATGAAGCAGGGTCGTTTATTATTGTTAACAAAGACTTCAAGGTTGACAATATTAAAATGGAGTCGAGTCTATCCGTCTTTTAGTACAATAGATTCGGGTCTATCCCGAACCCATTATTGGTCTATCGTGAACCTACTTATGGGTCTATCCCATCTTTTTACACAATGGATTAGGGTCTATCCCGAACCCACTTCTGTACCAAACAACAAAACTCACAGATGGAACAAGACATTTAATATTACCAACAAAGAATTCTAGGTTGACAATATTAAAATGAAATCGGGTCTATCCTGTCTTTTAATACAATGGAATCGGTTCTATCCCGATCCCACTTATGGGTCTAGACCATCCTTTGATATAATGGAGTCCAGTCTATCCCGAACCCACTCCCGAGCCGAATATCAAAAATCACTAATGCAACAGGGCTTTCAATTTTGTCAACCAAGAATTCAAGGTTGATAATATTAAAATGGAATCGGGTCTATCACATCTTTTAAGAAAATGGAGTTGAGTCTATCCCGAACCCATTCTTGTGCCGAATACAATGACGTGAATAAACAATAAGGTCTTTTATTATTTTCAACCATGAATTTGAAGTTGAAAATATTAAAATGGAGTCAGGTCTATCCCGTCTTTTAATACAGTGGATTTCGGTCTATTCCGAATCAACTTATGGGTCTATCCCATCTATTTACACAATAGATTCGGGTCTACCCCGAACCCATTTCTGAACCGAATCGGGAGTCACTGACGCAACAGGATCTTTTAATATTGTTAACAAAGAATTCAAAATTTACATAAAAATTGGAATCGGGTCTATTTCGTCTTTTAATAAAATTGAGTCAGGTGTATCACGAACTCATTCTTGTGCCGAATACAATGACGTGAGGATGAAATAAGGTCTTTTAATATTGCCAAAAAAGAATTTAAAGTTTGACAATATATATTAAAATGAAGTCGGGTCTATCCTGTCTTTTAATACAATGGATTCGGGTCTATCCCGAACCCTCTTATGGGTCAATCCCATCTTTTTATACAATGAATTCAGCTCTATCCCGAACCCATTCTGAACCAAATATAGAGACTCTGTGCTGAAGCAGGGTCGTTTATTTTTTAACAAAGACTTCAAGTTGACAATATTAAAATGCAGTCGAGTCTATCCGTCTTTTGGTACAATAGATTGAGGTCTATCCCGAACCCATTATTGGTCTATCCCGAACGTACTTATGGGTCTATCCCATCTTTTTTACACAATGGATTCGGGTCTATCCCCAACCCACTTCTATACTAAACATTGAAACTCACTAATGGAACAGAACTTTTAATATTACCAACCAATAATTCAAGGTTGACAATATTAAAATGAAGTTGGGTCTATCCCGTCTTTTAATACAATGGTTTCGGGTCTATTCCGATCGCACTTATGGGTCTATCCCATCTTTTGATACAATGGATTCGGGTCTATCGCGAACCAACACCCGAGCCGAATATAAAATATCACTAATGCAACAGAGCTTTCAATAATGTTAGCCAAGAATTCAAGGTTGACAATATTAAAATGGATTCGGGGTTATCCCATCTTTTAATAAAATGGAGTCAGGTCTATCCCAAACCCATTCTTGTGCCGAATACAATGACGTGAGGATGCAATAATGTCTATTAGCATTTTCAATCGTGAATTCAAAGTTGACAATATTAAAATGGAGTCGGGTCTATCCCGTCTTTTAATACAATTGATTCGGGTCTATCCCGAATCCACTTATGGGTCTATCCAATCATTTTACACAATGTATTCGGGTCTATCTCGAATCCATTTCTGACCGAATAGCGGGAGTCACTGATGCAACAAGATTTTATAATATTGTTAACCAAGAATTCAAAATTGTCATAAAATTAGGAATCGGGTCTATCCCGTCTTTTAATAAAATTGAGTCAGGTCTATCCCGAGCTCATTCTTGTGCCGAATACAATGACGTGAGAATTCAATAAGGTGTTATAATATTTCTAACAAAGAATTCAAAGTTGATAATATAAAAAATAAGTCGTGTCTATCCCGTCTTTTAATACAATGGATTCAGGACTATCCCAAACCCACTTATGAGTATATCCTATCTTTTCATACAATGAATACGTGCCTATCCCGAACCCATTCTGAATCGAATATAGGGACTCAAAGATGAAGCAGGGTCATTTATTATTGTCAACAAAGAATTCAAGGTTGACCATATTAAAAGGGAGTCGAGTCTATCCATTATTTATTACAATAGATTCAGGTTTATCCCGAACCCATTATTAGTCTATCGCGAACCTACTTATGGGTCTATCCCATCTTTTTACACAATGGATTCCGGTCTATCCCGAACCCACTTCTGTACCAAACATCGAAACTCAATGATGGAATAGAACTTTTAATATTACTAACCAATCATTCAAGGTTGACAATATTAAAATGAAGTCCCGTCTTTTAATACAATGGATTCGGGGATTCGGGTCTATCTTGATCCCTCTTATGGGTCTATCCCATCTTTTGATACAATGGATTCGGGTTTATCTCGAACCCACTCCCTAGCCGAATATCAAAATTCACTAATGCAACAGGGCTTTCAATATTGTCAACGAAGAATTCATTGTTGACAATAATAAATGGAATCGGGTCTATCCCGTCTTTTAATAAAATGGAGTCGGGTCTATCTCGAACCCATTCTTGTGCCGAATACAATGATGTGAGGATGCAATAAGGTTTTTTAATATTGCTAACCGTGAATTCAAAGTTGACAATATTAAAATGGAATCAGGTCTATCCCTCCTTTAAATACAATGGATTTGGGTCTATCCCGAACCCATTTATGATTTGAATATCGAGAGTCATTGATGCAACAAAAATTTTTAATATTGTTAACCAGGAATTCAAAATTTACATAAAAATTGGAATCTGGTCTATTCCGTCTTTTAATAAAATTGAGTCGGGTCTACCCCGAGCTCATTCTTGTGCCGAATACAATGATGTGAGGATGCAATAAGTCTTTTAATATTTCCAGTTAAGAATTTAAAGTTGACAATATTAAAATAAAGGTGGGTCTATCCCGTCTTTTAATACAATGGATTCGGGTCTATCTCGAACCCAATTATGGGTCTATCCCATCTTGTTATACAATGAATTCGGGTCTATCCCGAACCCATTTTGAACCGAATATAGATACTCAGTGATGAAGCAGGGTCGTTTATTATTGTCAATAAATAATTCAAGGTTGACAAGATTTAAATGGAGTCAGGTCTATTCGCTTTTTAGTACATTAGAATCAGATCCATCCCGAACCCATTATTGGTCTATCGCGAACCTACTTATGGGTCTATCCCATCATTTTACACAATGGATTTGGGTCTATCCCGAACCCATTTCTGTACCAAACATCGAAACTCACTGATGGAACAAGACTTTTAATATTACCAACCAAGAATTCAAGGTTGATAATATTAAAATGAAGTCGGGTCTATCCCGTGTTTTAATACAATGGATTCGGGTCTATCCCGATCCTACTTATAGGTCTATCCCATCTTTAGATATAATGGATTTTGGTTTATCCCAAGCCGAATATCAAAAATCACTAATGCAAAAAGCATTAAATATTGTGAACAAAGAATTCAAGGTCAACAATATTAAAATGGAATCGGGTCTATCCAGTCTTTTTAATAAAATGGAGTCGGGCTTATCCCGAACCCATTCTTGTGACGAATACAATCATTTGAGGATGCAATAAGGTCTATTAAAATTCTCAACCATGAATTCAAAGTTGACAATATTATAATGGAGTTGGATTTATCCCGTCTTTTAATACAATGGATTCGAGTCTATGCTGAATCTACTTATGGTTCTATTCCATCTTTTTACAAAATTGATTCGGGTCTATCCCATACCCATTTCTGAACCGAATAACGGGAGTCATTGATGCAACATGATCTTTTAATATTGTTAAAAAAGAATTCAAAATTGACATATAAAAATTGGATCAGGTCTATACCGTACTTTAATAAAATTGTGTCGGGTCTATCCCGAACTCATTCTTGTGCCGAATACAATGACGTGGGGATGCAATAAGAACTTTTAATATTTCCAACCAAGAATTCAAAGTTTACAATATTAATATAAAGTCGGGTCTATCCCGTCTTTTAATACAATGGATTCGGGTCTATCCCAAGCCCAACTATGGGTCTATCCCATCTTTTTATACAATGAATTCGAGTCTATCCCGAACACATTCTGAACCGAATATCGGAACTCAGTGATGAAGAAGGGTCGTTTAGTATTGTTAACAACAAGGTTGACAATATTAAAATGGAGCTGGGTCTATCCCGTCTTTTAGTACAATAGATTCGGGTTTATCCCGAACCCATTATTGGTCTATCGCGATCCTACTTATGGGTCAATCCCATCTTTTTACACAATGGATTCAGGTCTATCTCGAACCCACTTATGCATCGAACATCAAAACTCACTGATGGAACATGACTTTTAAAATGAAGTTTACAATATCAGGTCTATCCAATGGATTCGGGTAAATCCCGAAACCAAGTCTGAACCGAATATCGGGAGTCACTAATGAAATAGGATATTTGAATATTTTCAACCAAGAATTCAAAATTCACATATAAAAATTGGAATCGGGTCTATCCCGTCCTTTAATAAAATTGAGTCGGATCTATCCCGAGCTCATTTTTTGCCGAATAAAATGACGTGAGGATGCAATAAGGTCTTTTAATATTTCCAACCCAGAATTCAAATGTTGACAATATTAAAATAAAGTCGGGTCTATCCCATCTTTTAATACAATGTATTTGGGTCTATCCCGAACCGACATATGGGTCTATCCTGAACCCACATATGGGTCTATCCCATCTTTTCATAACATGAATTCGGGTCTATCACGAACCCATTCTGAACCAAATATAGGAACTCAGTGATGAAGCAGGGTCGTTTAATATTGTGAACAAAGAATTCAAGATTGACAATATTAAAATGGAATCGAGTCTATCCTGCCTTTTAAAACAATATATTCGAGTCTATCCCGAACCCATTATTGGTCTATCGCGAACCTACACATGGGTCTATCCCATTTTTTTACTACATGGATTCGGGTCTATCCCGAACCCACATCTGTACCGAACATCGAAACTCACTGATGGAAATGGACTTTTAATATTACCAACCAAGAATTCAAGGTTGACAATAATAAAATGAAGTCGCGTCTACCCCGTCTTTTAATACAATGGATTCGGGTCTATCCCGAACCCATTCTTGTGCAAAATACAATGATGTGAGGATGCAATTAGGTCTTTTAATATTTTCAACCATGAATTCAAAGTTGACAATATTAAAATGGAGTCGGGTCTATCCCGTCTTTTAATCCCAGGGATTTGAGTTTATCCCGAATCCACTTGTGATTCTATCCCATTTTTTTACACAATGGATTCGGTTCTATCCCGAACCCATTTCTGAACTGAAAATCGGGAGTCACTGATGCAACATGATATTTTAATATTGCCAACCAAGAATTCAAATGTTGACAATATTAAAATAAAGTCGGGTCTATCCCGTCTTTTAATACAATGGATTCGAGTCTAATCAGAATCCACTTATAGGTCTATCCCATTTTTTTACAAAATGTTATCAGGTCTATCCTGAACCAATTTCTGAGCCGAATATCAGGAGTCACTGATGCAACATGATATTTTAATATTGTTAACCAAGAATTCAAAATTGACATAATTGGAATCGAGTCAATCCCGTCTTTTAATAAAATTAGTCGGGTCTATCCCGTGCTCAATCTTGTGCAGAATACAATGACGTGAGGATGCAATAAGGTCTTTTAATATTGCCAACCATGAATTCAAAGTTGATAATATTAAAATAAAGTCAAGTCTATCCTGTCTTTTAATACAATTGATTCGGGTCTATCCCAAACCCACTTATGTGTCTATCCCATCTTTTTACACAATGAATTCGGGGCTATCCCGAACCAGTTTTGAACTGAACCTAGTGACACAGTGATGAAGCAGGGTCGTTTAATATTATAAACAAAGAATTCAAGGTTGACAATATTAAAATGGAGTCGGGTCTATCCGTGTTTTAGTACAATAGATTCGGGTCCCTCCCGAACCCATTATTGGTCTATCGCAAACCTACTTATGGGTCTATCCCATCTTTTTACACAATGGATTCGGGCCTATCCTAAACCACTTATGTACCGAACATCGAAACTCACTGATGGAACAAGACTTTTAATATTACCAAACAAGAATTCAAGGTTGATAATATTAAAATAAAGTCGGGTCTATCCCGTGTTTTAATACAATGGATTCGAGTCTATCCCGATCCCACTTATAGGTCTATCCCGTCTTTTGACATAATGGATTCGGGTCTATCCCGAGCCGAATATCGAAAATCACTAATGCAACATGACTTTCAATGTTGTCAACCAAGAATTCAAGGTTGACAATATTAAAATGGAATCGGGTCTATCCCATCTTATAATAAAATTGAGTCGGGTCTAACCCAAACCTATTCTCGTGCCGAATACAGTGATGTGAGGATGCAATAAGGTCTTTTATTATAGTCAACCATGAATTCAAAGTCTACAATATTAAAATGGAGTCGGGTCTATGTCGTCTCTTAATACAATGGATTCGGGTCTATCCCGAATCTACTTGTGAGTCTATCCCATTTTTTACACAATGGATTCGGTTCTATCCCGAACCCATTTTTGAACTGAATATCGGGAGTCACTGATGCAACAGGATATTTTAATATTGTTAACCAAGAATTCAAAATTGACATATATAAGTTTGAATCGGGTATGTCCCGTCTTTAAACAAAATTGACTCAGATCTATCCCGAGCTCATTCTTGAGCCGAATACAATGACGTGATGATACAATAAGGTATTTTAATATTTTCAACCAAGAATTCAAAGTTGACAATAATAAAATAAAGCCGAGTCCATCTCGTCTTTTAATACAATGAATTCGGGTCTATCCCGAACCCACTTATGAGTCTATCCCATCTTTTTACACAATGAATTCGAGTTTATCCCAAACCCATTCTCAACCGAATATAGGAAATCAGTGATGAAGCAGGGACATTTATATTGTCAACAAAGAATTCAAGGTAACCAATAATAAAATGGGGTCGTGTCTATCACATCTTTTAGTACAATAGATTCGGGTCTATCCCGTTTTTTAATACAGTGGATTCCGGTCTATTCCGAGTCCACTTATGGGTCTATCCCATCTTTTTACACAATGGATTCGAGTCTATCTCGAACCCATTTCTGAACCGAATATCGGGAGTGACTAATGCAACGGGATATTTTAATGTTGTTAACCAAAAATTCAAATTGACATATAAAAATTAGAGTTGGGTTTATCCCGTCTTTTAATAAAATTGAGCCGGATCTATCCCGAGCTCCTTCTTGAGCCGAATATACAATGATGTGATGATACAATAAGGTATTTTAATATTTTCAACAAAGAACTCAAAGTTGACAATAATAAAATATAGCCGGGTGCGTCTCGTCTTTTAATACAATGGATTCGGGTCTATCCTGGACCCACTTATGGGTCTATCCCATCTTTTTACACAATGAATTCGGGTCGATCCCGAACCCATTCTCAACCGAATATAGAAACTCAGTGATGAAGCAGGGTCGTTTAATATTGTCAACAAAGAATTATAGGTAACCAATATTAAAATGGAGTCGGGACTACCACATCTTTTAGTACAATAGATTCGGGTCTATTCCGTCTTTTAATAAAGTGGATTCCGGTCTATCCCGAATCCACTTATGGGTCTATCCCATCTTTTTACACAATGGATTTGGGTCTATCCCGAACCCATTTCTGAACCGAATATCAGGAGTCACTGATGCAACAAAATCTTTTAATAGTGTTAACCAAGAATTCAAAATTGACATAAAAATTGGAATCGGGTCTATTCCGTCTTTTAATAAAATTGAGTCGGGTGTATCCCTCTCATTATTGTGCCGAATACAATGACGTGAGGATGTAATAAGGTCTTTTAATATTGCCAACCAAGAATTCACAGTTGAAAATATATTAAAATAAAGTCGAGTCTATCCCGAACCCACTTATGGGTCAATCCCATATTTTTATACAACAAATTTGGGTCTATCCCGAACCCACTTATGGGTCAATCCCATCTTTTTATACAATGAATTCGGATCTATCCTGAAGCCATTCTGAACTGAATATAGGGACTCTGTGATGAAGCGGGGTTGTTTATTATTGTTAACAAAGACTTTAAGGTTGACAATATTAAAATGTAGTCGAGTCTATCCGTCTTTTAGTACAATCGATTCGGGTCTATCCCGAACCCATTATTGGTCTATCACGAACCTAGTTATGGGTCTATCCCATCTTTTTACACAATGGATTCAGGTCTATCCCGAACCCACTTCTGTACCGAACATCGAAACTCACTAATGGAACAGAACTTTTAATATTATCAACCAAAAATTAAAGGTTGAAAATATTAAAATGAAGTTGGGTCTATCCCGTCTTTTAATACAATGGATTTGGGTCTATCCCGATCTCACATATGGGTCTATCCCATCTTTTGATACAATGGATTCGGGTCTATCCCGAACCAAAACCCGAGCCGAATATAAAAAATCACTAATGCAACAGGGCTTTCAATATTGTTATCCAAGAATTCAAGGTTGACAATATTAAAATGAATTCGGAGCTATCCCGTCTTTTGATAAAATGGAGTCGGGTCTATCCCAAACCTGTTCTTCTGCCGAATACAATGACGTGAGGATGCAATACGGTTTTTAGTATTGTCAATCGTGAATTAAAAATTGACAATATTAAAATGGTGTCTGGTCTATCCCATTTTTAATACAATCGATACGGGTCTATCCTGAATCCACTTATGGGTCTATCCCATCATTTTACACAATGTATTCAGGTCTATCTCAAATCCATTTCTGAACGGAATGACGGGATTCACTTATGCAACAGGATCTTATAATATTGTTAACGAAGAATTCAAAATTGTCATAAAAATTGGAATCGGGTCTATCCTGTCTTTTAATAAAATTGAGTCGGTCTATCCCGAGCTCATTCTTGTGCCTAATACAATGACGTGAGATTTCAATAAGGTCTTTAAATATTTAAAACAAAGAATTCAAAGTTGACAATATAAAAATAAAGTCGTGTTCGTCTCGTCTTTTAATAAAATAGATTCGGGTCTATCCCGAACCCACTTATGGGTATATCCTATCTTTTTATACAATGAATTCGGGTCTATCCCGAACCCATTCTGAACCAAATGTATGGACTCAGTGATGACACAGGGTCATTTATTGTTGTCAAAAAAGAATTCAAGGTTGACCATATTAAAATGGAGTCGAGTCTATCCGTTATTTATTACAATATATTCGGGTCTATCCAGAAGCCATTATTGGTCTATTGCGAACCTATTTTTGGGTCTATCCCATCTTTTTACACAATGGATTCGGGTCTATCCGAACCCAGTTCTGTACCGAACATCAAAACTCAATGATGGAATAAAACTTTTAATATTACCAACCAATAATTCAAGGTTGACAATATTAAAATGAAGTCGGGTCTATCCCGTCTTTTAATACAATGGATTCGTAGATTCGAGTCTATCTTGATCCCTCTTATGGGTCTATCCCATCTTTTTATACAATGGATTCGGGTTTATCCCGAACCCACTCCCAAGCCGAATATCAAAATTCACTAATGCAACAGGGCTTTCAATATTGTCAACCAAGAATTCAAGGTTGACAATAATAAATGGAATCGGGTCTATCCCGTCTTTTTATAAAATCGAGTCGGGTATATCCCGGACCCATTCTTGTGCTGAATACAATGATGTGAGGATGCAATAAGTTCTTTTAATATTGCCAACCGTGAATTCAAAGTTGACAATATTAAAATGGAATCGGATCTATCACGTCTTTTAATACAATGGATTCGAGTGTATCCCATCTTTTACACAATGGATTCGGGTCTATCCCGAACGCATTTCTGAACCAAATATCGAGAGTCATTGATGCAACAAGATCTTTTAATATTGTTAACAAGAAATTCAAAATTGACATAAAAACTGGATTTGGGTCTATCCCGTCTTTTAATAAAATTGAGTCGGGTCTATCCCGAGCTCATTCTTGTGCCGAATACAATGACGTGAGGTTGTAATTAGGTCTTTTAATATTGCCATCCAAGAATTAAAAGTTTACAATATTAAAATAAAGTCGGGTCTATCCCCTCTTTTAATACAATGGATTCGGGTCTATTCCGAACCCACTTATGGGTCTATCCCATCCTTTTATACAATGAATTCGGGTCTATCCCGATCTCATTCTGAACCGAATATAAGGACTCAGTGATGAAGCAAGGTTGTTTATTATTGTCAATAAAGAATTCAAGGTTGACAATATTTAAATGGAGTCGGGTCTATTCGCCTTTTAGTACATTAGAATCGGGTCTATCCCGAATCCCTTATTGGTCTATCGCGAACTTATTTTTGGTTCTATCCCATTTTTTAACACAATGGATTCGGGTCTATCCTGAACCCACTTCTGTACCGAACATCGAAACTCACTGATGGAACATGACTTTTAATATTACCAACCAAGAATTCAAGGTTGACAATATTAAAATGAAGTTGGGTCTATCCTGTCTTTTAATACAATGGATTCGGGTCTATACCGATCCCACTTATGGTTCTATCCTATCATCGGATAAAACGGATTCAGGTCTATCCCAAATCCACTTCCGAGCCGAATATAAAAAATCATTAATGCAACGGTGCATTCAATATTGTCAAACAAGAATTCAAGGTTAACAATATTAAAACGTAATAGGGTCTATCCTGTCTTTAAATAAGGTCTATCCCGAATCCATTCTTCTGCTTAATATTGTTAACTGTGAATTCAATGTTGACAATATTAAAATGGAGTCGAGTCCATCATGTCTTTTATTACAATGGATTCGGGTCTATCTCGAATCAAGTTATAGGTCTATCTCATCATTTTACACAATGGATTTGAGTCTATCCCGAACAAATTTCTGAATCGAATATCGGGAGTCACTATTGCAACAAGATCTTTTTATATTGTTAACCAAGAATTCAAAAAAATTGACATATAAAAATTGGAATCGGGTATATCCCGTCCTTTAATAAAATTGAGTCGGGTCTATCTCGAGCTCATTTTTCTGCCAAATACAATGACGTGAGGATATAATAAGGTCTTTTAATATTGCCAACCAAGAACTCAAAGTTGACAATATTAAAATGAAGTCGGCTTTATCCCGTCTTTTAAGACAATGGATTCGAGTCTATTACGAACCCACTTATGGGTCTATCCCATCTTTTTATACAACGATTTCGGGTCAAATCCCGAACACATTCTGAACCGAATATAGGAACTCAGTGATGAAGAAGGGTCGTTTAATATTGTCAACAAAGACTTCAAAGTTGACAATTTTAAAATTGAGTCGGGTCTATGCCGACATTTAGTAGAATAGATTCAAGTCTATCCCAAACCTATTATTGGTCTATCGCAAACGTACTTATGGGTCAATCCAATCTTTTTACACAATGGATTCGGGTCTATTCCGTACCCACTTAAGTACCGATCATCGAAACTGACTGATGGAACCTGACTTTTAATATTATCGACCAAGAATTCAAGGTTGACAATATTAAGATGAAGTCGGGTCTATCCCGTCTTTTAATACAATGGATTCGGGTCTATTTCGATCCCACTTATAGGACAATCCCATCTTTTGATACAATGGATTCGGGTTTATCCCGAACCCACTCGCGAGCCGAATATCAAAAATCACTAATGCAACGGGGCTTTCAATATTGTTAACCGAATATAGTGATTCAAAAATGAAGTAGGGTCGTTTATTATTGTCAACAAAGAATTCAAGGTTGACAATATTAAAATGGAGTCAGGTCTATCCGCCTTGTAGTACAACAGATTCGGGTCTATCCCGAACCCATTATTGGCTTATCGCAAACTTACTCATGGGTCTATCCCATCTTTTTACACAATGGATTCGGGTCTATCCCGAACACATATTTGTACCGAACATCGAAACTAACTGATGGAACAAGACTTTTAATATTACCAACCAAGAATTCAAGGTTGATAATATTAAAATGAAGTCGGGTCTATCCCGTGTTTTAATACAATGGATTCGGGTCTATCCCGATCCCACTTATAGGCCTATCCCATCTTTTAATTTAATGGATTTGGGTTTATCCCGAACCAAATATCAAAACTCACTAATGCAAAAGGGCATTCAAGGTTGACAATATGAAAATGGAATCGAGTCTATCCCGTCTTTTAATAAAATGGAGTTGGGCTTATCCCGAACCCATTCTTGTGACGAATACAATGAATTGAGGATGCAATAAGGTCTTTTAATATTGTCAACCATGAATTCAAAGTTGACAATATTATAATGGAGTCGGGTCTATTTCGTCTTTTAGTACAATGGATTCGGGTCTATACCGATTCTACTTATGGGTCTATTCCATCTTTTTACACAATGATTCGGGTCTATCCCATAAATATTCCTGAACCGAACAACGAGAGTCAATGATGCAACAAGATCTTTTAATATTGTTAACCAAGAAATCAAAATTTACATATAAAAATTGGAATCGGGTCTATCCCGTCCTTAAATAAATTTTTGTCGGGTCTATCCCGAGCTCATTCTTCTTCCGAATACAATGATGTGAGGATGCAATAAGGGCTTTTAAGATTGCCAACCAAGAATTCAAAGTTAACAATATTAATATAAAGTCGGGTCTATCTCGTCTTTTAATAGAATGGATTCGGGCCTATCCCTAACCCACCTATGGGTATATCCCATCTTTTTATACAACGAATTCGAGTCTATCCCGAATATTGGAACTCAGTGATGAAGAAGGGTCATTTAGTATTGTTAACAAAGAATTCAAGGTTGACAATATTAAATGTAGCCGGGTTTATCCCGAACCCATTATTGGTCTATCGTGAATCTACTTATGGGTCAATCCCATCTTTTTACACAATGGATTCGGGTCTATCTCGAACACACTTCTCTACCGAACATCAAAACTCACTGATGGAACATGACTTTTAATATTACCAACCAAGAATTCAAGGTTGACAATATTAAAATGAAGTGGAGTCTATCCCGTCTTTTAATACAATGGATTCGGGTCTTTCCCGATCCCACTTATGGGTCTATCCCATCTTTTGATACAATGGATTCGGGTCTATCCCCAACCCACTCCCGAGCCGAATATAAAAAATCACTAATGCAACTGGGCTTTCAATATTCTCAACAAAGAATTTAAGGTTGACAATATTAAAATGGAATGGGGTCTATTCTGTTTTTATTAAAATGGAGTTTGGTCTATCCCGAACCCATTGTTGAGCCGAATACAATGACGTGAGGATGCAATAAGGTCTTTTAATATTGTCAACCGTGAATTCAAAGGGGAAAATATTAAAATGGAGTCGAGTCTATCTCGTCTTTTAATGCAATGGATTCGGGTCTATCTCGAATCCAGTTAGTTATAGGTCTATCAAATGGATTCGGGTCTATCCCGAACCCAATTATGAACCGAATATCATGAGTCACTAATGAAATAGGATCTTTTAATATTGTTAACCAAGAATTCAAAATTGACATATATAAATTGGAATCGGGTCTATCCCGTCCTTTAATAAAATTGAGTCGGATCTTTCCCGAGCTCATTTGTTTTGTCGAATAAAATGATGTGAGGATGCAATAATGTATTTTAATATTGCCAACCAAGAATTCAAATGTTGACAATATTAAAATAAAGTCGGGTCTATCCCATCTTTTAGGTCTATCCCGAACCCACTTATGGGTCTATCCCATCTTTTCATACAATGAATTCGGGTATATCACGAACCATTCTGAACCGAATATAGGAACTCAGTGATGAAGCGGGGGGTCATTTAATATTTTCAACAAAGAATTCAAGGTTGAAAATAATAAAATGGAGTCGGGTCTATCCTTTCTTTTAATACAATAGATTCGAGTCTATCCCGAACCCATTATTGGTCTATCGCAAACCTACATATGGGTCTATCCCATGCTTTTGCAACATGGATTCGGGTCTATCCTGAACCCACTTCTGTACCGAACATCAAAACTCACTCATGGATTACCAACCAAGAATTCAAGGTTGATAATATTAAAATGAAGTCGGGTCTATCCCGTGTTTTAGTACAATGGATTCGGGTCTATCCCGATCCCACTTAGAGGTCGATCCCATCTTTTATCTTAATGGATTTGGGTTTATCCCGAGCCAAATATCAAAATTCACTAATGCAAAAGGGCATTCAAGGTTGACAATATGAAAATGGAATCGAGTCTATTCCGTCTTTTAATAAAATGGAGTTGGGCTTATCCCGAACCCATTCTTGTGACGAATACAATGAATTGAGGATGCAATAAGGTCTTTTAATATTGTCAACCATGAATTCAAAGTTGACAATATTATAATGGAGTCGGGTCTATTTCGTCTTTTAGTACAATGGATTCGGGTCTATACCGAATCTACTTATGCGTCTATTCCATCTTTTTACACAATAATTCGGGTCTACCCCATAAATATTCCTGAACCGAATAACGAGAGTCAATGATGCAACAAGATCTTTTAATATTGTTAACCAAGAAATCAAAATTTACATATAAAAATTGGAATCAGGTCTATCTCGTCCATAAATAAATTTGTGTCGGGTCTATCCCAAGCTCATTCTTCTTCTGAATACAATGATGTGAGGATGCAATAAGGGCTTTTAAGATTGCCAACCAAGAATTCAAAGTTAACAATATTAATATAAAGTCGGGTCTATCCCGTCTTTTAATACAATGGATTCGGGCCTATCCCGAACCCACTTATGGGTATATCCCATTTTTTTATACAATGAATTCGAGTCTATCCCAAACACATTATGAACTGAATATTGGAACTCAGTGATGAAGAAGGGTCATTTAGTATTGTTAACAAAGAATTCAAGGTTGACAATATTAAATGTAGCCGGGTTTATCCCGAACCCATTATTGGTCTATCGTGAATCTACTTATGGGTCAATCCCATCTTTTTACACAATGGATTCGGGTCTATCTCGAACACACTTCTCTACCGAACATCAAAACTCACTGATGGAACATGACTTTTAATATTACCAACCAAGAATTCAAGGTTGACAATATTAAAATGAAGTGGAGTCTATCCCGTCTTTTAATACAATGGATTCGGGTCTTTCCCGATCCCACTTATGGGTCTATCCCATCTTTTGATACAATGGATTCGGGTCTATCCCCAACCCACTCCCGAGCCGAATATAAAAAATCACTAATGCAACTGGGCTTTCAATATTCTCAACAAAGAATTTAAGGTTGACAATATTAAAATGGAATGGGGTCTATTCTGTTTTTATTAAAATGGAGTTTGGTCTATCCCGAACCCATTGTTGAGCCGAATACAATGACGTGAGGATGCAATAAGGTCTTTTAATATTGTCAACCGTGAATTCAAAGGGGAAAATATTAAAATGGAGTCGAGTCTATCTCGTCTTTTAATGCAATGGATTCGGGTCTATCTCGAATCCAGTTAGTTATAGGTCTATCAAATGGATTCGGGTCTATCCCGAACCCAATTATGAACCGAATATCATGAGTCACTAATGAAATAGGATCTTTTAATATTGTTAACCAAGAATTCAAAATTGACATATATAAATTGGAATCGGGTCTATCCCGTCCTTTAATAAAATTGAGTCGGATCTTTCCCGAGCTCATTTGTTTTGTCGAATAAAATGATGTGAGGATGCAATAATGTATTTTAATATTGCCAACCAAGAATTCAAATGTTGACAATATTAAAATAAAGTCGGGTCTATCCCATCTTTTAGGTCTATCCCGAACCCACTTATGGGTCTATCCCATCTTTTCATACAATGAATTCGGGTATATCACGAACCATTCTGAACCGAATATAGGAACTCAGTGATGAAGCGGGGGGTCATTTAATATTTTCAACAAAGAATTCAAGGTTGAAAATAATAAAATGGAGTCGGGTCTATCCTTTCTTTTAATACAATAGATTCGAGTCTATCCCGAACCCATTATTGGTCTATCGCAAACCTACATATGGGTCTATCCCATGCTTTTGCAACATGGATTCGGGTCTATCCTGAACCCACTTCTGTACCGAACATCAAAACTCACTGATGGATTACCAACCAAGAATTCAAGGTTGATAATATTAAAATGAAGTCGGGTCTATCCCGTGTTTTAGTACAATGGATTCGGGTCTATCCCGATCCCACTTAGAGGTCGATCCCATCTTTTATCTTAATGGATTTGGGTTTATCCCGAGCCAAATATCAAAATTCACTAATGCAAAAGGGCATTCAAGGTTGACAATATGAAAATGGAATCGAGTCTATTCCGTCTTTTAATAAAATGGAGTTGGGCTTATCCCGAACCCATTCTTGTGACGAATACAATGAATTGAGGATGCAATAAGGTCTTTTAATATTGTCAACCATGAATTCAAAGTTGACAATATTATAATGGAGTCGGGTCTATTTCGTCTTTTAGTACAATGGATTCGGGTCTATACCGAATCTACTTATGCGTCTATTCCATCTTTTTACACAATAATTCGGGTCTACCCCATAAATATTCCTGAACCGAATAACGAGAGTCAATGATGCAACAAGATCTTTTAATATTGTTAACCAAGAAATCAAAATTTACATATAAAAATTGGAATCAGGTCTATCTCGTCCATAAATAAATTTGTGTCGGGTCTATCCCAAGCTCATTCTTCTTCTGAATACAATGATGTGAGGATGCAATAAGGGCTTTTAAGATTGCCAACCAAGAATTCAAAGTTAACAATATTAATATAAAGTCGGGTCTATCCCGTCTTTTAATACAATGGATTCGGGCCTATCCCGAACCCACTTATGGGTATATCCCATTTTTTTATACAATGAATTCGAGTCTATCCCAAACACATTATGAACTGAATATTGGAACTCAGTGATGAAGAAGGGTCATTTAGTATTGTTAACAAAGAATTCAAGGTTGACAATATTAAATGTAGCCGGGTTTATCCCGAACCCATTATTGGTCTATCGTGAATCTACTTATGGGTCAATCCCATCTTTTTACACAATGGATTCGGGTCTATCTCGAACACACTTCTCTACCGAACATCAAAACTCACTGATGGAACATGACTTTTAATATTACCAACCAAGAATTCAAGGTTGACAATATTAAAATGAAGTGGAGTCTATCCCGTCTTTTAATACAATGGATTCGGGTCTTTCCCGATCCCACTTATGGGTCTATCCCATCTTTTGATACAATGGATTCGGGTCTATCCCCAACCCACTCCCGAGCCGAATATAAAAAATCACTAATGCAACTGGGCTTTCAATATTCTCAACAAAGAATTTAAGGTTGACAATATTAAAATGGAATGGGGTCTATTCTGTTTTTATTAAAATGGAGTTTGGTCTATCCCGAACCCATTGTTGAGCCGAATACAATGACGTGAGGATGCAATAAGGTCTTTTAATATTGTCAACCGTGAATTCAAAGGGGAAAATATTAAAATGGAGTCGAGTCTATCTCGTCTTTTAATGCAATGGATTCGGGTCTATCTCGAATCCAGTTAGTTATAGGTCTATCAAATGGATTCGGGTCTATCCCGAACCCAATTATGAACCGAATATCATGAGTCACTAATGAAATAGGATCTTTTAATATTGTTAACCAAGAATTCAAAATTGACATATATAAATTGGAATCGGGTCTATCCCGTCCTTTAATAAAATTGAGTCGGATCTTTCCCGAGCTCATTTGTTTTGTCGAATAAAATGATGTGAGGATGCAATAATGTATTTTAATATTGCCAACCAAGAATTCAAATGTTGACAATATTAAAATAAAGTCGGGTCTATCCCATCTTTTAGGTCTATCCCGAACCCACTTATGGGTCTATCCCATCTTTTCATACAATGAATTCGGGTATATCACGAACCATTCTGAACCGAATATAGGAACTCAGTGATGAAGCGGGGGGTCATTTAATATTTTCAACAAAGAATTCAAGGTTGAAAATAATAAAATGGAGTCGGGTCTATCCTTTCTTTTAATACAATAGATTCGAGTCTATCCCGAACCCATTATTGGTCTATCGCAAACCTACATATGGGTCTATCCCATGCTTTTGCAACATGGATTCGGGTCTATCCTGAACCCACTTCTGTACCGAACATCAAAACTCACTGATGGATTACCAACCAAGAATTCAAGGTTGATAATATTAAAATGAAGTCGGGTCTATCCCGTGTTTTAGTACAATGGATTCGGGTCTATCCCGATCCCACTTAGAGGTCGATCCCATCTTTTATCTTAATGGATTTGGGTTTATCCCGAGCCAAATATCAAAATTCACTAATGCAAAAGGGCATTCAAGGTTGACAATATGAAAATGGAATCGAGTCTATTCCGTCTTTTAATAAAATGGAGTTGGGCTTATCCCGAACCCATTCTTGTGACGAATACAATGAATTGAGGATGCAATAAGGTCTTTTAATATTGTCAACCATGAATTCAAAGTTGACAATATTATAATGGAGTCGGGTCTATTTCGTCTTTTAGTACAATGGATTCGGGTCTATACCGAATCTACTTATGCGTCTATTCCATCTTTTTACACAATAATTCGGGTCTACCCCATAAATATTCCTGAACCGAATAACGAGAGTCAATGATGCAACAAGATCTTTTAATATTGTTAACCAAGAAATCAAAATTTACATATAAAAATTGGAATCAGGTCTATCTCGTCCATAAATAAATTTGTGTCGGGTCTATCCCAAGCTCATTCTTCTTCTGAATACAATGATGTGAGGATGCAATAAGGGCTTTTAAGATTGCCAACCAAGAATTCAAAGTTAACAATATTAATATAAAGTCGGGTCTATCCCGTCTTTTAATACAATGGATTCGGGCCTATCCCGAACCCACTTATGGGTATATCCCATTTTTTTATACAATGAATTCGAGTCTATCCCAAACACATTATGAACTGAATATTGGAACTCAGTGATGAAGAAGGGTCATTTAGTATTGTTAACAAAGAATTCAAGGTTGACAATATTAAATGTAGCCGGGTTTATCCCGAACCCATTATTGGTCTATCGTGAATCTACTTATGGGTCAATCCCATCTTTTTACACAATGGATTCGGGTCTATCTCGAACACACTTCTCTACCGAACATCAAAACTCACTGATGGAACATGACTTTTAATATTACCAACCAAGAATTCAAGGTTGACAATATTAAAATGAAGTGGAGTCTATCCCGTCTTTTAATACAATGGATTCGGGTCTTTCCCGATCCCACTTATGGGTCTATCCCATCTTTTGATACAATGGATTCGGGTCTATCCCCAACCCACTCCCGAGCCGAATATAAAAAATCACTAATGCAACTGGGCTTTCAATATTCTCAACAAAGAATTTAAGGTTGACAATATTAAAATGGAATGGGGTCTATTCTGTTTTTATTAAAATGGAGTTTGGTCTATCCCGAACCCATTGTTGAGCCGAATACAATGACGTGAGGATGCAATAAGGTCTTTTAATATTGTCAACCGTGAATTCAAAGGGGAAAATATTAAAATGGAGTCGAGTCTATCTCGTCTTTTAATGCAATGGATTCGGGTCTATCTCGAATCCAGTTAGTTATAGGTCTATCAAATGGATTCGGGTCTATCCCGAACCCAATTATGAACCGAATATCATGAGTCACTAATGAAATAGGATCTTTTAATATTGTTAACCAAGAATTCAAAATTGACATATATAAATTGGAATCGGGTCTATCCCGTCCTTTAATAAAATTGAGTCGGATCTTTCCCGAGCTCATTTGTTTTGTCGAATAAAATGATGTGAGGATGCAATAATGTATTTTAATATTGCCAACCAAGAATTCAAATGTTGACAATATTAAAATAAAGTCGGGTCTATCCCATCTTTTAGGTCTATCCCGAACCCACTTATGGGTCTATCCCATCTTTTCATACAATGAATTCGGGTATATCACGAACCATTCTGAACCGAATATAGGAACTCAGTGATGAAGCGGGGGGTCATTTAATATTTTCAACAAAGAATTCAAGGTTGAAAATAATAAAATGGAGTCGGGTCTATCCTTTCTTTTAATACAATAGATTCGAGTCTATCCCGAACCCATTATTGGTCTATCGCAAACCTACATATGGGTCTATCCCATGCTTTTGCAACATGGATTCGGGTCTATCCTGAACCCACTTCTGTACCGAACATCAAAACTCACTGATGGATTACCAACCAAGAATTCAAGGTTGATAATATTAAAATGAAGTCGGGTCTATCCCGTGTTTTAGTACAATGGATTCGGGTCTATCCCGATCCCACTTAGAGGTCGATCCCATCTTTTATCTTAATGGATTTGGGTTTATCCCGAGCCAAATATCAAAATTCACTAATGCAAAAGGGCATTCAAGGTTGACAATATGAAAATGGAATCGAGTCTATTCCGTCTTTTAATAAAATGGAGTTGGGCTTATCCCGAACCCATTCTTGTGACGAATACAATGAATTGAGGATGCAATAAGGTCTTTTAATATTGTCAACCATGAATTCAAAGTTGACAATATTATAATGGAGTCGGGTCTATTTCGTCTTTTAGTACAATGGATTCGGGTCTATACCGAATCTACTTATGCGTCTATTCCATCTTTTTACACAATAATTCGGGTCTACCCCATAAATATTCCTGAACCGAATAACGAGAGTCAATGATGCAACAAGATCTTTTAATATTGTTAACCAAGAAATCAAAATTTACATATAAAAATTGGAATCAGGTCTATCTCGTCCATAAATAAATTTGTGTCGGGTCTATCCCAAGCTCATTCTTCTTCTGAATACAATGATGTGAGGATGCAATAAGGGCTTTTAAGATTGCCAACCAAGAATTCAAAGTTAACAATATTAATATAAAGTCGGGTCTATCCCGTCTTTTAATACAATGGATTCGGGCCTATCCCGAACCCACTTATGGGTATATCCCATTTTTTTATACAATGAATTCGAGTCTATCCCAAACACATTATGAACTGAATATTGGAACTCAGTGATGAAGAAGGGTCATTTAGTATTGTTAACAAAGAATTCAAGGTTGACAATATTAAATGTAGCCGGGTTTATCCCGAACCCATTATTGGTCTATCGTGAATCTACTTATGGGTCAATCCCATCTTTTTACACAATGGATTCGGGTCTATCTCGAACACACTTCTCTACCGAACATCAAAACTCACTGATGGAACATGACTTTTAATATTACCAACCAAGAATTCAAGGTTGACAATATTAAAATGAAGTCGAGTCTATCATGTCTTTTAATACAATGGATTCGGGTCTTTCCCGATCCCACTTATGGGTCTATCCCATCTTTTGATACAATGGATTCGGGTCTATCCCCAACCCACTCCCGAGCCGAATATAAAAAATCACTAATGTGGGCTTTCAATATTCTCAACAAAGAATTTAAGGTTAACAATATTAAAATGGAATGGGGTCTATTCTGTTTTTATTAAAATGGAGTTTGGTCTATCCCGAACCCATTGTTGAGCCGAATACAATGACGTGATGATGCAATAAGGTCTTTTAATATTGTCAACCGTGAATTCAAAGGGGAAAATATTAAAATGGAGTCGGGTCTATCCCCTCTTTTAATGCAATGCATTCGGGTCTATCTCGAATCCAGTTAGTTATAGGTCTATCGAATGGATTCGGGTCTATCCCGAACCCAATTATGAACCGAATATCATGAGTCACTAATGAAATAGGATCTTTTAATATTGTTAACCAAGAATTCAAAATTGACATATATAAATTGGAATCGGGTCTATCCCGTCCTTTAATAAAATTGAGTCGGATCTTTCCCGAGCTCATTTGTTTTGTCGAATAAAATGATGTGAGGATGCAATAATGTATTTTAATATTGCCAACCAAGAATTCAAATGTTGACAATATTAAAATAAAGTCGGGTCTATCCCATCTTTTAGGTCTATCCCGAACCCACTTATGGGTCTATCCCATCTTTTCATACAATGAATTCGGGTATATCACGAACCATTCTGAACCGAATATAGGAACTCAGTGATGAAGCGGGGGGTCATTTAATATTTTCAACAAAGAATTCAAGGTTGAAAATAATAAAATGGAGTCGGGTCTATCCTTTCTTTTAATACAATAGATTCGAGTCTATCCCGAACCCATTATTGGTCTATCGCAAACCTACATATGGGTCTATCCCATGTTTTTGCAACATGGATTCGGGTCTATCCTGAACCCACTTCTGTACCGAACATCAAAACTCACTGATGGATTACCAACCAAGAATTCAAGGTTGATAATATTAAAATGAAGTCGGGTCTATCCCGTGTTTTAATACAATGGATTCGGGTCTATCCCGATCCCACTTAGAGGTCGATCCCATCTTTTATCTTAATGGATTTGGGTTTATCCCGAGCCAAATATCAAAATTCACTAATGCAAAAGGGCATTCAAGGTTGACAATATGAAAATGGAATCGAGTCTATCCCGTCTTTTAATAAAATGGAGTTGGGCTTATCCCGAACCCATTCTTGTGACGAATACAATGAATTGAGGATGCAATAAGGTCTTTTAATATTGTCAACCATGAATTCAAAGTTGACAATATTATAATGGAGTCGGGTCTATTTCGTCTTTTAGTACAATGGATTCGGGTCTATACCGAATCTACTTATGCGTCTATTCCATCTTTTTACACAATGATTCGGGTCTACCCCATAAATATTCCTGAACCGAATAGCGAGAGTCAATGATGCAACAAGATCTTTTAATATTGTTAACCAAGAAATCAAAATTTACATATAAAAATTGGAATCAGGTCTATCTCGTCCATAAATAAATTTGTGTCGGGTCTATCCCAAGCTCATTCTTCTTCCGAATACAATGATGTGAGGATGCAATAAGGGCTTTTAAGATTGCCAACCAAGAATTCAAAGTTAACAATATTAATATAAAGTCGGGTCTATCCCGTCTTTTAATACAATGGATTCGGGCCTATCCCGAACCCACTTATGGGTATATCCCATCTTTTTATACAATGAATTCGAGTCTATCCCAAACACATTATGAACTGAATATTGGAACTCAGTGATGAAGAAGGGTCATTTAGTATTGTTAACAAAGAATTCAAGGTTGACAATATTAAATGTAGCCGGGTTTATCCCGAACCCATTATTGGTCTATCGTGAATCTACTTATGGGTCAATCCCATCTTTTTACACAATGGATTCGGGTCTATCTCGAACACACTTCTCTACCGAACATCAAAACTCACTGATGGAACATGACTTTTAATATTACCAACCAAGAATTCAAGGTTGACAATATTAAAATGAAGTCGAGTCTATCCCGTCTTTTAATACAATGGATTCGGGTCTTTCCCGATCCCACTTATGGGTCTATCCCATCTTTTGATACAATGGATTCGGGTCTATCCCCAACCCACTCCCGAGCCGAATATAAAAAATCACTAATGTGGGCTTTCAATATTCTCAACAAAGAATTTAAGGTTAACAATATTAAAATGGAATGGGGTCTATTCTGTTTTTATTAAAATGGAGTTTGGTCTATCCCGAACCCATTGTTGAGCCGAATACAATGATGTGATGATGCAATAAGGTCTTTTAATATTGTCAACCGTGAATTCAAAGGGGAAAATATTAAAATGGAGTCGGGTCTATCCCCTCTTTTAATGCAATGCATTCGGGTCTATCTCGAATCCAGTTAGTTATAGGTCTATCGAATGGATTCGGGTCTATCCCGAACCCAATTATGAACCGCATATCATGAGTCACTAATGAAATAGGATCTTTTAATATTGTTAACCAAGAATTCAAAATTGACATATATAAATTGGAATCGGGTATATCCCGTCCTTTAATAAAATTGAGTCGGATCTTTCCCGAGCTCATTTTTTTTGTCTAATAAAATGATGTGAGGATGCAATAAGTTATTTTAATATTGCCAACCAAGAATTCAAATTTTGACAATATTAAAATAAAGTCGGGTCTATCCCATCTTTTAGGCCTGTCCCGAACCCACTTATGGGTCTATCCCATCTTTTCACACAATGAATTCGGGTATATCACGAACCATTCTGAACCGAATATAGGAACTCAGTAATGAAGCGGGGTCATTTAATATTTTCAACAAAGAATTCAAGGTTGAAAATAATAAAATGGAGTCGGGTCTATCCTTTCTTTTAATACAATAGATTCGAGTCTATCCCGAACCCATTATTGGTTTATCGCAAACCTACATATGGGTCTATCCCATGTTTTTGCAACATGGATTCGGGTCTATCTTGAACCCACTTTTGTACCGCACATCAAAACTCACTGATGGATACCAACCAAAAATTCAAGGTTGACAATAATAAAGTGAAGTCGGGTCTACCCCGTCTTTTAATACAATGGATTCGGGTCTTTCCCGAACCCATTCTTGTGTCGAATACAATGACTTCAGGATGAAATTATGTCTTTTAATATTGTCAACTATGAATTCAAAGTTGATAATATTAAATTGGAATCGGGTCTATACAGTATTTAAAAAAATGGGTTCGAGTCTATTCTGAATCCACTTATGGGTCTATCACATCTTTTTACACAATGGATTCGGGTCTATTCCGAACCAATTTCTGAACCGAATATCAGGAGTCACTAATGCAACATGATTTTTTAATATTGTTAACCAAGAATTCAAAATTGGAATAAAAATTGGAATCGAGTCTATCCCGTCTGTTAATAAAATTGAGTCGGGTCTATCCCATGCTCAATCTTGTGCCCAATACAATGGCGTGAGGATGCAATAAGGTCTTTTAATATTTCCAACCAAGAATTCAAAGTTGACAATATTAAAATAAAGTCGATTCTATCCCGTCTTTTAATACAATTGATTCGGGTCTATCCCGAACCCACTTATGTGTTTATCCCATCTTTTTATACAATGAATTCGGGTCTATCCCGAACCCATTCTGAACCGAACCTAGTGACTCATTGATGAAGCCAGGTCGTTTATTATTGTCAAGAAAGAATTCAAGGTTGACAATATTAAAATGGAGTCGGGTCTATCCGTCTTTTAGTACAATAGATTCGGGTCTATACCGAACCCATTATTGGTCTATCTCAAACCTACTTATGGGTCTATTCCATCTTTTTACACAATGGATTCGGGTATCTCCCGAACCCACTTATGTACCGAACATCAAAACTCACTGATGTAACAAGACTTTTAATATTACAAAACAAGAATTCAAGGTTGTTAATATTAAAATGAAGTCGGGTCTATCTCGTGTTTTAATAGAATGGGTTCGTGTCAATCCCGATCCCACTCCCAATCCGAATATCAAAAATCACTAATGCAACAGGGCTTTCAATGATGTCAACCAAGAATTCAAGGTTGACAATATTAAAATGGAATCGGATCTATCCCATCTTATAATAAAATTGAGTCGGGTCTAACCCAAACTCATTCTCATGCCGAATACAGTGACGTGAGGATGCAATAAGGTCTTTTATTATTGTCAACGTTGAATTCAAAGATGACAATATTAAAATGGAGTCGGGTCTATCCCGTCTTTTAATACAATGGATTCGGGTCTATCCCGAATCCACTTATTAGTCTATCCCATCTTTTTACACAGTGGATTCGGTTTTATCCCGAACCCTTTTCTAAACCGAATATCAAGAGTTACTGATGCAAAGGGATATTTTAATATTGCTAACCAAGAATTCAAAATTGATAAAAAAAATTGGAATCGGGTCTATCCCGAGCTCATTCTTGGGTCGAATACAATGACGGGAGGATGCAATAAGGTTTTTTAATATTGCCTACTAAGAATTCAAAGTTGACAATATTAAAATGGAATCGGGTCTATCCCGTTTTTTAATACAATGGATTTGGGTCTATCCCGAATCCACTTATTGGTTTATCCCATCTTTTTACACGATGGATTCGGGTCTATCTCGAACCCATTTCCGAACCGAATATCGGGAGTCACTGATGCAACTGGATAACCCGACTCCAAAATTGAGTCGGATCTATCCCGAGCTCATTCTTGAGCCGAATACAATGACGTGATGATGCAATAAGGTATTTTAATATTTCAAACCAAGATTTCAAAGTTGACAATAATAAAATAAAGCCGAGTCCATCTCGTCTTTTAAATACAATTGATTCGCGTCTATCCCGAACCCACTTATGGGTTTATCCCATCTTTTTACACAATGAATTCGGGTCTATCCCGAACCCATTCTAAACCGAATATAGGAACTCAGTGATGAAGCAAGGTCGTTTGATATTGTTAACAAAGAGTTCAAGGTGTACAATATTAAAGTGGAGTCGGGTCTATCACATCTTTTAGTACAATAGATTCAGGTCTATCCCGAACCCAGTTCTATTCCGAACATCGAAACTCACTGATGGAACAAGACTTTTAATATTACCAACGAACAATTCAAGGTTGGCAATATTAAAATGAAGTTGGGTCTATCCCATTTTTTAATACAATGGATTCGGGTCAATAGCGAACCCACTTATTGGTCAATCCCATCTTTTGATACAATGGATTCGGGTCTATCTCGAACCCACTACCGAGCAGAATATAAAAAATCAATAATGCAAATGACTTTCAATATTGTCAACCAAGAATTCAAGGTTGACAATATTAAAATGGAATCGGGTCTATCCCGTCTTTTAATAAAATGGAGTCGGGTCTATCCCGAACCCTTTCTTGTGCCAAATAGAATGACGTGAAAATGCAATAAGATCTTTTATTATTGTCAACCATGAATTCAAAATAGACAATATTAAAATGGAGTCGGGTCTATCTCGTCTTTTAATACAATGGATTCAGGTCTATCCCTAATCAACTTATGGTTTATCCTATCTTTTTACACAATAGATTCGAGTCTATCCCGAACCCATTTCTGAGCAGAATATCGAGAGTCACAGATGCAACAGGATCTTTTAATATTGTTAACCAATAATTCAAAATTGACATATAAAAATTGGAATCAGGTCTATCCCATCTTTTATTAAAATTGAGTCGAGTCTATCCCGAGCTCATTCTTGTGCCGAATATGATGACGTGAGTATAAGGTCTTTGAATATTTCCAACCAAGAATTCAAAGTTGACATTATTAAAATAAAGTCGGGTCTATCCCGTCTTTTAATACAATGGATTCTGGCCTATCCAGAACCCACTTATGGGTCTTTCCCATGTTTTTATACAATGAATTTGAGTCTATCTCGAACCCATTATGAACAGAATATAGGAACTCAGTTATAAAGCAGGGAAGTTTAATATTGTCAACAAAGAATTCAAGGTTGAAAATATTAAAATGCAGTTGGATCTATCTCGTCTTATAGTACAATAGATTCGGGTCTATCCGAAACCCATTATTGTTCTATTGCGAACTTACTTATGTGTCTATCCCATATTTTTACACAATGGATTCGGTTCAATCCCAAACCCACTTCTATACCAAACATCGAAACTCACTGAAGGGACGTAACTTTTATTATCACAAAGAATTCAAGATTGACAATATTAAAATGAAGTCGGGTCTATCCCGTTGTTTAATACAATGAATTCGGATCTATCCCGATTCCACTTATGGGTCTATCCCATCTTTTGATACAATGGATTCGGGGCTATCCCGATTCCACTTATGGGTCTTTTCCAGTCTCCAGCCGAATATAAAAAATAACTAATGCAATAGGGCTTTCAATATTGTCAACCAAGAATTCAAGGTTGACAATATTAAAATGGAATCAAGTCTATCCAATCTTTTAATAAAATAGAGTCGGGTCTATCCCAAACCCATTCTCATGCCGAATACAATGACGTGAGGATGCAATAAGGTTTTTTAATATTGTTAACCAAGAATTCAAATTGACATAAAAAATGGAATCGAGTCTATCCTGAGCTCATTCTTGTGTCGAATACAATGACGTGAGGATGCAATAAGGTTTTTTAATATTTCCTAATAAAAATTCAAATTTGAAAATATTAAAATAAAGTAGAGTCTATCCCGTATTTTAATACAATGAATTCGGGTCTATCCAGAACCCACTTATGAGTATTATCCCATTTCATACAAGGAATTCGGGTCTACCCCGAACCCATTCTGAACCGAATATAGGAACTCAATGATGAAGCAGGGTCGTTTAATATTGTCAACAAAGAATTCAAGGTTGACAATATTAAAATATAGTCGGGTCTATCCCGTCTTTTAGTACAATAGATTCCGGTCTATCCAGTCCTTTAGTACAATAGATTCGGGTCTATCCCGAACTCATTATTGGTCTATCACGAACCTACTTATGGGTCTATCTCATCTTTTTACACAATGCATTCGGATCTATCTCGAACCCACTTCTATACTGAACATTGAAACTCACTGATGGAACAAGACTTTTAATATTACAAAGAATTCTCACGGTTGACAATATTAAAACGAAGTCAGGTCTATCCGTTTTTTAATACAATGGATTCGAGTCTATCCCGATCCCACTTATGGGTCTATCCGATCTTTTTACACAATCGATTCGGGTCTATCCCGAACCCACTCCAAAGTTGAATATAAAATTCACTAATTCAATAAAGTTTTCAATATTCTCAACCAAGAATTCAAGGTTGAAAATATTAAAATGGAATCGGGCCTATCCCGTCTTTTAATAAAATTGAGTCGGGTCTATCCCAAGCTAGTTCTTGTTCCAAATACAATGACGTGAGGATGCAATAAGGTCTTTTAATATTGCCAATCAAGAATTCAAACTTGAACATATTAAAATAAAGTCGGGTCTATCCCGTCTTTTAATACAATGGATTCAGAACTATATCGAACCCACCTATCGCTCTATCCCACCTTTTAATACAATGAATTCGGGTCTATGCCGAACCCATTCTAAACCAAATATAGGAACTCAGTAATGAAGCAGGGTCGTTTAATATTGTCAACAAAAAATTCAAGGTTGACAATATTAAAATGGAGTCGGGTCTATCCCGTCTTTTAGTACGATAGATTCGAGTCTATCCCGAACCCATTAATGGTATATCGCGAACATACTTATGGGTCTATCCCATTTTTTTACACAATGGATTGGGTTCTATTCCGAACCCACTTTTATACCGAACACCGAAACTCACTGATTGAACATGACTTTTAATACTACCCACAGAGAATTCAAGGTTGACAATATTAAAATGAAGTCGGGTCTATCTCGTCTATTAATACAATGGAGTCAGGTCTATCTAGTCTTTTAGTACAATAGATTCGGGTCTATCCCGAACTCATTATTGGTCTATCGCGAACCTACTTATGGGTCTATCTCATCTTTTTTATACAATGGATTAGGGTCAATCTCGAACCCACTTCTATACCGAACATCGAAATCACTAATGGAACATGACTTTTAATATTACCAAGAATTCTCACGGTTGACAATATTAAAATGAAGTCGGGTCTATCCCATCTTTTAATACAATGGATTCGAGTCTATCCCGATCCCACTTATGGGTCTATCCCATCTTTTTACACAATGGATTCGGGTATTTTGCGAACCCACTCCCAAGTTGAATATAAAAATCACAAATGCAACAAAGTTTTCTATATTGTCAACCAAGAATTCGAGGTTGAAAATATTAAAATAGAATCGGGTCTATCCTGAACCCATTCTTCTGTCGAATACAATGACGTGTGGATGCAATAAGGTCTTTCAATATTGTCAACCATGAATTCAAAGTAGACAATATTAAAATGGAATTGGGTCTATCCCATCTTTTGATACAATTGATTTGGGTCTATCCCGGATCCACTAATCGATCTATCCCATCTTTTTACCCAATGGATTCGGATCTATCCCGAACCCATTTCTGAACCGAATATCGGGAGTCGCTGATGCAACATGATCTTTTAATATTGTTAACCAAGAATTCAAAATTGACATATAAAAATTGGAATCGGGTCTATCTCGCCTTTTAATAAAATTGAGTCGGGTCTATCCCAAGCTCATTCTTGTGCCGAATACAATGACGTGAGGATGCAAAAAGGTCTTTTAATATTGTCAATCAAGAATTCAAAGTTGACAATATTAAAATGGAGTCGGGTCTATCCCGACTTTTAAATCAATGGATTCGGGCCTATCCCAAATCCACTTATGGGTCTATCCCATCTTTTTACACAATGGATTTGGGTCTATCCCAAACCCATTTCTGAACCGAATATCGGGAGTCACTGAGGCAAAAAGATCTTTTAATATTGTTAACCAAGAATTCAAAATTGACATATAAAAATTGGAATCGGGTTTATCCCGTCTTTCAATAAATTTAAGTCAGGTCTATCCCAAGCTCATTCTTGTGCCAAATACAATGACGTGATGATGCAATAAGGACTTTTAATATTGCCAAATAAGAATTAAAAGTTGACAATATTAAAATAAAGTCAGGTCTATCCCGTATTGTAATACAATGGATTCGGGTCTATCCCGAACCCACTGATGGGTCTATCCCATCTTTTTATACAATGAATTCTAGTCTATTCCGAACCCATTCTAAATCAAATATAGGAACTCAGTAATGTAGCATGGTCATTTAATATTGTCAACAAAAAATTCAAGGTTGACAATATTAAAATGGAGTCGGGTCTATCCCGTCTTTTAGTACAATAGATTCGAGTCTATCCCGAACCCATTATTGGTATATTGCGATCCTACTTATGGGTCTATCCCATTTTTTTACACAATGGATTCGAGTCTATCCCGATCCCACTTTTATACCAAACATCGAAACTCACTGATGGAACACAAATTTTATTACTACCGACAGAGAATTCAAGGTTGACAATATTAAAATGAAGTTGGGTCTATCCCGTCTATTAATACAATGGAGTCGGGTCTATCCCATCTTTAGTACAATAGATTCGGGTATATCCCGAACTCATTATTGGTCTATCGCGAACCTACTTATGGGTTTCTATCTCATCTTTTTACCCAATGGATTCGGGTCTATCTCGAACCCACTTCTATACCGAACATCGAAACTCACTAATGGAATAGGACTTTCAATATTACCAAGAATTCTCACGATTGACAATATTAAAATGAAGTCGGGTCTATCCCGATTTTTAATACAATGGATTCGAGTCTATCCCGATTCCACTTATTGGTCTATCCCATCTTTTTACACAATGGATTCGGGTCTATCCCAAACCCATTTTTTAACCGAATATCGGGAGTCGCTGATGCAAAATGATCTTTTAATATTGTTAACCAAGAATTCAAAAATGACATATAAAAATAAGAATCGGGTCTATCCCGTCTTTTTATAAAATTGAGTCGAGTCTATCCCAAACTCATTCTTGTGGTGAATACAATGACGTGAGGATCCAATAAGGTCTTTTAATAATTCCAATCAAGAATTCAAAGTTGACAATATTAAAATAAAGTCGGGTCTATCCCGTATTTTAATACAATGGATTCGGGACTATACCGAACCCACTTATGGCTCTATCCCATCTTTTTATACAATGAATTCGGGTCTATTCCGAAACCATTTTAAACCAAATATAGGAACTTAGTAATGAAGCGTCATTTAATATTGTGAACAAAAAATTCAAGGTTGACAATATTAAAATGGAGTCGGGTCTATCCCATCTTTTAGTACAATAGATTCGAGTCTATCCTGAACCCATTATTGGTATATCGCGAACCAACTTATGGGTCTATCCCATTTTTTTACACAATGGATTCGGGTCTATCCCGATTCCACTTTTAAACCGAACATCGAAACTCACTGATGGAACATGACTTTTAATACTACTGACAGAGAATTCAAGGTTGACAATATTAAAATGAAGTCGGGTCTATCCCGTCTATTAATACAATGGAGTCGGGTCTATCTCGTCTTTTAGTACAATAGATTCGGGCCTATCCCGAACTCATTAATGGTCCATCGCGAACCTACATTTGGGCATATCTTATCTTTTTACACAATGGATTCGGGTATATCTTGAACCCACTTCTATATCGAACATCGAAACTCCCTGATGGAACTGGACTTTTAATATTACCAAGAATTCTCGCGGTTGACAATATTAAAATGAAGTTGGCTCTATCCCGTCTTTTAATACAATGGATTCGTGTATATCCCGATCCAACTTATGGGTCTATCCCATCTATTTACACAATGGATACGGGTCTATCTCGTACCCACTCCCAAGTTGAATATAAAAATCACTAATGCAACAAAGTTTTCAATATTGTCAACCAAGAATTCAAGGTTGAAAATATTAAAATGGAACCGGGTCTATCCTAAACCCATTCTTGTGTCGAATACAATGACGTGAGGATGCAATATGGTCTTTTAATATTGTCAACCATGAATTCAAAGTTGACAATATTAAAATGGAATCGGGTCTATCCCGTATTTTTATACAATGGATTCGGGTCTATCCCGAATCCACTTATGGGTTTATTCCATCTTTTAAACAATAGATTCGGGTCTATCCCGAACCCATTTCTGAACCGAATATCTGGAGCCGCTGATGCAACATGATCTTTTTATATTGTTAACCAAGAATTCAAAATTGACATATAAAAATTGGAATCGGGTCTATGCCGTCTTTTAATAAAATTTAGTCGGGTCTATCACAAGCTCATTCTTGTGCCGATTACAATGACGTGAGGATGCAATAAGGACTTTTAATATTGTCAATCAGGAATTCGAAGTTGACAATATTAAAATAAAGTCGGGTCTATCCCGTCTTTTAATACAATGGATCAGGACTATCCCGAACCCACGTATCGCTCTATCCCATCTTTTTATACAATGAATTCGGGTCTATTCCGAACCCAACTTAAACAAAATATAGGAACTCAGTAATGAAGCTGGGTCGTTTAATATTGTCAACAAAAAATTCAAGGTTGACAATATTAAAATGGAGTCGGGTCTATCCTGTCTTTTAGTACAATAGATTCGAGTCTATCCCGAACCCATTATTGGTATATCGCGAACCTACTTATGGGTTTATCCCATTTTTTTACACAATGGATTCAGGTCTATCCAGATTCCACTTTTATACCGAACATCGAAACTCACTGATGGAACATGACTTTTAATACTACCGACAGAGAATTCAAGGTTGACAATATTAAAATGAAGTCGGGTCTATCCCGTCTATTAATACAATGGAGTCGGGTCTATCTCGTCTTTTAGTACAATAGATTCGGGTCTATCCCGAACTCATTAATTTTCTATCGCCAACCTACATATGGGTCTATCTCATCTTTTTACACAATGGATTCGGGTCTATCTCGAACCCACTTCTATACCGAACATCGAAACTCACTGATGGAATAGAACTTTTAATATTACCAAGAATTCTCAATGTTGACAATATTAAAATGAAGTCGGCTCTATCCCATCTTTTAATACAATGGATTCGTGTTTATCCCAATCCCACTTATGGGTCTATCAAATCTTTTTACACAATGGATTCGGGTCTATCTCGAACCCACTCCCAAGTTGAATATAAAAATCACTAATGCAACAAAGTTTTCAATATTGTGAACCAAGAATTCAAGGTTTAAAATATTAAAATGGAATCGGGTTTATCCTGAACCCATTCATGTGTCGAATACATTGACGTGAGGATGCAATAAGGTCTTTTAATATTGTCAACCATGAATTCAGAGTTTACAATATTAAAATGGAACCGGGTCTATCCCGTCTTTTTATACAATGGATTATGGTCTATCCCGAATCCACTTATGGATCTATCTCATCGTTTTACACAATGGATTCAGGTCTATCCGAACCCATTTCTGAACCGACTATCGGGAGCCGCTGATGCAACATGATCTTTAAATATTGTTAACCAAGAATTCAAAATTCACATATAAAAATTGGAATCGGGTCTATCCCATTTTTTAATAAAATTGAGTCGGGTCTATCCCAATCTCATTCTTGTGCCAAATACAATGACGTGAGGATGAAATAAGGACTTTTAATATTGTCAATCAAGAATTCAAAGTTGACAATATTAAAATAAAGTTAGGTTTATCCCGTCTTTTAATACAATGGATTCGGGACTATCCCGAACCCACTTATGGTTCTATCCCATCTTTTTATACAATGAATTTGGGTCTAGTTCGAACCCATTCTGAACCAAATATAGGAACTAAGTAATGAAGCGGTGTCATTTAATATTGTCAACAAAAAATTCAAGGTTGACAATATTAAAATTGAGTCGGGTCTATCTCGTCTTTTAATACAACAGATTCGAATCTATCCCGAACCCTTTATTGGTAAATCGCTAACCTACTTATGGGTCTATCCCGATCCCACTTATGGGTCTATCCTATCTTTTGATACAATGGATTCGGGTCTATTCCAAACCCACTCTCGATCCGAATATCAAAAATCACAAATGCAACAGGGCTTTCAATATTATCAACCAAGAATTCAAGATTGACAATATTAAAATGGAATCGGGTCTATCGCGTCTTTTAATAAAATGGAGTCTGGTCTTTCCTGAATCCATTCTTGTGTCGAATACAATGACGTGAGGATGCAATAAGGTCTTTTTATATTGACATCCAAGTATTCAAAGTTGACAATATTAAAATAAAGTCGATTCTATCCCGTCTTTTAATACAATGGATTCGGGTCTATCCCGAACCCAGTTATGGGTCTATCCCATCTTTTTATACAATGAATTCGGGTCTATTCCGAACCCATTTTGAACCGAATATAGGAACTCTGTGATGAAGCGGGGTCGTTTAATATTGTCAACAAAAAATTCAAGGTTGACAATATTAAAATGGAGTTGGGTCTATCCCGTCTTTTAGTACAATAGATTCGAGTCTATCCCGAACCCATTATTGGTATATCGCGAACCTACTTAAAATGAAGTTGGGTCTATCCCGTCTTTTACTTAATGGATTCGGGTCTATCCCGAACCCACTTCTATACCGAACATCGAATCTCACTGATGGAACATGACTTTTAATATTACCAACCAAGAATTCAAGGTTGACAATATTAAAATGAAGTCAGGTCTATCCTGTCTATTAATACAATGGATTTGGGTCCATCCCGATCCCACTTATGGGTCTATCCCATCTTTTGATACAATGGATTCAAGTCTATTCCAAACCCACTCCCGATCCGAATATCAAACATCACTAATGCAACAGGGCTTTCAATATTATCAACCAAGAATTCAAGGTTGACAATATTAAAATGGAATCTGGCCTATCCCGTCTTTTAATAAAATGGAGTCGGGTCTATCCCGAATCCATTCTTTTGCCGAATACAATGAAGTGAGGATGCAATAAGCTCTTTTAATATTACCAACCAAGAATTCAAAGTTGACAATATTAAAATGGAGTCGAGTCTATCCCGTCTTTTAATACAATGGATTCGAGTCTATCCCAAATCCACTTATGAGTCTATCCCATCTTTTTACACAATGGATTTGGGTCTATCCCAAACCCATTTCTAAACCGAATATCAGGAGTCACTGATGCAACAAGATCTTTTAATATTGTTAACCAAGAATTCAAAATTGACATAAAACTTTGAATCGGGTCTATCTCGTCTTTCAAAAAAATTGAGACGGGTCTATCCCAAGCTCGTTATTGTGTCGGATACAATGACGTGATGATGCAGTAAGGTCTTTTAATATTGCCAACCAAGAATTCAAAGTTGCCAATATTAAAATTTAATCAGGTCTATCCAATCTTTTAATACAATGGATTCGGGTCTATTCCAAACCCACTCCCGATCCGAATATCAAAAATCAAAAATGCAACAGGGCTTTCAATATTATCAACCAAGAATTCACGGTTGACAATATTAAAATGGAATCGGGTTTATCCCGTCTTTTAATAAAATGGAGTCGGGTCTATCCCGAATGCATTCTTGTGTCGAATACAATGACGTGATGATGCAATAAAGTCTTTTATATTGCCAACCAAGAATTCAAAGTTGACAATATTAAAATAAAGTCAGGTCTATCCCGTCTTTTAATACAATGGATTCGGGTCTATCCCGAGCCCACTGATGGGTCTCTCCCATCTTTTTATACAATGAATTCGGGTCTATTCTGAACCATTCTAAACCAAATATAGGAACTCAGTAATGACGCAGGGTCGTTTAATATTGTCAACAAAAAATTCGAGGTTGACAATATTAAAATGGAGTCTGGTCTATCCCGTCTTTTAGTACAATAGATTCGAGTCTATCCCGAACCCATTATTGGTATATCGCAAACCTACTTATGGTTGTATCCCATTTTTTTACACAATGGATTCGGATCTATCCCGAACCCACTTCTATACCGAACATCGAAACTCACTGATGGAACATGACTTGTAATACTACCGACCAAGAATTAAAGGTTAACAATATTAAAATGAAGTCAGGTCTATCCGCTCTTTTAATACAATGGATTCGGGTCCATCCCGATCCCAGTTATGAGTCTATCCTATCTTTTGATACAATGGATTCGGGTCTATTCCAAACCCACTCCCGATCCGAATATCAAAAATCACAAATGCAACAGGGTTTTCAATATTATCAACCAAGAATTCAAGATTGACAATTTTAAAATGGAATCGGGTATATCCCGTCTTTTAATAAAATGGTGTCGGATCTATAGCGAATCCATTCTTGTGTCGAATACAATGACATGAGGATGCAATAGGCCTTTATATATTAACAACCAAGAAATCAAAGTTGACAATATTAAAATAAAGTCGATTCTATCCCGTCTTTTAATACAATGGATTCGGGTCTATCCCGAACCCAGTTATGGGTCCATCCAATCTTTTTATACAATGAATTCGGGTCTATTCCGAACCCATTCTGAACCGAATATAGGAACCCAGTGATGAAGCGGGGTCGTTTAATATTGTGAACGAAAAAATCATGGTTGACAATATTAAAATGGAGTTGGGTCTATCCCGTCTTTTAGTACAATAGATTCGAGTCTATTCCGAACCCATTATTGGTATATCGCGAACCTACTTATGGTTGTATCCCATTTTTTTACACAATGGATTCGGATCTATCCCGAACCCACTTCTATACCGAACATCGAAACTCACTGATGGAACATGACTTTTAATATTACCGACCAAGAATTCAAGGTTGACAATATTAAAATGAAGTCAGGTCTATCCTGTCTATTAATACAATGGATTCGGGTCCATCCCGATCCCACTTATGGGTCTATCCCATCTTTTTATACAATGGATTCGAGTCTATTCCAAACCCACTCTCGATCCGAATATCAAACATCACTAATGCAACAGGGCTTTCATTATTATCAACCAAGAATTCAAGGTTGACAATATAAAATGGAATCGGGTCTATCCCGTCTTTTAATAAAATGGAGTCGGGTCTATCCCGAATCCATTCTTTTGCCGAATACAATGAAGTGAGGATGCAATAAGCTCTTTTAATATTACCAACCAAGAATTCAAAGTTGACAATATTAAAATGGAATCGGGTCTATCCCGTCTTTTAATACAATGGAGTCGGGTTTATCCCGTCTTTTATTACAATGGATTCGGGTCTATCCCAAATCCACTTATGGGTCTATCCCATCTTTTTACACAATGGATTTGGGTCTATCCCAAACCCATTTCTAAACTGAATATCAGGAGTCACTGATGCAACAGGATCTTTTAATATTGTTAACCAAGAATTCAAAATTGACATAAAAATTGGAATCGGGTCTTTCTCGTCTTTCAATAAAATTGAGACGGGTCTATCCCAAGCTCATTCTTGTGTCTAATACAATGACGTGATTATGCAAAAAGGTCTTTTAATATTACCAACCAAAAATTCAAAGTTGCCAATATTAAAATTTAATCAGGTCTATCCAATCTTTTAATAAAATGGATTCGGATCTATTCCAAACCCACTACCGATCCGAATATCAAAAATCGCAAATGCAACAAGGCTTTCAATATTATTAACCAAGAATTGAAGGTTGGCAATATTAAAATGGAATCGGGTATATCCCGTCTTTTAATAAAATGGAGTCGGATCTATCACCAATCCATTCTTGTGTCGAATACAATGACGTGAGGATGCAATAGGCCTTTAAATATTAACAACCAAGAAATCAAAGTTGACAATATTAAAATAAAGTCGATTCTATCCCGTCTTTTAATACAATGGATTCGGGTCTATCCCGAACCCAGTTATGGGTCTATCCCATCTTTTTATACAATGAATTCGGGTCTATTCCGAACCCATTCTAAACCGAATATAGGAACTCAGTGATGAAACGGGGTCGTTTAATATTGTGAGCAAAAAATTCAAGGTTGACAATATTAAAATGGAGTTGGGTCTATCCCGTCTTTTAGTACAATAGATTCGAGTCTATTCCGAACCCATTATTGGTATATCGCGAACCTACTTATGGTTGTATCCCATTTTTTTACACAATGGATTCGGATCTATCCCGAACCCACTTCTGTACCGAACATCGAAACTCACTGATGGAACATGACTTTTAATATTACCGACCAAGAATTCAAGGTTGACAATATTAAAATGAAGTCAGGTCTATCCTGTCTATTAATACAATGGATTCGGGTCCATCCCGATCCCACTTATGGGTCTATCCCATCTTTTTATACAATGGATTCGAGTCTATTCCAAACCCACTCCCGATCCGAATATCAAACATCACTAATGCAACAGGGCTTTCAATATTATCAACCAAGAATTCAATGTGACAATATAAAATGGAATCGGGTCTATCCCGTCTTTTAATAAAATGGAGTCGGGTCTATCCCGAATCCATTCTTTTGCCGAATACAATGAAGTGAGGATGCAATAAGCTCTTTTAATATTACCAACCAAGAATTCAAAGTTGACAAAATTAAAATGGAGTCGGGTCTATCCCGTCTTTTAATATAATGGAGTCGGGTTTATCCCGTCTTTTGTTACAATGGATTCGGGTCTATCCCAAATCCACTTATGGGTCTATCCCATCTTTTTACACAATGGATTTGGGTCTATCCCAAACCCATTTCTAAACCGAATATCTGGAGTCACTGATGCAACAGGATCTTTTAATATTGTTAACCAAGAATTCAAAATTGACATAAAAATTGGAATCGGGTCTTTCTCGTCTTTCAATAAAATTGAGACGGGTCTATCCCAAACTCATTCTTGTGTCTAATACAATGACGTGATTATGCAAAAAGGTCTTTTAATATTACCAACCAAGAATTCAAAGTTGCCAATATTAAAATTTAATCAGGTCTATCCAATCTTTTAATAAAATGGATTCGGATCTATTCCAAACCCACTACCGATCCGAATATCAAAAATCGCAAATGCAACAAGGCTTTCAATATTATTAACCAAGAATTCAAGGTTGACAATATTAAAATGGAATCGGGTTTATCCCGTCTTTTAATAAAATGGAGTCGGGTCTATCCCGAATCCATTCTTGTGTCGAATACAATGATGTGATGATGAAATAAGGTTTTTTATATTGCCAACCAAAAATTCAAAGTTGACAATATTAAAATAAAGTCAGGTCTATCCCGTCCTTTAATACAATGGATTCGGGTCTATCCCGAGCCTAGTGATGGGTCTATCCCATCTTTTTATACAATGAATTCGGGTCTTTTCCGAACCCATTCTGAACCGAATATAGGAACTCTGTGATGAAGCGGGGTCGTTTAATATTGTCAACAAAAAATTCAAGGTTGACTATATTAAAATGGAGTTGGGTTTATCCCGTCTTTTAGTACAATAGATTCGAGTCTATCCCGAACCCATTATTGGTATATCGCGAACCTACTTAAAATGAAGTTGGGTCTATCCCGTCTTTTACTTAATGGATTCGGGTCTATCCTGAACCCACTTCTATACCGAACATCGAATCTCACTGATGGAACATGACTTTTAATATTACCAACAAAGAATTCAAGGTTGACAATATTAAAATGAAGTCAGGTCTATCCTGTCTATTAATACAATTGATTCGGGTCCATCCCGATCCCACTTATGGGTCTAACCCATCTTTTGATACAATGGATTCGAGTCTATTCCAAACCCACTCCCGATCCGAATATCAAACATCACTAATGCAACAGGGCTTTCAATATTATCAACCAAGAATTCAAAGTTGACAATATTAAAATGGAATCTGGCCTATCCCGTCTTTTAATAAAATGGAGTCGGGTCTATCCCGAATCCATTCTTTTGTCGAATACAATGAAGTGAGGATGCAATAAGCTCTTTTAATATTACCAACCAAGAATTCAAAGTTGACAATATTAAAATGGAGTCGGGTCTATCCCGTCTTTTAATACAATGGATTCGAGTCTTTCCCAAATCCACTTATGGGTCTATCCCATCTTTTTACACAATGGATTTGGGTCTATCCCAAACCCATTTCTAAACCGAATATCAGGAGTCACTGATGCAACAAGATCTTTTAATATTGTTAACCAAGAATTCAAAATTGACATAAAACTTTGAATCGGGTCTATCTCGTCTTTCAAACAAATTGAGACGGGTCTATCCCAAGCTCATTATTGTGTCGAATACAATGACGTGATGATGCAGTAAGGTCTTTTAATATTGCCAACCAAGAATTCAAAGTTGCCAATATTAAAATTTAATCAGGTCTATCCAATCTTTTAATACAATGGATTCGGGTCTATTCCAAACCCACTCCCGATCCGAATATCAAAAATCGCAAATGCAACAGGGCTTTCAATATTATCAACCAAGAATTCACGGTTGACAATATTAAAATGGAATCGGGTTTATCCCGTCTTTTAATAAAATGGAGTCGGGTCTATCCCGAATGCATTCTTGTGTCGAATACAATGACGTGATGATGCAATAAAGTCTTTTATATTGCCAACCAAGAATTCAAAGTTGACAATATTAAAATAAAGTCAGGTCTATCCCGTCTTTTAATACAATGGATTCGGGTCTATCCCGAGCCCACTGATGGGTCTATCCCATCTTTTTATACAATGAATTCGGGTCTATTCTGAACCATTCTAAACCAAATATAGGAACTCAGTAATGACGCAGGGTCGTTTAATATTGTCAACAAAAAATTCGAGGTTGACAATATTAAAATGGAGTCGGGTCTATCCCGTCTTTTAGTACAATAGATTCGAGTCTATCCCGAACCCATTATTGGTATATCGCAAACCTACTTATGGTTGTATCCCATTTTTTTACACAATGGATTCGGATCTATCCCGAACCCACTTCTATACCGAACATCGAAACTCACTGATGGAACATCACTTGTAATACTACCGACCAAGAATTAAAGGTTAACAATATTAAAATGAAGTCAGGTCTATCCGGTCTTTTAATACAATGGATTCGGGTCCATCCCGATCCCAGTTATGGGTCTATCCTATCTATTGATACAATGGATTCGGGTCTATTCCAAACCCACTCCCGATCCGAATATCAAAAATCACAAATGCAACCGGGTTTTCAATATTATCAACCAAGAATTCAAGATTGACAATTTTAAAATGGAATCGGGTATATCCCGTCTTTTAATAAAATGGTGTCGGATCTATAGCGAATCCATTCTTGTGTCGAATACAATGACATGAGGATGCAATAGGCCTTTATATATTAACAACCAAGAAATCAAAGTTGACAATATTAAAATAAAGTCGATTCTATCCCGTCTTTTAATACAATGGATTTGGGTCTATCCCGAACCCAGTTATGGGTCTATCCCATCTTTTTATACAATGAATTCGGGTCTATTCCGAACCCATTCTGAACCGAATATAGGAACCCAGTGATGAAGCGGGGTCGTTTAATATTGTGAACTAAAAAATCATGGTTGACAATATTAAAATGGAGTTGGGTCTATCCCGTCTTTTAGTACAATAGATTCGAGTCTATTCCGAACCCAATATTGGTATATCGCGAACCTACTTATGGTTGTATCCCATTTTTTTACACAATGGATTCGGATCTACCCCGAACCCACTTCTATACCGAACATCGAAACTCACTGATGGAACATGACTTTTAATATTACCGACCAAGAATTCAAGGTTGACAATATTAAAATGAAGTCAGGTCTATCCTGTCTATTAATTCAATGGATTCGGGTCCATCCCGATCCCACTTATGGGTCTATCCCATCTTTTTATACAATGGATTCGAGTCTATTCCAAACCCACTCTCGATCCGAATATCAAACATCACTAATGCAACCGGGCTTTCAATATTATCAACCAAGAATTCAAGGTTGACAATATAAAATGGAATCGGGTCTATCCCGTGTTTTAATAAAATGGAGTCGGGTCTATCCCGAATCCATTCTTTTTCCGAATACAATGAAGTGAGGATGCAATAAGCTCTTTTAATATTACCAACCAAGAATTCAAAGTTGACAATATTAAAATGGAGTCGGGTCTATCCCGTCTTTTAATACAATGGAGTCGGGTCTATCCCGTCTTTTATTACAATGGATTCGGGTCTATCCCAAATCCACTTATGGGTCTATCCCATCTTTTTACACAATGGATTTGGCTCTATCCCAAACCCATTTCTAAACCGAATATCAGGAGTCACTGATGCAACAGGATCTTTTAATATTGTTAACCAAGAATTCAAAATTGACATAAAAATTGGAATCGGGTCTTTCTCGTCTTTCAATAAAATTGAGACGGGTCTATCCCAAGCTCATTCTTGTGTCTAATACAATGACGTGATTATGCAAAAAGGTCTTTTAATATTACCAACCAAGAATTCAAAGTTGCCAATATTAAAATTTAATCAGGTCTATCCAATCTTTTAATAAAATGGATTCGGATCTATTCCAAACCCACTACCGATCCGAATATCAAAAATCGCAAATGCAACAAGGCTTTCAATATTATTAACCAGGAATTCAAGGTTGGCAATATTAAAATGGAATCGGGTATATCCCGTCTTTTAATAAAATGGAGTCGGATCTATCACGAATCCATTCTTGTGTCGAATACAATGACGTGAGGATGCAATAGGCTTTTATATATTAACAACCAAGAAATCAAAGTTGACAATATTAAAATAAAGTCGATTCTATCCCGTCTTTTAATACAATGGATTCGGGTCTATCCCGAACCCAGTTATGGGTCTATCCCATCTTTTTATACAATGAATTCGGGTCTATTCCGAACCCATTCTGAACCGAATATAGGAACTCAGTGATGAAACGGGGTCGTTTAATATTGTGAACTAAAAATTCAAGGTTGACAATATTAAAATGGAATTGGGTCTATCCCGTCTTTTAGTACAATAGAATCGAGTCTATTCCGAACCCATTATTGGTATATCGCAAACCTACTTATGGTTGTATCCCATTTTTTTACACAATGGATTCGGATCTATCCCGAACCCACTTCTATACCGAACATCGAAACTCACTGATGGAACATGACTTTTAATATTACCGACCAAGAATTCAAGGTTGACAATATTAAAATGAAGTCAGGTCTATCCTGTCTATTAATACAATGGATTCGGGTCCATCCCGATCCCACTTATGGGTCTATCCCATCTTTTTATACAATGGATTCGAGTCTATTCCAAACCCACTCCCGATCCGAATATCAAACATCACTAATGCAACAGGGCTTTCAATATTATCAACCAAGAATTCAAGGTTGACAATATAAAATGGAATCGGGTCTATCCCGTCTTTTAATAAAATGGAGTCGGGTCTATCCTGAATCCATTCTTTTGCCGAATACAATGAAGTGAGGATGCAATAAGCTCTTTTCATATTACCAACCAAGAATTCAAAGTTGACAATATTAAAATGGAGTCGGGTCTATCCCGTGTTTTAATATAATGGAGTCGGGTTTATCCCGTCTTTTGTTACAATGGATTCGGGTCGATCCCAAATCCACTTATGGGTCTGTCCCATCTTTTTACACAATGGATTTGGGTCTATCCCAAACCCATTTCTAAACCGAATATCTGGAGTCACTGATGCAACAGGATCTTTTAATATTGTTAACCAAGAATTCAAAATTGACATAAAAATTGGAATCGGGTCTTTCTCGTCTTTCAATAAAATTGAGACGGGTCTATCCCAAGCTCATTCTTGTGTCTAATACAATGACGTGATTATGCAAAAAGGTCTTTTAATATTACCAACCAAGAATTCAAAGTTGCCAATATTAAAATTTAATCAGGTCTATCCAATCTTTTAATAAAATGGATTCGGATCTATTCCAAACCCACTACCGATCCGAATATCAAAAATCGCAAATGCAACAAGGCTTTCAATATTATTAACCAAGAATTCAAGGTTGACAATATTAAAATGGAATCGGGTTTATCCCGTCTTTTAATAAAATGGAGTCGGGTCTATCCCGAATCCATTCTTGTGTTGAATACAATGATGTGATGATGCAATAAGGTCTTTTATATTGCCAACCAAATATTCAGAGTTGACAATATTAAAATAAAGTCAGGTCTATCCCGTCCTTTAATACAATGGATTCGGGTCTATCCCGAGCCTACTGATGGGTCTATCCCATCTTTTTATACAAGAATTCGGGTCTTTTCCGAACCCATTCTGAATCGAATATAGGAACTCTGTGATGAAGCGGGGTCGTTTAATATTGTCAACAAAAAATTCAAGGTTGACAATATTAAAATGGAGTTGGGTCTATCCCGTCTTTTAGTACAATAGATTCGAGTCTATCCCGAACCCATTATTGGTATATCGCGAACCTACTTAAAATGAAGTTGGGTCTATCCAGTCTTTTACTTAATGGATTCGGGTCTATCCTGAACCCATTTCTATACCGAACATCGAATCTCACTGATGGAACATGACTTTTAATATTACCAACAAAGAATTCAAGGTTGACAATATTAAAATGAAGTCAGGTCTATCCTGTCTATTAATACAATTGATTCGGGTCCATCCCGATCCCACTTATGGGTCTAACCCATCTTTTGATACAATGGATTCGAGTCTATTCCAAACCCACTCCCGATCCGAATATCAAACATCACTTTTGCAACAGGGCTTTCAATATTATCAACCAAGAATTCAAGGTTGACAATATTAAAATGGAATCTGGCCTATCCCGTCTTTTAAGAAAATGGAGTCGGGTCTATCCCGAATCCATTCTTTTGCTGAATACAATAAAGTGAGGATGCAATAAGCTCTTTTAATATTACCAACCAAGAATTCAAAGTTGACAATATTAAAATGGAGTCGGGTCTATCCCGTCTTTTAATACAATGGATTCGAGTCTATCCCAAATCCACTTATGGGTCTATCCCATCTTTTTACACAATGAATTTGGGTCTATCCCAAACCCATTTCTAAACCAAATATCAGGAGTCACTAATGCAACAAGATCTTTTAATATTGTTAACCAAGAATTCAAAATTGACATAAAATTTGGAATCGGGTCTATCTCGTCTTTCAATAAAATTGAGACGGGTCTATCCCAAGCTCATTCTTGTGTCGAATACAATGTCGTGATGATGCAATAAGGTCTTTTAATATTGCCAACCAAGAATTCAAAGTTGCCAATATTAAAATTTAATCAGGTCTATCGAATCTTTTAATACAATGGATTCGGGTCTATTCCAAACCCACTCCCGATCCGAATATCAAAAATTGCAAATGCAACAGGGCTTTCAATATTATCAACCAAGAATTCACGGTTGACAATATTAAAATGGAATCGGGTTTATCCCGTCTTTTAATAAAATGGAGTCGGGTCTATCCCGAATGCATTCTTGTGTCGAATACAATGACGTGATGATGCAATAAAGTCTTTTATGTTGCCAACCAAGAATTCAAAGTTTACAATATTAAAATAAAGTCAGGTCTATCCCGTCTTTTAATACAATGGATTCGGGTCTATCCCGAGCCCACTGATGGGTCTATCCCTTCTTTTTATAAAATGAATTCGGGTCTACTCTGAACCATTCTAAACCAAATATAGGAACTCAGTAATGACGCAGGGTCGTTTAATATTGTCAACAAAAAATTTGAGGTTGACAATATTAAAATGGAGTCGGGTATATCCCATCTTTTAGTACAATAGATTCGAGTCTATCCCGAACCCATTATTGGTATATCAGAAACCTACTTATGGTTGTATCCCATTTTTTTACACAATGGATTCGGATCTATCCCGAACCCACTTTTATACTGATCATCGAAACTCACTGATGGAACATGACTTGTAATACTACCGACCAAGAATTAATTGTTAACAATATTAAAATGAAGTCAGGTCTATCCCGTCTTTTAATACAATGGATTCGGGTCCATCCCGATCCCAGTTATGGGTCTATCCTATCTTTTGATACAATGGATTCGGGTCTATTCCAAACCCACTCCCGATCCGAATATCAAAAATCACAAATGCAACAGGGTTTTCAATATTATCAACCAAGAATTCAAGATTCACAATATTAAAACGGAATCGGGTATATCCCGTCTTTTAATAAAATGGTGTCGGGTCTATCACGAATCCATTCTTGTGTCGAATACAATGACGTGAGGATGCAATAGGCCTTTATATATTAACAACCAAGAGATCAAAGTTGACAATATTAAAATAAAGTCGATTCTATCCCGTCTTTTAATACAATGGATTCGGGTCTATCCCGAACCCAGTTATGGGTCTATCCCATCTTTTTATACAATGAATTCGGGTCAATTCCGAACCCATTCTGAACCGAATATAGGAACTCAGTGATGAAGCGGGGTCGTTTAATATTGTGAACAAAAAATTCAAGGTTGACAATATTAAAATGGAGTTGGGTCTATCCCGTCTTTTAGTACAATAGATTCGAGTCTATTCCGAACCCATTATTGGTATATCGCGAACCTACTTATGGGTCTATCCCATTTTTTTACAAAATGGATTCGGGTCTATCCCGAGCCCACTTCTATACCGAACATCGAATCTCACTGATGGAACATGACTTTTAATATTACCGACCAAGAATTCAAGGTTGACAATATTAAAATGAAGTCAGGTCTATCCTGTCTATTAATACAATGGATTCGGTTCCATCCTGATCCCACTTATGGGTCTATCCCATCTTTTGATACAATGGATACGAGTCTATTCCAAACCCACTCTCGATCCGAATACCAAACATCACTAATGCAACAGGGCTTTCAATATTATCAACCAAGAATTCAAGGTTGACAATATAAAATGGAATCGGGTCTATCCCGTCTTTTAATAAAATGGAGTCGGGTCTATCCCGAATCCATTCTTTTTCCGAATACAATGAAGTGAGGATGCAATAAGCTCTTTTAATATTACCAACCAAGAATTCAAAGTTGACAATATTAAAATGGAGTCGGGTCTATCCCGTCTTTTAATACAATGGAGTCGGGTCTATCCCGTCTTTTATTACAATGGATTCGGGTCTATCCCAAATCCACTTATGGGTCTATCCCATCTTTTTACACAATGGATTTGGGTCTATCCCAAACCCATTTCTAAACCGAATATCAGGAGTCACTGATGCAACAGGATCTTTTAATATTGTTAACCAAGAATTCAAAATTGACATAAAAATTGGAATCGGGTTTATCCCGTCTTTTAATAAAATGGAGTCGGGTCTATCCCGAATCCATTCTTGTGTCGAATACAATGACGTGATGATGCAATAAGGTCTTTTATATTGCCAACCAAGAATTCAAAGTTGACAATATTAAAATAAAGTCAGGTCTATCCCGTCTTTTAATACAATGGATTCGGGTCTATCCCGAGCCTACTGATGGGTCTATCCCATCTTTTTATACAATGAATTCGGGTCTTTTCCGAACCATTCTAAACCAAATATAGGAACTCAGTAATGAAGCAGGGTCGTTTAATATTGTCAACAAAAAATTCAAGGTTGACAATATTAAAATGGAGTCGGGTCTATCCCGTCTTTTAGTACAATAGATTCGAGTCTATCCCGAACCCATTATTGGTATATCGCAAACCTACTTATGGTTGTATCCCATTTTTCTACACAATGGATTCGATCTATCCCGAACCCACTTCTATACCGAACATCGAAACTCACTAATGGAACATGACTTTTAATACTACCGACCTAGAATTAAAGGTTAACAATATTAAAATGAAGTCAGGTCTATGTCGTCTATTAATACAATGGATTCGGGTCCATCCCGATCCCACTTATGGGTCTATCCCATCTTTTCATACAATGGATTCGGGTCTATTCCAATCCCACTCTTGAGCCGAATATCGAAAATCACTAATGCAACAGGGCTTTCAATATTATCAACCAAGAATTCAAGGTTGACAATATTAAAATGGAATTGGGTCTAGCCCGTCTTTTAATAAAATGGAGTCGGGTCTATCCTGAATCCATTCTTGTGTCGAATACGATGCGTGAGGATGCAATAAGGTCTTTTAATATTGTCAACCATGAATTCAAAGTTGACAATATTAAAATGGAGTCGGGTCTATCCCGTCTTTTAATACAATGGATTCGGGTCTATCCCAAATCCACTTATGCTATCCCATCTTTTTACACAATGGATTTGGGTCTATCCGAAACCCATTTCTAAACCGAATATCGGGAGTCACTGATGCAACATGATCTTTTAATATTGTTAACCAATAATAAAAAATTGACATCTAAAATTTTCAATCGGGTCTATCCCGTCTTTCAATAAAATTGAGTCGGGTCTATCCCGAGCTCATTCTTGTGTCGAATATAATGATGTGATGATGCAATAAGGTCTTTTAATATTTCCAACCAACAATTCAAAGTTGCCAATATTAAAATTTAATCAGGTCTATCCAATCTTTTAATACAATGGATTCGGGACTTTCCCGAACCCACTTATGGCTTTACCCCATTTTTTTATTCATAGAATTCGGGTCTATTCCGAACCCATTTAAAACCTAATATAGGAACTCAGTAATGAAGTAGGGTTGTTTAATATTGTCAACAAAAAATTCAAGGTTGACAATATTAAAATGGAGTCGGGTCTATCCCGTATTTTAGTACGATAGATTCAAGTCTATCCCGAACCCATTATTGGTATATCGCGAACATACTTACGGGTCTATCCCATTTTTTTACACAATGGATTGGGTTCTATTCCGAACCCACTTTTATACCAAACATCGAAACTCACTGATGGAACATTTCTTTTAATACTATCCACAAGGAATTCAAGGTTGACAATATTAAAATGAAGTCGGGTCTATCCCGTATATGAATACAATGGAGTCGGGTCTATCCCGTCTTTTAGTACAGTAGATTCGGGTCTATCCCGAACTCATTATTGGTCTATCGTGAACCAACTTATTGGTTTATCTCATCTTTTTACACATTGGATTCGGGTCTGTCTTGAACCTACTTCGATACCGAACATCGAAACTCACTGATGGAACAAGACTTTTAATATTACCAAGAATTGTCACGGTTGACAATATTAAAATGAAGTCGGGTCTATCCCATCTTTTAATACAATGGATTCGAGTTTATCCCGATCCCACTTATGGTTCTATCACATCGTTTTCCACAATGGATTCGGGTCTATCCCGAACCCACTCCCAAGTTGAATATAAAAATCACTAATGAAACAAAGTTTTCAATATTGTCAACCAAGAATTCAAGGTTGAAAATATTAAAATGGAATCGGGTCAATCCTGAACCCATTCTTGTGTCGAATACAATGACGTGAGGTGCAATAAAATCTTTAATATTATCAACCATGAATTCAAAGTTGACATCGTTAAAATGGAATCGGGTCTATCAAGTCTTTTTATACAATGGATTCGAGTCTATCCCGAATCCATTTCTGAACCGAATATCGGGTCTATCCCAAGCTCATTCTTCTACCGAATACAATGACGTGAGGATGCAATAAGGTCTTTTAATATTGTCAATTAAGAATTCAAAGTTGACAATATTAAAATAATGTCGGGTCTATCCCGTCTATTAATACAATGGATTCGGGACTACCCCGAACCCACTTATGGCTCTATCCCATGTTTTTATACAATGAATTTGGGTCTAGTTCGAACCCATACTGAACCAAATGTACCGAACATCGAAACTCACTAATGGAACATGACTTTTAATACTACCTACCAAGAATTCAAGGTTGACAATATTCAAATGAAGTCGGGTCTATCCCGTCTATTAATACAATGGATTCAAGTCTATCCCGATTCCACTTATGGGTCTATCCTATCTTTCGATACAATGGATTCGGGTCTATTCCAAACCCACTCCCGATCCGAATATCAAAAATCACTAATGCAACAAAGCTTTCAATATTATCAACCAAGAATTCAAGGTGGACAATATTAAAATGGAATCGGGTCTATCTCGTCTTTTAATAAAATGGATTCGGGTCTATCCCGAATCCATTCTTGTGCCGAATACAATGAAGTGAGGATGCAATTAGCTATTTTAATATTTCCAACCAAGAATTCAAAGTTGACAATGTTAAAATAAAGTTAGGTTTATCCCGTCTTTTAATACAATGGGATTCGGGACTATCCCAAACCCAGTTATGGGTCTATCCCATCTTTTTATACAATGAATTCGGATCTATTCCGAATCCATTCTGAACCGAATATAGGAACTCAGTGATGAAACAGGGTCGTTTAATATTTTCAACAAAAAATTCAAGGTTGACAATATTAAAATGGCGTCGGGTCTATCCCGTCTTTTAGTACAATAGATTCGAGTCTATCCCGAACCCATTATTGGTATATCGCAAACCTACTTATGGTTGTATCCCATTTTTCTACACAATGGATTCGATCTATCCCGAACCCACTTCTATACCGAACATCGAAACTCACTGATGGAACATGACTTTTAATACTACCGACCAAGAATTAAAGGTTAACAATATTAAAATGAAGTCAGGTCTATGTCGTCTATTAATACAATGGATTCGGGTCCATCCCGATCCCACTTATGGGTCTATCCCATCTTTTGATACAATGGATTCGGGTCTATTCCAATCCCACTCTTGAGCCGAATATCGAAAATCACTAATGCAACAGGGCTTTCAATATTATCAACCAAGAATTCAAGGTTGACAATATTAAAATGGAATTGGGTCTAGCCCATCTTTTAATAAAATGGAGTCGGGTCTATCCTGAATCCATTCTTGTGTCGAATACGATGCGTGAGGATGCAATAAGGTCTTTTAATATTGTCAACCATGAATTCAAAGTTGACAATATTAAAATGGAGTCGGGTCTATCCCATCTTTTAATACAATGGATTCGGGTCTATCCCAAATCCACTTATGCTATCCCATCTTTTTACACAATGGATTTGGGTCTATCCGAAACCCATTTCTAAACCGAATATCGGGAGTCACTGATGCAACAGGATCTTTTAATATTGTTAACCAATAATAAAAAATTGACATCTAAAAATTTCAATCTGGTCTATCCCGTCTTTCAATAAAATTGAGTCGGGTCTATCCCGAGCTCATTCTTGTGTCGAATATAATGATGTGATGATGCAATAAGGTCTTTTAATATTTCCAACCATGAATTCAAAGTTGCCAATATTAAAATTTAATCAGGTCTATCCAATCTTTTAATACAATGGATTCGGGACTTTCCCGAACCCACTTATGGCTTTACCCCATTTTTTTATTCATAGAATTCGGGTCTATTCCGAACCCATTTAAAACCTAATATAGAAACTCAGTAATGAAGTAGGGTCGTTTAATATTGTCAACAAAAAATTCAAGGTTGACAATATTAAAATGGAGTCGGGTCTATCCCGTATTTTAGTACGATAGATTCAAGTCTATCCCGAACCCATTATTGGTATATCGCGAACATACTTACGGGTCTATCCCATTTTTTTACACAATGGATTGGGTTCTATTCCGAACCCACTTTTATACCAAACATCGAAACTCACTGATGGAACATTTCTTTTAATACTATCCACAAGGAATTCAAGGTTGACAATATTAAAATGAAGTCGGGTCTATCCCGTATATGAATACAATGGAGTCGGGTCTATCCCGTCTTTTAGTACAGTAGATTCGGGTCTATCCCGAACTCATTATTGGTCTATCGTGAACCTACTTATTGGTTTATCTCATCTTTTTACACATTGGATTCGGGTCTATCTCGAACCTACTTCGATACCGAACATCGAAACTCACTGATGGAACAAGACTTTTAATATTACCAAGAATTGTCACGGTTGACAATATTAAAATGAAGTCGGGTCTATCCCATCTTTTAATACAATGGATTCGAGTTTATCCCGATCCCACTTATAGTTCTATCACATCGTTTTCCACAATGGATTCGGGTCTATCCCGAACCCACTCCCAAGTTGAATATAAAAATCACTAATGAAACAAAGTTTTCAATATTGTCAACTAAGAATTCAAGGTTGAAAATATTAAAATGGAATCGGGTCAATCCTGAACCCATTCTTGTGTCGAATACAATGACGTGAGGTGCAATAAAATCTTTTAATATTATCAACCATGAATTCAAAGTTGACATCGTTAAAATGGAATCGGGTCTATCAAGTCTTTTTATACAATGGATTCGAGTCTATCCCGAATCCATTTCTGAACCGAATATCGGGTCTATCCCAAGCTCATTCTTCTACCGAATACAATGACGTGAGGATGCAATAAGGTCTTTTAATATTGTCAATTAAGAATTCAAAGTTGACAATATTAAAATAATGTCGGGTCTATCCCGTCTATTAATACAATGGATTCGGGACTACCCCGAACCCACTTATGGCTCTATCCCATGTTTTTATACAATGAATTTGGGTCTAGTTCGAACCCATTCTGAACCAAATGTACCGAACATCGAAACTCACTAATGGAACATGACTTTTAATACTACCTACCAAGAATTCAAGGTTGACAATATTCAAATGAAGTCGGGTCTATCCCGTCTATTAATACAATGGATTCAAGTCTATCCCGATTCCACTTATGGGTCTATCCTATCTTTCGATACAATGGATTCGGGTCTATTCCAAACCCACTCCCGATCCGAATATCAAAAATCACTAATGCAACAAAGCTTTCAATATTATCAACCAAGAATTCAAGGTGGACAATATTAAAATGGAATCGGGTCTATCTCGTCTTTTAATAAAATGGATTCGGGTCTATCCCGAATCCATTCTTGTGCCGAATACAATGAAGTGAGGATGCAATTAGCTATTTTAATATTGCCAACCAAGAATTCAAAGTTGACAGTGTTAAAATAAAGTTAGGTTTATCCCGTCTTTTAATACAATGGATGCGGGACTATCCCAAACCTAGTTATGGGTCTATCCCATCTTTTTATACAATGAATTCGGGTCTATTCCGAATCCATTCTGAACCGAATATAGGAACTCAGTGATGAAACAGGGTCGTTTAATATTTTCAACAAAAAATTCAAGGTTGACAATATTAAAATGGAGTCGGGTCTATCCCGTCTTTTAATACAATAAATTCGAGTCTATCCCGAACCCGTTATTGGTATATCGCACACCTACTTATGGGTCTATCAAATTTTTTTACACAATGGATTCAGATCTATACCAAACATCAAAACTCACTGATGGAATAGGACTTTTAATACTACCGACCAAGAACTGAAGGTTAACAATATTAAAATGAAGTCAGGTCTATCCCGTCTATTAATACAATGGATTCGGGTCCATCCCGATCCCACTTATGGGTCTATCCCATTTTTTTATACAATGGATTCGAGTCCATCCCGATCCCAGTCTCGAGCCGAATATCGAAAATCACTAATACAACAGGGCTTTCAATATTATCAACCAAGAATTCAATGTTGAAATTATTAAACTGGAAATTGGGTCTATCTCGTCTTTTAATAAAATGGAATCGGGTCTATCCCGAATCCATTCTTGTGCCGAATACGATGACGTGAGGATGCAATAAGGTCTTTTAATATTGTCAACCATGAATTCAAAGTTGATAATATTAAAATGGAGTCGGGCCTATCCCGTCTATTAATTCAATGGATTCGGGTCTATCCCAAATCTTCTTATGGGTCTATCCAATCTTTTTACACAATGGATTTGGGTCTATCCCAAATTCATTTCTAAACCGAATATCGGGAGTCACTGATGCAACAGGATCTTTTAATATTGTTAACCAAGAACTAAAAATTGACATCTAAAAATTGGAATCAGGTCTATCCCGTCTTTCAATAAAATTGAGTCGGGTCGATCCCGAGCTCATTCTTGTGTCGAATACAATGATGTGATGATGCAATAAGGTCTTTTAATATTGCCAACCATGAATTCAAAGTTGCCAATATTAAAATAAAATCAGGTCTATCCCGTCTTTTAATACAATGGATTTGGGACTATCCAGAACCCACTTATGGCTCTATCCCATCTTTTTATACAGAGAATTCGGGTCTATTCCGAACCTATTTTAAACCTAATATAGGAACTCAGTAATGAAGCAGGGTTGTTTAATATTGTCAACAAAAAAATTCAAGATTGACAATATTAAAATGGAGTCGGGTCTATCCCGTCTTTTAGTACAATAGATTCGAGTCTATCCCGAACCCATTATTGGTATATCGCGAACCTACTTATGGGTTATCCCATTTTTTTACACAATGGATTCAGGTCTATTCCCAACCCACTTTTATACCGAACATCGAAACTCACTGATTGAACATGACTTTTAATACTACCCACAGAGAATTCAAGGCTGACAATATTAAAATGAAGTCGGGTCTATCCCGTCTATTAATACAATGGAGTCGGGTCTATCTAGTCTTTTAGTACAATAGATTCGGGTCTATCCCGAACTCATTATTCGTCTATCGCAAACCTACTTATGGGTCTATCTCATCTTTTTTATACAATGGATTAGGATCAATCTCGAACGCACTTCTATACTGAACATCGAAACTCACTGATGGAACAGGACTTTTAATATTACCAAGAATTTTCACGGTTGACAATATTAAAATGAAGTCGGGTCTATCCCATCTTTTAATACAATGGATTCGAGTCTATCCCATCTTTTTACACAATGGATTCGGGTCTTTTGCGAACCCACTCCCAAGTTGAATATAAAAATCACTAATGCAACAAAGTTTTCAATATTGTCAACCAAGAATTCGAGGTTGAAAATTTTAAAATGGAATCAGGTCTATCCTGAACCCATTCTTGGGTCGAATACAATGACGTGAGGATGCAATAAGGACTTTTAATATTGTCAACCATGAATTCAAAGTTGACAATATTAAAATGGAATCGGGTCTATCCCGTCTTTTGATACAATTGATTCGGGTCTATCCCGAATCCACTTATAGATCTATCCCATCTTTTTACACAATGGATTCGGGTCTATCCCGAACCCATTTCTGAACCGAATATCGGGAGCCGCTGATGAAACATGATCTTTTAATATTGTTAACCAAGAATTCAAAATTGACATATAAAAATTGGAATCGGGTCTATCCCGCCTTTTAATAAAATTGAGTCGGGTCTATCCCAAGCTCATTCTAGTGCCGAATACAATATTGTCAATCAAGAATTCAAGAATTCAATAAGGTCTTTTAGTATTGTCAATGAAGAATATTAAAATAAAATATTGCAATAAGGTCTTTTAATATTGTCAATCAAGAATTCAAAGTTGACAATATTAAAATAAAGTTGGGTTTATCCCGTCTTTTAATACAATTGATTCGGGACTATCCCTAACCCACTTATGGCTCTATCCCATCTTTTTATTCAATGAATTCGGGTCTATTCCGAACCCATTTTAAACCAAATATAGAAACTCAGTAATGAAGTGGGGTCGTTTAATATTGTCATAAAAAAAATCAAGGTTGACAATATTAAAATGGAGTCGGGTCTATCCCGTCTTTTAGTACCATAGATTAAGTCTATCCCGAACCCATTATTGGTATATCGCGAACCTACTGATGGGCCTATCCCATTTCTTTACACAATGGATTCGGGTCTATCCCGAACCCACTTATATACAGAACATCGTAACTCACTGATGGAACATGACTTTTAATACTACCGACAGAGAATTCAAGGTTGACAATATTTAAATGAAGTCGGGTCTATCCCCCCTATTAATACAATGGAGTCAGTTTTATCCCGTCTTTTTGTACAATAGATTCAGGTATATCCCGAACTCATTATTGATCTATTGCGAACCTACTTATGGTTCTATCTCATCTTTTTACACAATGGATTCAGGTCTATCTCGAACACTCTTCTATACCGAACATCGAAACTCACTAACGGGATAGGACTTTCAATATTACCAAGAATTCTCATAGTTGACAATATGAAAATGAAGTCGGGTCTATCCCATTTTTTAATACAATGGATTCGAGTCTATCTCGATCCCACTTATTTGTTTATCTTATCGTTTTACACAATGGATTCGGGTCTACCCCAAACCCATTTCTGAACCGTATATCGGGAGCCGCTGATGCAACATGATCTTTTAATATTGTTAACCAAGAATTCAAAAATGACATATCAAAATTACAATCGGGTCTATCCCGTCTTTTTATAAAATTGAGTCGGGTCTATCCCAAACTCATTCTTTTGCCGAATAAAATGACGTGAGGATGCAATAAGGTCTTTTAATAATGCCAATCAAGAATTCAAAGTTGACAATATTAAAATAAAGTCGGGTCTATCCCGTCTTTTAATACAATGGATTCAGGACTATCCCGAACCCACTTATCGCTCTATCCCATCCTTTTATACAATTAATTCGGGTCTATTCCGAACCCATTTTAAACCAAATATAGAAACTAAGTAATGAAGTTGGGTCGTTTAATATTGTCATCAAAAAATCAAGGTTGACAATATTAAAATGGAGTCGGGTCTATCCCGTCTTTTAGTACAATAGACTCGAGTCAATCCCGAACCCATTATTGGTATATCGCGAACCTACTTATGGGTCTATCCCATTTTTTTACACAATGGATTTGGGTCTATCCCGAACCCACTTTTATACCGAACATCGTAACTCACCGATGGAACATGACTTTTAATACTACCGACCAAGAATTAAAAGTTGACAATATTAAAATAAAGTCAGGTCTATCCCGTCTTTTCATACATTGGATTCGGGTCTATCCCGAACCCACTGATTTGTCTATCCCATCTTTTTATACAATGAATACGGGTCTATTTCGAACCCATTCTAAATCAAATATAGGAACTCAGTAATGAAGCATGGTCATTTAATATTGTCAACAAAAAATTCAAGGTTGACAATATTAAAATGGAGCCGGGTCTATCCCGTCTTTTAGTACAATAGATTCGAGTGTATCCCGTACCCATTATTGGTATATTGCGAACCTACTTATGAGTCTATCCCATTTTTTACACAATGGATCTATCCCGAACCCATTGTTATACCGAACATCGAAACACACTGACTAAACATGAATTTTATTACTACAGACAGAGAATTCAAGGTTGACAATATTAAAATGAAGTCGGATCTATCCCGTCTATTAATACAATGGAGTCGGGTCTATCTCATCTTTTAATACAATAGATTCGGATATATCCCGAACTCATTATTGGTCTATCGTGAACCTACTTAGGGAATATCTAATCATTTTACACAATGAATTTGAGTCTATCCCGATCCCACTTATGGGTCTATCCCATCTTTTTACACATTGGATTCGGGTCTATCCTGAACCCAATCCAATGTTGAATATAAAAATCACTAATGCAACAAAGTTTTCAATATTGTCAACCAAGAATTCAAGGTTGAAAATATTAAAATGGAATCGGGTCTATTCTTAAACCATTCTTTTGTCGAATACAATGACATGAGGATGCAATAAGGTCTTTTAATATTGTCAACCATGAATTCAAAGTTGATAATATTAAAATGGAATCGGGTCTATCCCGCCTTTTTATACAATGGATTGGGTCTATCCCGAACCCATTTCTGAACCGAATATCGGGAGTCACTGATGCAACAAGATCTTTTAATTTTGTTAACCAAGAATTCAAAATTGACATATAAAATTAGAACCGGGTCTATCCCGTCTTTCAATAAAATTCAGTCGGGTCTATCCCGAGCTCATTCTTGTGTCGAATACAATGACATGATGATGCTATAAAAACTTTTAATATTGCCAACCAAGAATTCAAAGTTGACAATATTAAAATAAAGTCAGGTCTATCCCGCCTTTTAATACAATGGATTCGGGTCTATCCCGAACCCACTGATGGGTCTATCCCATCGTTGTATACAATGAATTCGGGTCTATTCCGAACCCATTCTGAACCGAATATAGAAACTCAGTTTTGAAGCAGGGTCGTTTAATATTGTCCACAAAAAATTCAAGGTTGACAATATTAAAATGGAGTCGGGTCTATCCCGTCTTTTAGTACAATAGATTCGAGTCTATCCCGAACCCATTATTGGTATATCGCAATACTACTTATGGGTCTATCCCATTTTTTACAGAATGGATTCGGATCTATGCCGAACCCACTTCTATACCGAACATCGAAACTCACTAATGGAACAGGACTTTTAATACTACCGACCAAGAATTCAATGTTAACAATATTAAAATGAAGTCAACTCTATCCCGTCTATTAATACAATTGATTCGGGTTCATCCCGATCCAACTTATGGGTCTATCCAATCTTTTGATACAATGGATTCGGGTCTCTTACAAACCCACTCTCGAGCCGAATATCAAAAATCACTAATGCAACAGTGCTTTCAATATTATCAACCAAGAATTCAAGGTTGACAATATTAAAATGGAATTGGTTCTATCCCGTCTTTTAATAAAATGGAGTCGGGACTATCCCGAATCCATTCTTGTGCCGAATACAATCACGTGAGGATGCAATAAGGTCTTTTAATATTGTCAACCATGAATTCAAAGTTGACAATATTAAAATGGAGTCGGGTCAATCCCGTCTTTTAATACAATGAATTCAGGTCTATCCCGAACCCAATTATGGGTCTATCCCATCTTTTTATACAATGAATTCGGGTCTATTCCGAACCCATTCTAAATCAAATATAGAAACTCAGTAATGAAGCATTGTCATTTAATATTGTCAACAAAAAATTCAAGGTTGACAATATTAAAATTTAGTCGGGTCTATCCCGTCATTTAGTACAATAGATTCGAGTCTATCCCGAACCCATTATTGGTATATTGCGAACCTACTTATGGGTCTATCCCATTTTTTTACACAATGGATTTGGGTCTATCCCGAACCCACTGTTATACCGAACATCGAAACTCACTGATGGAACATGAATTTTATTACTACCGACAGAGAATTCAAGGTTGACAATATTAAAATGAAGTCGGGTCTATCCCGTCTATTAATACAATGGAGTCGGGTCTATCCCATCTTTTAGTACAATAGATTCGGGTATATCCCGAACTCATTATTGGTCTATCGCGAACCTACTTATGGAATATCTCATCTTTTTGCACAATGGATTCGAGTCTATCCCGATCCCACTTATGGGTCTATCCCATCTTTTTACACATTGGATTCGGGTCTATCCCGAACCCACTCCCAAGTTGAATATAAAAATCACTAATGCAACAAAGTTTTCAATATTTTCAACCTAGAATTCAAGGTTGAAAATATTAAAAAGGAATCGGGTCTATTCTTAACCCATTCTTGTGTCGAATACAATGACGTGAGGATGCAACAAGATCTTTTAATATTGTTAACCAAGAACTCAAAATTGACATATAAAAATTGGAATCGGGTCTATCCCGTCTTTCAATAAAATTGAGTCGGGTCTATCCCGAGCTCATTTTTGTGTCGAATACAATGACGTGGTGATGCAATAAAAACTTTTAATATTGCCAACCAAGAATTCAAAGTTGAAAATATTAAAATCAAGTCAGGTCTATCCCGTCTTTTAATACAATGGATTCGGGTCTATCCCAAACCCACTGATGGGTCTATCCCATCGTTTTATACAATGAATTCGATTCTATTCCTAACCCATTCTGAACCGAATATAAATACTCAGTGATGAAGCAAGGTCGTTTAATATTGTCCACAAAAAATTCAAGGTTGACAATATTAAAATGGAGTCGGGTCTATCCCGTCTTTTAGTACAATAAATTCGAGTCTATCCCGAACCCATTATTCGTATATCGCAATACTACTTATGGGTCTATCCCATTTTTTTACACAATGGATTCGAGTCTAACCCGAACCCACTTCTATACTGAACATCGAAACTCACTGATGGAACATGACTTTTAATAATACCGACCAAGAATTCAAGGTTAACAATATTAAAATGAAGTCAGCTTTATCCCATCTATTAATACAATGGATTCGGGTCCATTCCGATCCAACTTATGGGTCTATCCCATCTTTAGATACAATGGATTTGGGTCTATTCCAAACCCACTCTTGAGCCGAATATCAAAAATCACTAATGCAACAGTGCTTTCAATATTATCAACCAAGAATTCAAGGTTGACAATATTAAAATGGAATTGGGTCTATCCGGTCTTTTAATAAAATGGAGTCGGGTCTATCCCGAATCCATTATTGTGCCGAATACAATCACGTGAGGATGCAATAAGGTCTTTTAATATTGTCAACCATGAATTCAAAGTTGACAATATTAAAATGGAGTCGTGTCTATCCAGACTTTTAATACAATGGATTCGGGTCTATCCCAAATCCACTTATGGGTCTATCCCATGTTTTTACACAATGGATTTGGGTCTATCCCAAACCCATTTCTGAACCGAATATCGAGAGTCACTGATGCAAAAATATCTTTTAATATTGTTAACCAAGAATTCAAAATTGACATAAAAATTGGAATCGTGTCTATCCCGTCTTTCAATAAATTTAAGTCGAGTCTATCCCGAGCTCATTCTTGTATCGAATACAATGATGTGATGATGCAATAAGGTCTTTTAATATTGCCAACCAAGAATTAAAAGTTGACAATATTAAAATAAAGTCAGGTCTATCCCGTCTTTTAATACAATGGATTTGTGTCTATCCCGAACCCACTGATGGGTCTATCCCATCTTTTTATACAATGAATTCGGGTCTATTCCGAACCCATTCTAAATCAAATATAGGAACTCAGTAATGAAGCACGGTCATTTAATATTGTCAACAAAAAATTCAAGGTTGACAATATTAAAATGGAGTCACTGATGCAACAGAATCTTTTAATATTGTCAACCAAGAATTCAAAATTGACATATAAAAATTGGAATCGGGTCTATCCCGTCTTTCAATAAAATTGAGTTGGGTCTCTCCTGAGCACAATCATGTGTCGAATACAATGACGTGATGATGCAATAAGGTCTTTTAATATTTCCAACCAAGAATTCAAAGTTGACAATATTAAAATGGAGTCGGGTCTATCCCGTCTTTTAATATAATGGATTCGGGTCTATCCCGAATCCACTTATGGGTCTATCCCATCTTTTTACACAATGGATTTGGGTCTATCCCAAACCCATTTCTAAACCGAATATCGGGAGTCACTAATGCAACAGGATCTTTTAATATTGTTAACCAAGAATTAAAATTGACATATAAAACGTGGAATCGGGTCTATCTCGTCTTTCAAAAAAATTGATACGGGTCTATCCCAAGCTCATTCTTGTGTCGGATACAATGACGTGATAATGCAATAAGGTATTTTAATATTTCCAACCAAGAATTCAAAGTTGACAATATTAAAATAAATTCAGGTATATCCCTTCTTTTAATACAATTGATTCGGGTCTATCCCAAACCCACTGATGGGTCTATCCCATCTTTTTATACAATGAATTCTGGTCTATTCCGAACCATTCTAAACAAAATATAGGAACTCGGTAATGAAGCAGGGTCATTTAATATTGTCTACAAAAAGTTCAAAGTTGAAAATATTATAATGGAGTCGGGTCTATCCCGTCTTTTAGTACAATAGATTTGAGTCTATCCCGAACTCATTATTGGTATATCGCGAACCTACTTATGGGTCTATCCCATTTTTTTACACATAGGATTCGAGTCTATCCCGAATCCACTTTTATACCGAACATCGAATCTCACTGATGGAACATGAATTTTAATACTACCGACCAAGAATTCAAGGTTGACAATATTAAAATGAAGTCAAATCTATCATGTCTATTAATACAATGGATTCAATCCATCCCGATCCCACTTATGGGTCTATCCCACTTTTTGATACAATGGATTCGAGTCTATTCCAAGCCCACTCCCAATCCGAATATCAAAAATCGCTAATGCAACAGGGCTTTCAATATTATCAACCAAGAATTTACGGTTGACAATATTAAAATGGAATCGGGTTTATCCCGTCTTTTAATAAAATGGAGTTGGGTCTATCGCGAATCCATTCTTGTGTCGAATACAATGACGTCATGATGCAATAAGGTCTTTTATATTGAAAATTATGAATTCAAAATTGACAATATTAAAATAAAGTCAGGTCTATCCCGTCTTTTAATACAATGGATTCAGGTCTATCTCGAACCCACTGATTGGTCTATCTAGGGATGGCAGTGGGGCGGATTTTCACGGATATCCGCCCCACCCAATCCGTTTGGGGCGGTTTTGGTTATGGCTGAATGGGTTTTCGGGTGATTTCGGGTATCCAAAAAATATCCGTTCACTATTCGGGGCGGATACGGATTTAGCCATATCCGCCCCGCGGATATCCGTTTAAGTGTTGATATTACAAAAATACCCTCATCACTTTATACGCTTAAAAAAAAAAAAAAAAAAAAAAAAAAAAATCCTCAACCCTTCAATATCTCATCTCTCTCTCACTCTCTCAATCACTTTCACTTCAGCCTCTAACAGCGAGCAACCTCCTCCTCCCTTCGAGCAACCTCAACCCTTCGAGCGACTTCGTCACTTCGAGCAACCTCTTCCCTTCGAGCAACCGAGCGACTTCTTCTCTCTCACAGCGAAGGCCGCGAGCGACCTCCCATCGAGCAACCTCCCTTCTTCTCTCTCACAGCGAAGGCCGCGAGCGACCTCCCTTCTTTTCTCTAAAAGTGAAGGCCGCGAAGGGTGGCGGAGGCCGAACTCTGATTCTCCGAACTCTCAGATCTGATCAGCAAGTCTAAATCGAAGCTCAGATCGAAGCTCCCACCTCATCCGCCTTCCTCTCCCCATGATCTCAGATCTGATCGATTCTGATCTCGGATCTGATCGATTCTGATCTCAGATCAAATCTGATCTGATCTCAGATTCTGTAGATCTCAGATCTGATCGATTCTGATCTCAGATCAGATATAATCTGATCTCAGATTCTGTAGATCCATTTTTTTTTTTTTTGGCAATTTATTGTATGCTTTTTTTTAAAATTTTTTGTATGTATCTTTCGATTGTATTTTTTGTATGTAATTTTTTGTATGAATTTATTGTATGTTGAAGAAAATTAGATCTGATCTGAGATCAGATTCTGTACTGTAGATCGATTTTATTTTTTTTTTTGGCAATTTATTGTATGCATTTTTTTTAATTGTTTGTATGTATATTTCGATTGTATTTTTTGTATGAATTCATTGTATGTTGAAAGAAAATTTTTTGGGTTGTTGTTTGGGTTAAATGGGGCGGGGCGGATATCCGCCTATCCGCCGGGGGCGGGGATGGTTTTAAAAAAAAATTATAAACGGATATGCGGGGCGGTTTCGGGGACCCGAAATCCCCAGCGGGGCGGGGATGGATTTGCACAAATCCGCCCCGTTGCCATCCCTAGGTCTATCCCATTTTTTTTACAATGAATTCGGGTCTATTCCGAACCATTATAAACCAAATATAGGAACTCAGTAATGAAGCAGGGTCGTTTAATATTGTCAACAGCAAATCCAAGGATGACAATATTAAAATGGAGTCGGGTCTATCCCGTCTTTTAGTACAATAGATTCGAGTCTATCCCGAACTCATTATTGGTATATCACAAACCTACTTATGGGTCTATCCCATTTTTTTACACATAGGATTCGAGTCTATCCCGAATCCACTTTTATACCGAACATCGAATCTCACTAATGGAACATGACTTTTAATACTACCGACCAAGAATTCAAGGTTGACAATATTAAAATGAAGTCAAATCTATCCTGTCTATTAATACAATGGATTCGGGTCCATCCCGATCCCACTTATGGGTCTATCCCACTTTTTGATACAATGGATTCGGGTCTATTCCAAGCCCACTCCCAATCCGAATATCAAAAATCGCTAATGCAACAGGGCTTTCAATATTATCAACCAAGAATTCACGGTTGACAATATTAAAATGGAATCGGGTTTATCCCGTCTTTTAATAAAATGGAGTCGGGTCTATCGCGAATCCATTCTTGTGTCGAATACAATGACGTCATGATGCAATAAGGTCTTTTATATTGCAAATTATGAATTCAAAATTGACAATATTAAAATAAAGTCAGGTCTATCCCGTCTTTTAATACAATGGATTCAGGTCTTTCTCGAACCCACTGATGGGTCTATCCCATTTTTTTATACAATGAATTCGGGTCTATTCCGAACCATTATATACCAAATATAGGAACTCAGTAATGAAGCAGGCGTTTAATATTGTCAACAGAAAATCCAAGGATGACAATATTAAAATGGAGTCGAGTCTATCCCGAACCCATTATTGGTATATCGCGAACTTACTTATGGGTATATCGCGAACCCACTTTTATACCGAACATCGAATCTCACTGATGGAAGATGACTTTTAATACTACCGACCAAGAATTCAAGGTTGACAATATTAAAATGAAGTCAGCTCTATCCTGTCTATTAATACAATGGATTCGGGTCTATTCCAAACTCACTCCCGATCCGAATATCAAAAATCACTAATGCAACAGGGCTTTCAATATTTTCAACCAAGAATTCAAGGTTGACAATATTAAAATTGAATCGGGTCTATCCCGTGTTTTTATAAAATTGAGTCAGGTCTATCCCAAATCCATTCTTGTGTCGAATACAATGATGTGAGGATGCAATAAGGTCTTTTAATGTTGCCAACCAAGAATTCAAAGTTGACAATATTAAAATAAAGTTAGGTCTATCCCGTCTTTTAATACAATGGATTCGGGTCTATCCCGAACCCACTGATGGGTCTATCCCATCTTTTTATACAATGAATTTGGGTCAATTCTGAACCATTCTAAACCAAATATAGGATCTCAGTAATGAAGCAGGGTCGTTTAATATTGTCAACAAAAAATTCAAGGTAGACAATATTAAAATGTAGTCGGGTCTATCCCGTCTTTTAGTACAATAGATTCGAGTCTATCCCGAACCCATTATTGGTATATCGCAAACCTACTTATGGGTCTATCCCATTTTTTTACACAATGGATTCGGATCTATCCCGAAACGACTTCTATACCAAACATCGAAACTCACTTATGGAGCAGGACTTTTAACACTACCGAACAAGAATTCAATGTTGAGAATGTTAAAATGAAGTCAGGTCTATCCCGTCTATTAATACAATGGATTCGAGTCTATCTCGTCTTTTAGTACAATAGATTCGGGTCAATCCCGAACTCATTAATGGTCTATCGCGAACCTACATTTGGGTCTATCTTATCTTTTTACACAATGGATTCGGTTATATCTTGAACCCACTTCTATATCGAACATCGAAACTCCCTGATGGAATTGGACTTTTAATATTACCAAGAATTCTCACGGTTGACAATATTAAAATGAAGTCGGCTCTATCCCGTCATTTAATACAATTGATTCGTGTATATCCCGATCCCATTTATGGGTCTATCCCATCTATTTACACAATGGATTTGGGTCTATCTCGTACCCACACCAAAGTTGAATATAAAAATCACTAATGCAACAAAGTTTTCAATATTCTCAACCAAGAATTCAAGGTTGAAAATATTAAAATGGAATCGGTTTATCCTAAACATATTCTTGTGTCGAATACAATGACGTGAGGATGCAATAAGGTCTTTTAATATTGTCAACCATGAATTCAAAGTTGACAATATTAAAATGGAATCGGGTCTATCCCGTCTTTTTATACAATGGATTCGGGTCTATCCCGAATCAACATATGGGTCTATTCCATCTTTTAAACAATAGATTCGGGTCTATCCCGAACCCATTTCTGAACCGAATATCGGGAGCCGCTGATGCAACATGATCTTTTTATATTGTTAACCAAGAATTCAAAATTGATATATAAAAATTGGAATCGGGTCTATGCCGTCTTTTAATAAAATTTAGTCGGGTCTATCCCAAGCTCATTCTTGTGCCGAATACAATGACGTGAGGATGCAATAAGGACTTTTAATATTGTCAATCAAGAATTTGAAGTTGACAATATGAAAATAAAGTCGGGTCTATCCCGTCTTTTAATACAATGGATTCAGGACTATCCCGAACCCACTTATCGCTCTATCGCATCTTTTTATACAATGAATTCGGGTCTATTCCGAATCCATTTTAAACAAAATATAGGAACTCAGTAATGAAGCTGGGTTGTTTAATATTGTCAACAAAAAATTCAAGGTTGACAATATTAAAATGGAGTCGGGTCTATCCCGTCTTTTAGTACAATAGATTCGAGTCTATCCCGAACCCATTATTGGTATATCGCGAACCTACTTATGGGTCTATCCCATTTTTTTACACAATGGATTCAGGTCTATCCCGATTCCACTTTTATACCGAACATCGAAACTCACTGATGGAACATGACTTTTAATACTACCGACAGAGGATTCAAGGTTGACAATATTAAAATGAAGTCGGGTCTATCCCGTATATTAATACAATGGAATCGGGTCTATCTCGTCTTTTAGTACAATAGATTCGGGTCTATCCCGAACTCATTAATTTTCTATCGCGAACCTACATAAGGGTCTATCTCATCTTTTTACACAATGGATTCGGGTCTATCTCGAACCCACTTCTATACCGAACATCGAAACTCACTGATGGAATAGAACTTTTAATATTACCAAGAATTATCAATGTTGACAATATAAAAATGAAGTCGCTCTATCCCATCTTTTAATACAATGGATTCGTGTTTATCCCAATCCCACTTATGGGTCTATCAAATCTTTTTACACAATGGATTCGGGTCTATCTCGAACCCACTCCCAAGTTGAATATAAAAATAACTAATGCAACAAAGTTTTCAATATTGTCAACCAAGAATTCAAGGTTTAAAATATTAAAATGGAATCGGGTTTATCCTGAACCCATTCATGTGTCGAATACAATGACGTGAGGATGCAATAAGGTATTTTAATATTGTCAACCATGAATTCAGAGTTGACAATATTAAAATGGAGTTGGGTCTATCCCGTCCTTTAGTACAATAGATTTGAATCAATCCCGAACCCATTATTGGTATATCGCGAACCTACTTAAAATGAGTTTGGTCTATCCCGTCTTTTACAAAATGGATTCGGGTCTATCCCGAACCCATTTCTATACTGAACATCGAATCTCACTGATGGAACATGACTTTTAATATTACCAACCAAGAATTCAAGGTTGACAATATTAAAATGGAATCTAGCCTATCCCGTCTTTTAATAAAATGGAGTCGGGTCTATCCCGAATCCATTCTTTTACCGAATACAATGAAGTGAGGATGCAATAATCCCTTTTAATATTACCAACCAAGAATTCAAAGTTGACAATATTAAAATGGAGTCGGGTCTATCCCATCTTTTAATACAATGGATTCGGGTCTATCCCAAATCCACTTATGGGTCTATCCCATCTTTTTACACAATGGATTTGGGTCTATCCCAAACCCATTTCTAAACCGAATATCAGGAGTCACTGATGCAACATGATCTTTTAATATTGTTAACCAAGAATTCAAAATTGACATAAAAATTGGAATCGGGTCTATCTCGTCTTTCAATAAAATTGAGACGGGTCTATCCCAAGCTCATTCTTGCGTCGAATACAATGACGTGATGATGCAATAAGGTCTTTTAATATTGGCAACCAAGAATTTAAAGTTGCCAATACTAAAATTTAATCAGGTCTATCCAATCTTTTAATAAAATGGGTTCAGGTCTATTCCAAACCCACTCCCGATCCGAATATCAAAAATCGCAAATTCAACAGGGCTTTCAATATTATCAACCAAGAATTCACGGTTGACAATATTAAAATGGAATCGGGTTTATCCCGTCTTTTAATAAAATGGAGTCGGGTCTATCCCGAATCCATTCTTGTGTCGAATACAATGACGTGATGATGCAATAAGGTCTTTTATATTGCCAACCAAGAATTCAAAGTTGACAATATTGAAATAAAGTCAAGTCTATCCCATCTTTTAATACAATGGATTCGGGTCTATTCCGAGCCTACTGATGCGTCTATCCCATCTTTTTATACAATGAATTCGGGTCTATTTCGAACCCATTCTGAACTGAAAATAGGAACTCAGTGATGAAGCGGGGTCGTTTAATATTGTCAACAAATAATTCAAGGTTGACAATATTAAAATGGAGTTGGGTCTATCCCGTCTTTTAGTACAATAGATTCGAGTCTATTCCGAACCCATTATTGGTATATCGCGAACCTACTTATGGGTCTATCCCATTTTTTTACAAAATGGATTCGGATCTATCCCGAACCCACTTCTATACCAAACATCGAATCTCACTGATGGAACATGACTTTTAATATTACCGACCAAGAATTCAAGGTTGACAATATTAAAATGAAGTCAGGTCTATCCTGTCTATTAATACAATGGATTCGGGTCCATCCCGATCCCACTTATGGGTCTATCCCATCTTTTGATACAATGGATTCGAGTCTATTCCAAACCCACTCCCGATCCGAATATCAAACATCACTAATGCAACAGGGCTTTCAATATTATCAACCAAGAATTCAAGGTTGACAATATAAAATGGAATCGGGTCTATCCCGTCTTTTAATAAAATGGAGTCGGGTCTATCCCGAATCCACTTATGGGTCTATCCCATCTTTTTACACAATGGATTTTGGTCTATCCCAAACCCACTTCTAAACCGAATATCGGGAGTCACTGATGCAACAGGATCTTTTAATATTGTTAACCAAGAATTCAAAATTGACATAAAAATTGGAATCGGGTCTATCTCGTCTTTCAATAAAATTGAGACGGGCCTATCCCAAGTTCATTCTTGTGTCGAATACAATGACGTGATTATGCAAAAAGGTCTTTTATATTGCCAACCAAGAATTCAAAGTTGCCAATATTAAAATTTAATCAGGTCTATCCAATCTTTTAATACAATGGTTTCGGGTCTATTCCAAACCCACTACCGATCCGAATATCAAAAATCGCAAATGCAACAGGGCTTTCAATATTATCAACCAAGAATTCACGGTTGACAATATTAAAATGGAATCGGGTTTATCCCGTCTTTTAATAAAATGGAGTCGGGTCTATCCCGAATCCATTCTTGTGTCGAATACAATGACGTGATGATGTAATAAGGTCTTTTATATTGCCAACCAAGAATTCAAAGTTGACAATATTGAAATAAAGTCAAGTCTATCCCATCTTTTAATACAATGGATTCGGGTCTATTCCGAGCCTACTGATGCGTCTATCCCATCTTTTTATACAATGAATTCGGGTCTTTTCCGAACCATTCTAAACCAAATATAGGAACTCAGTAATGAAGCAGGGTCGTTTAATATTGTCAACAAAAAATTCAAAGTTGACAATATTAAAATGGAGTCGGGTCTATCCCGTCTTTTAGTACAATGGATTCGAGTCTATCCCGAACCCATTATTGGTATATCGCAAACCCATTAAAGGTTAACAATATTAAAATGAAGTCAAGTCTATGCCGTCTATTAATACAGTGGATTCGGGTCCATCCCGATCCCACTTATGGTTCTATCCCATCTTTTGATACAATGGATTCGGGTCTATTCCAATCCCACTCTAGAGCCGAATATCAAAAATCACTAATGCAACCGGGCTTTCAATATTATCAACCAAGAATTCAAGGTTGACAATATTAAAATGGAATTGGGTCTATCCCGTCTTTTAATAAAATGGAGTCGGGTCTATCCTGAATCCATTCTTGTGTTGAATATGATGCGTGAGGATGCAATAAGGTCTTTTAATATTGTCAACCATGAATTCAAAGTTGACAATATTAAAATGGAGTCGTGTCTATCCCGTCTTTTAATACAATGGATTCGGGTCTATCCCAAATCCACTTATGGGTCTATCCCATCTTTTTACACAATGGATTTGGGTCTATCCAAAACCCATTTCTAAACCGAATATCGGGAGTCACTGATACAACAGGATCTTTAAATATTGTTAACCAATAATAAAAAATTGACATCTAAAAATTTCAACCGGGTCTATCCCGTTTTTCAATAAAATTGAGTCGGGTCTATCCCGAGCTCATTCTTATGTCGAATACAATGATGTGATGATGCAATAAGGTCTTTTAATATTGCCAACCAAGAATTCAAAGTTTCCAATATTAAAATTTAATCAGGTCTATCCAATCTTTTAATACAATGGATTCGGGACTATCCCGAACCCACTTATGGCTTTATTCCATCTTTTTATTCATAGAATTCGGGTCTATTCCGAACCAATTTAAAACCTAATATAGGAACTCAGTAATGATGCAGGGTCGTTTAATATTGTCAACAAAAAATTCAAGGTTGACAATATTAAAATGGAGTCGTGTCTATCTCGTCTTTTAGTACGATAGATTCGAGTCTATCCCGAACCCATTATTGGTATATCGCGAACATACTTATGGGTCTATCCCATTTTTTTACACAATGGATTGGGTTCTATTCCGAACCCACTTTTATACCAAACATCGAAACTCACTGATGGAACATGACTTTTAATACTATCCACAAGGAATTCAAGGTTGACAATATTAAAATGAAGTCGAGTCTATCCCGTATATTATTACAATGGAGTCGGGTCTATCCCGTCTTTTAGTACAATACATTCGGGTCTATCCCGAACTCATTATTGGTCTATCGCGAACCTACTTATTGGTCTATATCAACTTCTTACACATTGGATTCGGGTCTATCTCGAACCCACTTCTATACCGAACATCGAAACTCACTGATGGAACAAGACTTTTAATATTTCCAAGAATTGTCACGGTTGACAATATTAAAATGAAGTCGGGTCTATCCCATCTTTTAATACAATGGATTCGAGTTTATCCCGATCCCACTTATGGTTCTATAACATCGTTTTCCACAATGGATTCGGGTCTATCCCGAACCCACTCCCAAGTTGAATAAAAAAATCACTAATGAAACAAAGTTTTCAATATTGTCAACCAAGAATTCAAGGTTGAAAATATTAAAATGGAATCGGGTCAATCCTGAACCCATTCTTGTGTCGAATACAATGACGTGAGGTGCAATAAAGTCTTTTAATATTATCAACCATGAATTCAATGTTGACATCGATAAAATGGAATCGGGTCTATCAAGTCTTTTTATATAATGGATACGAGTCTATCTCGAATCCATTTTTGAACCGAATATCGGGTCTATCCCAAGCTCATTCTTCTGTCGAATACAATGACGTGAGGATGCAATAAGGTCTTTTAATATTGTCAATCAAGATTTCAAAGTTGACAATATTAAAATAAAGTCGGGTTTATCCCGTCTTTTAATACAATTCATTCGGGACTATCCCGAACCCACTTATGGCTCTATCCCATCTTTTTATACAATGAATTCGGGTCTATTCCGAACCCATTTTAAACCAAATATAGAAACTCAGCAATGAAGTTGGGTCGTTTAATATTGTCATCAAAAAAATCAAGGTTGACAATATTAAAATGGAGTCGGGTCTATCCCGTGTGTTATTACAATAGATTCAAGTCTATACCGAACCCATTATTGGTATATTGCGAACCTACTGATGGGCCTATCCCATTTCTTTACACAATAGATTCGGGTCTATCCCGAACCCACTTTTATACCGAACATTTAACTGATGGAACATGACTTTTAATACTACCGACAGAGAATTCAAGGTTGACAATATTTAAATGAAGTCGGGTCTATCCCGCCTATTAATACAATGGAGTCAGGTCTATCCCGTCTTTTAGTACAATAGATTCAGGTATATCCCGAACTCATTATTGATCTATCACGAACCTACTTATGAGTCTATCTCATCTTTTTACACAATGGATTCAGGGCTATCTCGAACCAACTTCTATACCGAACATCGAAACTCACTAATGGCATAGGACTTTCAATATTACCAAGATTTCTCACGGTTGACAATATGAAAATGAAGTCGGGTCTATCCCGTTTTTTAATACAATGGATTCGAGTCTATCCCGATCCCACTTATTGGTTTATCTTATCGTTTTACACAATGGATTAGGGTCTATTCCAAACCCATTTCTGAACCGAATATCGGGAGCCGCTGATGCAACATGATCTTTTAATATTGTTAACGAAGAATTCAAAAATGACATATCAAAATTAGAATCGGGTCTATCCCGTCTTTTTATAAAATTGAGTCGGGTCTATCCCAAACTCATTCTTGTGCCGAATAAAATGATGTGAGGATGCAATAAGGTCTTTTAATAATGCCAATCAAGAATTCAAAGTTGACAATATTAAAATAAAGTCGGGTCTATCCCGTATTTGAATACAATGGATTCGGGACTATACCCAACCCACTTATGGCTCTATCCCATCTTTTTATACAATGAATTCGGGTCTATTCCAAAACCATTTTAAACCAAATATAGGAGCTTAGTAATGAAGCAGGGTCATTTAATATTGTCAACAAAAAATTCACGGTTGACAATATTAAAATTCAGTCGGGTCTATCCCGACTTTTAGTACAATAGATTCGAGTCTATCCCGAACCCATTATTGGTATATCGCGAACCTACTTATGGGTCTATCCCAATTTTTTACACAATATATTCAGATCTATCCCGAACCCACTTTTATACCGAACATCGAAACTCACTGATGGAACATGACTTTTAATACTACCAACAGAGAATTCAAGGTTGACAATATTAAAATGAATCGGATCTATCTCGTCTATTAATAGAATGGAGTCGGGTCTATTCCTTCTTTTAGTACAATAGATTCGGGTCTATCCCAACTCATTATTAGACTATCGCGAACCTACTTATGGGTCTATCTCATTTTTTTACACAATGGATTCGGGTCTATCTCAAACCCACTTCTATACCTAACATCGAAACTCACTGATGGAACATGACTTTTAATATTACCAAGAATTCTCACGGTTGACAATATTAAAATGAAGTCGGGTCTATCCCGTCTTTTAATACAATAGATTCGACTTTATCCCGATCCCACTTATGGGTCTATCCATCTTTTTACACAATGGATTCAGGTCTATCCCGAACCCACTCCCAAGTTGAATATAAAAATCACTAATGCAGCAAAGTTTTCAATATTGTCAACCAAGAATTCAAGGTTGAAATTATTAAAATGGAATCGGGTCTATCCTGAACCCATTCTTGTGTCGAATACAATGACGTGAGGATGCAATAAGGTCTTTTAATATCGTCAACCATGAATTCAAAGTTGACAATATTAAAATGGAATCGAGTCTATCCCGTCTTTTTATACAATGACCCGAATCCACTTATGGGTCTATTCCATCTTTTAAACAATAGATTCAGGTCTATCCCGAACCCATTTCTGAACCGAATATCGGGAGCCACTGATGCAACATGATATTTTAATATTGTTAACCAAGAATTCAAAATTGACATATAAAAATTGGAATCGGGTCTATCTTGTCTTTTAATAAAATAGAGTCGGATCAATCCGAAGCTTATTCTTGTGCCGAATACAATGACGTGAGGATGCAATAAGGACTTTTAATATTGTCAATCAAGAATTCAAAGTTGACCATATAAAAATAATGTCGGGTCTATCCCGTCTTTTAATACAATAAATTCGAAACTATCCCGAACCCACTTATCGCTCTATCCCATCTTTTTATACAATTAATTCGGGTCTATTCCAAACCCATTTTAAACCAAATATAGAAACTCAGTAATGAAGTTGGGTCGTTTAATATTGTCATAAAAAAAATCAAGGTTGACAATATTAAAATGGAGTCGGGTCTATCCCGTCTTTTAGTACAATAGACTCGAGTCTATCCCAAACCCATTATTGGTATATCGCGAACCTACTAATGGGTCTATCCCATTTTTTTACACAATGGAATCGAGTCTATCCCGAACCCACTTTTATACCGAACATCGTAACTCACCGATGGAACATGAATTTTAATACTACCGACAGAGAATTCAAGGTTGACAATATTTAAATTAAGTCGGGTCTATCCCGCCTATTAATACAATGGAGTCAGGTATATCCCGTCTTTTAGTACAATAGATTCGGGTATATCCCGAACTCATTATTGATCTATCGCGAACCTACTAATGGGTCTATCCCATCTTTTTACACAATGGATTCAGGTCTATCTCGAACCCACTTCTATAACGAACATCGAAACTCACTAATGGGATAGGACTTTCAATATTACCAAGAATTCTCACGGTTAACAATATTAAAATGAAGTCGGGTCTATCCCATTTTTTAATACAATGGATTCGAGTCTATCCCGATCCCACTTATTGGTCTATCCCATCGTTTTACACAATGGATTCGGGTCTATCCCAAACCCATTTCTGAACCGAATATCGGGAGCCGCTGATCCAACATGATCTTTTAATATTGTTAACCAAGAATTCAAAAATGACATATCAAAATTAGAATCGGGTCTATCCCGTCTTTTTATAAAATTGAGTCGGGTCTATTCCAAACTCATTCTTGTGCCGAATACAATGACGTGAGGATGCAATAAGGTCTTTTAATAATGCCAATCAAGAATTCAAAGTTGACAATATTAAAATAAAGTCAGGTCTATCCCGTATTTTAATACAATGGATTCGGGACTATACCCAACCCACTTATGGCTCTATCCCATCTTTTTATACAATGAATTCGGGTCTATTCCGAAACCATTTTAAACCAAATATAGGAACTTAGTAATGAAGCAGGGTCATTTAATATTGTCAACAAAAAATTCAAGGTTGACAATATTAAAATTCAGTCGGGTCTATCCCGTCTTTTAGTACAATAGATTCGAGTCTATCCCGAACCCATTATTGGTATATCGCGAACCTACTTATGGGTCTATCCCAATTTTTTACACAATGGATTCGGACCTATCCCGAACCCACTTTTATACCGAACATCGAAACTCACTGATGGAACATGACTTTTAATACTACCAACAGAGAATTCAAGGTTGACAATATTAAAATGAAGTCGGATCTATCTCGTCTATTAATACAATGGAGTCGGGTCTATCCCGTCTTTTAATACAATAGATTCGGGTCTATCCCAAGTCATTATTAGACTATCGCGAACCTACTTATGGGTCTGTCTCATTTTTTTACACAGTGGATTCGGGTCTATCTCGAACCCACTTCTATACCTAACATCGAAACTCACTGATGGAACAGGGACTTTTAATATTACCAAGAATTCTCACGGTTGAAAATTTTAAAATGAAGTCGGGTCTATCCCATCTTTTAATACAATAGATTCGACTCTATCCTGATCCCACTTATGGGTCTATCCATCTTTTTACACAATGGATTCGGGTCTATCCCGAACCCACTCCCAAGTTGAATATAAATCACTAATGCAACAAAGTTTTCAATATTGTCAACCAAGAATTCAAGGTAGAAAATATTAAAATGGAATCGGGTCTATCCTAAACCCATTCTTGTGTCGAATACAATGACGTGAGGATGCAATAAGGTCTTTTAATATTGTCAACCATGAATTCAAAGTTGACAATATTGAAATGGAATCGGGTCTATCCCATCTTTTTATACAATGGATTCGGGTCTATCCCGAACCCAATTATGGGTCTATCCCATCTTTTTATACAATGAATTTGGGTCTATTCCGAACCCATTCTAAATCGAATATACGAACTCAGTGATGAAGCAAGGTCCTTTAATATTGTCAACAAAAAAATTCAAGGTTAACAATATTAAAATGGAGTCTGGTCTATCCCGTCTTTTAGTACAATAGATTTGAGTCTATCCTGAACCCATTATTGGTATATCGCAAACATACTTATGCGTCTATCCCATTTTTTTACACAATGGATTCGGATCTATCCCGAACCCACTTCTATATCGAACATCGAAACTCACTGATGGAACAGAACTTTTAATACTAACGACAAAGAATTCAAGGTTAACAATATTAAAATGAAGTCAAATCAATCCCTTCTATTAATACAATGGATTCGGGTCCATCCCGATCCCACTTATGGGTATATCCCATATTTTGATACAATGGATTCGGGTCTATTCCAAACCCACTCTCGAGCCGAATATCAAAAATCACAAATGCAACAGGGCTTTTGATGTTATAAACCAAGAATTCAAGGTTGACAATATTAAAATGGAATTGGGTCTATCCCATCTTTTAATAAAATGGAGTCGGGTCTATCCCGAATCCATTCTTGTGCCGAATACAATCACGTGAGGATGCAATAAGGTCTTTTAATATTTTCAACCATGAATTCAAAGTTGACAATATTAAAATTGAGTCCAGTCTATCCCTACTTTTAATACAATGGATTCGGGTCTATCCCAAATCCACTTATTGGTCTATCCCATCTTTTTACACAATGGATTTTGGTCTATCCCAGACCTATTTCTGAACCAAATATCGGGAGTCACTGATGCAAAAAAGATCTTTTAATATTGTTAACCAAGAATTCAAAATTGACATATAAAAATTGGAATCGGGTCTATCCCGAGCTCATTCTAGTGTCGAATACAATGACGTGATGATGCAATAAGGTCTTTTAATATTGCCAACCAAGAATTAAAAGTTGACAATATTAAAATGGAGTCAGGTCTATCCCGTCTTTTCATACATTGGATTCGGGTCTATCCCGAACCCACTGATGGGTCTATCCCATCTTTTTATACAATGAATACGGGTCTATTCCGAACCCATTCTAAATCGAATATAGGAACTCAGTAATGAAGCATGGTCATTTAATATTGTCAACAAAAAATTCAAGTTTGACAATATTAAAATGGAGTCGGGTCTATCCCGTCTTTTAGTACAATAGATTCGAGTGTATCCCGAACCCATTATTGGTATATTGCGAACCTACTTATGGGTCTATCCCATTTTTTTACACAATGGATTCGGGTCTATCCCGAACCCATTGTTATACTTAACATCGAAACACACTGATGGAACATGAATTTTATTACTACAGACAGAGAATTCAAGGTTGACAATATTAAAATGAAGTCGGATCTATCCCGTCTATTAATACAATGGAGTCGGGTCTATCTCATCTTTTAATACAATAGATTCGGGTATATCCCGAACTCATTATTGGTCTATCGCGAACCTACTTAGGGAATATCTAATCTTTTTACACAATGAATTTGAGTCTATCCCGATCCCACTTATGGGTCTATCCCATCTTTTTACACATTGGATTCGGGTCTATCCCGAACCCAATCCCAAGTTGAATATAAAAATCGCTAATGCAACAAAGTTTTCAATATTTTCAACCAAGTATTCAAGGTTGAAAATATTAAAATGGAATCGGGTATATTCTTAAACCATTCTTTTGTCGAATACAATGACGTGAGGATGCAATAAGGTCTTTTAATATTGTCAACCATGAATTCAAAGTTGACAATATTAAAATGGAATCGCGTCTATCCCGTCTTTTTATACAATGGATTGGGTCTATCCCGAACCCATTTCTGAACCGAATATCGGGAGTCACTGATGCAACAAGATCTTTTAATATTGTTAACCAAGAATTCAAAATTGACTTATAAAATTAGAACCGGGTCTATCCTGTCTTTCAATAAATTTCAGTCGGGTCTATCCCGAGCTCATTCTTGTGTCGAATACAATGACATGATGATGCTATAAAAACTTTTAATATTGCCAACCAAGAATTCAAAGTTGACAATATTAAAATAAAGTCAGGTCTATCCCGAACCCACTGATGGGTCTATCCCATCGTTTTATACAATGAATTCGGGTCTATTCCGAACCCATTCTGAACCGAATATAGAAACTCAGTGATGAAGCAGGGTCGTTTAATATTGTCCACAAAAATTCAAGGTTGACAATATTAAAATGGAGTCGGGTCTATCCCGTCTTTTAGTACAATAGATTCGAGTCTATCCCGAACCCATTATTGGTATATCGCAATACTACTTATGGGTCTATCCCATTTTTGTACACAATGGATTCGGATCTATGCCGAACCCACTTGTATACCAAACATCGAAACTCACTAATGGAACATGACTTTTAATACTACCGACCAAGAATTCAAGGTTAACAATATTAAAATGAAATCAGCTCTATCCCGTCTATTAATACAATGGATTCGGGTCCATCCCGATCCAACTTATGGGTCTATCCAATCTTTTGATACAATGGATTCGGGTCTCTTCCAAACCCATTCTCGAGCCGAATATCAAAAATCACTAATGCAACAGTGCTTTCAATATTATCAACCAAGAATTCAAGGTTGACAATATTAAAATGGAATTGGGTCTATCCCGTCTTTTAATAAAATGGAGTCGGGTCTATCCCGAATCCATTCTTGTGCCGAATACAATCACGTGAGGATGCAATAAGGTTTTTTAATATTGTCAACCATGAATTCAAAGTTGACAATATTAAAATGGAGTCGGGTCTATCCCGTCTTTTAATACAATGGATTCGGGTCTATCCCAAATCCGCTTATGGGTCTATCCCATCTTTTTATACAATGAATACGGGTCTATTCCGAACCCATTCTAAATCAAATATAGGAACTCAGTAATGAAGCATGGTCATTTAATATTGTGAACAAAAAATTCAAGGTTGACAATATTAAAATAAAGTCAGGTCTATCCCGTCTTTTAATACAATGGATTCGGGTCTATCCCGAACCCACTGATGGGTCTATCCCATCGTTTTATACAATGAATTCGATTCTATTCCGAACCCATTCTGAACCGAATATAAATACTCAGTGATGAAGCAAGGTCGTTTAATATTGTCCACAAAAAATTCAAGGTTGACAATATTAAAATGGAGTCGGGTCTATCCCGTCTTTTATTACAATAAATTCGAGTCTATCCCGAACCCATTTTTGGTATATCGTAATACAACTTATGGGTCTATCCCATTTTTTTACACAATGGATTCGGGTCTAACCTGAACCCACTTCTATATTGAACATCAAAACTCACTGATGGAACATGACTTTTAATACTACCGACCAAGAATTCAAGGTTAATAATATTAAAATGAAGTCAGCTTTATCCCGTCTATTAATACAATGGATTCGGGTCCATCCCGATCCAACTTATGGGTCTATCCCATCTTTGGATACAATGGATTTGGGTCTATTCCAAACCCACTCTTGAGCCGAATATCAAAAATCACTAATGCAACAGTGCTTTCAATATTATCAACCAAGAATTCAAGGTTGACAATATTAAAATGGAATTGGGTCTATTCGGTCTTTTAATAAAATGGAGTTGGGTCTATCCCGAATCCATTCTTGTGCTGAATACAATCACGTGAGGATGCAATAAGGTTGACAATATTAAAATGGATTTGAGTCCAACCCGATCCCACTTATGGGTCTATCCCATCTATTAATACAATGGATTTGGGTCTATTCCAAACCTTCTCGAGACGAATATCAAAAATCACTAATGCAACAGGGCTTTCAATATTATCAACCAATAATTCAAGGTTGACAATATTAAAATGGAATCGGGTCTATACCGAATCCATTCTTGTGCCGAATACAATGACGTGAGGTTGCAATAAGGTCTTTTAATATTGTCAACCATGAATTCAAAGTTGACAATATTAAAGTGGATTCGGGTCTATCCCATCTTTCAATAAAATTGAGTCGGGTCTATCCCGAGCTCATTCTTGTGTCGAATACAATGACGTGATGATGCAATAAGGTCTTTTAATATTGTCAACCAAGAATTCAAATTTGACATTATTAAAATAAAGTCAGGTCTATCTCGTCTTTTAATACGATGGATTCGGGTCTATCCCAAACACACTAATGGGTCTATCCCATCTTTTTATACAATTAATTCATGTCTATTTTGAACCATTCTAAACCAAATATATGATCTCAGTAATGAAGCAGGGTCGTTTAATATTGTCAACAAAAAAATTCAAGGTTGACAATATTAAAATGGAGTCGAGTCTATCTTGTCTTTTAGTACAATAGATTCGAGTATATCTCGAACCCATTATTGGTATATCGCAAACCTACTTATGGGTATATCCCATTTTTTTACACAATGGATTCGGGTCTATCCCGAACCCACTTTTATACGGAACATCGAATCTCACAGATGGAACATGACTTTTAATACTACCGACCAAGAATTCAAGGTTGACAATACTAAAATGAAGTCGGGTCTATCCCGCCTATTAATACATTGGATTCGGGTCTATCCCAAATCCACTTATGGGTTTATCCCATCTTTTTACACAATGGATTTGGGTATATCCCAAAACCCATTTCTAAACTAAATTTCGGGAGTCACTTATGCAACAGGATCTTTTAATATTGTTAACCAAGAATTCAAAATTGACATATAAAAATTGGGTCTATTCCAAACCTTCTCGAGACGAATATCAAAAATCACTAATGCAACAGGGCTTTCAATATTATCAACCAATAATTCAAGGTTGACAATATTAAAATGGAATCGGGTCTATACCGAATCCATTCTTGTGCCGAATACAATGACGTGAAGTTGCAATAAGGTCTTTTAATATTGTCAACCATGAATTCAAAGTTGACAATATTAAAGTGGATTCGGGTCTATCTCATCTTTCAATAAAATTGAGTCGGGTCTATCCCGAGCTCATTCTTGTGTCGAATACAATGACGTGATGATGCAATAAGGTCTTTTAATATTTTCAACCAAGAATTCAAAGTTGACAATATTAAAATAAAGTCAGGTCTATCCCGAACCCACTGATGGGTCTATCTCATTTTTTATACAATTAATTCGGGTCTCTTCCGAACCATTCTAAACCAAATATAAGAACTCAGTAATGAAGCAGGGTCGTTTAATATTGTCAACAAAAAATTAAAGGTTGACAATATTAAAATGGAGTCGGGTTTATCCCGTCTTTTAGTACAATAGATTCGAGTCTACCCCGAACCTATTATTGGTATATCGCGAACCTACTTATGGGTCTATCCCATTTTTTTACACAATGGATTCGGATCTATCCCGAACCGACTTTTATACTGAACATCGAAACTAACTGATGGAACATGACTTTTAATACTACCGACCAAGAATTCAAAGTTGACAATATTAAAATGAAGTCAGATCTATCCTGTCTATTAATACAATGGATTCGGGTCCATCCCAATCCCACTTATGGGTCTATCCCTTCTTTTGATACAATGGATTCGGGTCTATTCCAAACACACTCTCGAGATAAATTTCAAAAATCACTAATGCAACAGGGCTTTCAATATTATCAACCAAGAATTCAAGGTTGACAATATTAAAATTGAATTGGGTTTATCCCTTCTTTTTATAAAATGGAGTCGGGTCTATCCTGAATCCATTCTTGTGCCGAATACAATGACGTGAGGATGCAGTAAGGTCTTTTAATATTGTCAACCATGAATTCAAAGTTGACAATATTAAAATGGAGTCGGGTCTATCCCGTCTTTTAATACAATGGATTCTGGTCTATCCCAAATCCACTTATGGGTCTATCCCATAATTTTATACAATGGATTTGGGTCTATCCCAAACCCATTTCTAAACCGAATATCGGGAGTCACTAATGCCACGGGATCTTTAATATTGTTAACAAAGAATTCAAAATTGACATATTAAATTGGAATCGGGTCTATCTCGTCTTTCAATAAAATTGAGTCGGGTCAGTCCCGAGCTCGTTCTTGTGTCGAATACAATTACGTGATGATGCAATAAGGTTTTTTAATATTGTCAACCAAGAATTCAAAGTTAAAAAAATATTAAAATAAAGTCAGGTCTATCCGTCTTTTAATATAATGGATTCGGGTCTATCCCGAACCCACTGATGGGTCTATCCCATCTTTTTATACAATGAATTCGGGTCTCTTCCGAACCATTCTAACCAAATATAGGAACTCAGTAATGAAGCAGGGTCGTTTAATATTCTCAACAAAAAATTCAAGGTCGACAATATCAAAATGGAGTCGAGTCTATCCCATCTTTTAGTACAATAGATTCGAGTCTATCCCGAACCCATTATTGGTATATCGCGAACCTACTTATGGGTCTATCCCATTTTTTTACCCAATGGATTCGGATCTATCATGTACCGACTTTTATACCGAACATCGAAACTCACTGATGTAGCATGACTTTTAATACTACCGACCAAGAATTCAAGTTTGACAATATTAAAATGAAGTCAGGTCTATCTTGTCTATTAATACAATGGATTCGGGTCCATCCCGATCCCACTTATTCGTCTATCCCATCTTTTGATACAATGGATTCGGGTCTATTCCAAACTCACTCTCGAGCCGAATATCAAAAATCACTAATGCAACAGGGCTTTCAATATTATCAACCAAGAATTCAAGGTTTACAATATTGAAATTGAATCGGGTCTATCCCTTCTTTTAATAAAATGTTGTCGGGTCTATCACGAATCCATTCTTTCCCGAATACAATGACGTGAGGATGCAGTAAGGTCTTTTAATATTGTCAACCATGAATTCAAAGTTGACAATATTAAAATAGAGTCGGGTCTATCCCGTCTTTTAATACAATGGATTCGGGTCTATCCCAAATCCACTTATGGGTCTATCCCATATTTTTACACGATGGATTTGGGTCTACCCCAAACCCATTTCTAAACCGAATATCGGGAGTCACTAATGCAACAAGATCTTTTAATATTGTTAACAAAGAATTCAAAATTTAAATATAAAAATTGGAATCGGGTTTATCTCGTCTTTCAATAAAATTGAGTCGGGTCAATCCCGGGCACATTCTTGTGTCGAATACAATGACGTGATGATGCAATATGGTTATTTAATATTGTCAACCAAGAATTCAAAGTTGACTATATTAAAATAAAGTCAGGTTTATCCCGTCTTTTAATACAATGGATTCGGATCTCTTTCGTACCATTCTAAACCAAATATAGGAACTCAGTAATGAAGCAGGGACGTTTAATATTGTCAACCAAAATTCAAAGTTGACAATATTAAAATGGAGTCGGGTCTATCCCGTCTTTTAGTACAATAGATTCGAGTCTATCCCGAACCCATTATTGGTATATCGCGAACCTACTTATGGGTCTATCCCATTTTTTTACACAGTGCATTCGGATCTATCCCGAACCGACTTTTATACCAAACATCGAAACTCACTGATGAAACATGACTTTTAATACTACCGACCAAGAATTCAAGGTTGACAATATTAAAATGAAGTCAGGTCAATCCTGTCTATTAATACAATGGATTCGGGTCCATCCCGATCCCACTTATTGGTCTATCCCATCTTTTGATACAAAGGATTCGGGTCTATTCCAAACCAACTCTAGAGCCGAATATCAAAAATCACTAATGCAACAAGGCTTTCAATATTATCTACCAAGAATTCAAGGTTGAAAATATTAAAATTGAATTGGGTCTATCCCTTCTTTTAATATAATGGAGTCGGATCTATCTCGAATCCATTCTTGTGCCGAATACAATGACGTGAGGATGCAGTAAGGTTTTTTAATATTGTCAACCATGAATTCAAAGTTGACAATATTAAAATGGAGTCAGGTCTATCCCGTCTTTTAATACAATGGATTCGGGTCTATCCCAAATCCACTTATGGGTCTATCCCAAACCCATTTCTAAACCGAATATCGGGAGTCACTGATGCAACAATATATTTTAATATTGTTAACCAAGAATTCAAAATTGACATATAAAAATTGGAATCGGGTATTTCCCGTCTTTCAATAAAATTGAGTCGAGTCTGTCCCGAGCTCATTCTTGTGTCGAATAAATTGACGTGATGATGCAATTTGGTCTTTTAATAAAGTCAACCAAGAATTCAATGTTGACAATATTAAAATAAAGTCAAGTCTATCCCGTCTATTAATACAATGGATTCGGGTCTATCCCGAACCCACTGATGGGTCTTACCCATCTTTTTATACAATGAATTCGGGTCTCTTCCGAACCATTCTAAACCAAATGTAGGAACTCAGTAATGAAGCAGGGTCGTTTAATATTGTTAACGAAAAATTCAAGGTTGAAAATATTAAAATGGAGTCGGGTCTATCCCGTCTTTTAGTACAATATATTCGAGGCTATCCCGAACTTATTATTGCTATATCGCGAACCTACTTATGGGTCTATCCCATTTTTTTACACAATGAATTCCGATCTATCCCGAACCAACTTTTATACCGAACATCGAAACTCACTGATGGAACATGACTTTTAATACTACCGACCAAGAATTCAAGGTTGACAATATTGAAATAAAGTCAGGTCTATCCTGTCTATTAATACAATGGATTCGGGTCCATCCCTATCTCACTTATGGGTCTATCCCATCTTTTGATACAATGGATTCGGGTCTATTCCAAACCCACTCTCGAGCCGAATATCAAAAATCATCAATGCAACAGGGCTTTCAATATTATCAACCAAGAATTCAAAGTTGACAATATTAAAATTGAATTGGGTCTATCCCTTCTTTTAATAACATGGAGTCGGGTCTATCCCGAATCCATTCTAGTGTCGAATACAATGACGTGAGGATGCAGTAAGGTCTTTTAATATTGTCAACCATGAATTCAAAGTTGACAATATTAAAATGGAGTCGGGTCTATCCTGTCTTTTAATACAATGGATTCGGGTCTATCCCAAATCCACTTATGGGTCTATCCCATATTTTTACACAATGGATTTGGGTCTTCCCCAAACCCATTTCTAAACCGAATATCGGGAGTCACTAATGCAACAGGATATTTTTATATTGTTAACAAAGAATTCAAAATTGATAAATAAAAATTGGAATCGGGTCTATCCCGTCTTTCAATAAAATTGAGTCGGGTCTATCCCGAGCTCATTCTTGTGTCGAATACAATGAAGTGAGGATGCAGTGAGGTCTTTTAATATTGTCAACCAAGAATTCAAAGTTGACAATATTAAAATAAAGTCGGGTCTATCCCGTCTTTTAATACAATGGATTCGGGTCTCTTCTGAACCATTCTAAACCAAATATAAGAACTCAGTAATGAAGCAGGGTCGTTTAATATTGTCAACAAAAAATTCAAAGTTGACAATATTAAAATCTAGTCGGGTCTATCCCGTCTTTTAGTACAATAGATTCGAGTCTATCCCGAACCCATTATTGGTATATTGCGAAAATACTTATGGGTCTATCCCATTTTTTTACACAATGGATTCGGATCTATTCCGAACAGACTTTTATACCGAACATCGAAACTCACTGATGGAACAGGACTTTTAATACTACCGACCAAGAATTCAAGGTTGACAATATTAAAATGAAGTCAAGTTTTTCCTGTCTATTAATACAATGGATTCGGGTCCTTCCCGATCCCACTTATGGGTCTATCCCATCTTTTGATACAATGGATTCGGGTCTATTCCAAACTCACTCTCGAGCCGAATATCAAAAATCACCAATGCAACAGGGCTTTCAATATTATCAACCAAGAATTCAAGGTTGACAATATTAAAATTTAATTTTGTCTATCCCTTCTTTTAATAAAATGGAGTCGGGTCTATCCCGAATCCATTCTAGTGCCGAATACAATGACGTGAGGATGCAGTAAGGTCTTTTAATATTGTCAACCATGAATTCAAAGTTGACAATAATAAAATGGAGTCGGGTCTATCCCGTCTTTTAGTACAATAAATTCGAGTCTATCCCGAACCCATTATTGGTATATCGCGAACCTACTTATGGGTCTATCCCATTTTTTTACACAATGGATTCGGATCTATCCCGAACCGACTTTTACACCGAACATCGAAACTCTATGATGGAATATGACTTTTAATACTACCGACCAAGAATTCAATGTTGACAATATTAAAATGAAGTCAGGTCTATCCTGTCTATTAATACAATGGATTCGGGTCAATCCCGATCCCACTTATTGGTCTATCCCATCTTTTGATACAATGGATTCGGGTCTATTCCAAACTCAATCTCGAGCCGAATATCAAAAATCACTAATGCAACAGGGCTTTCAATATTATCAACCAAGAATTCAAGGTTGACAATATTAAAATTGAATTGGGTCTATCCCTTCTTTTAATAAAATGGAGTCGGGCCTATCCCGAATCCATTCTTGTGCCGAATACAATGACGTGAGGATGCAGTAAGGTCTTTTAATATTGTCAACCATGAATTCAAAGTTGACAATATTAAAATGGAGTCGGGTCTATCCCGTCTTTTAATACAATGGATTCGGGTCTATCCCAAATCCACTTATGGGTCTATCCCATATTTTTACACAATGGATTTGTGTCTACCTCGAACCCATTTCTAAACCGAATATCGGGAGTCACTAATGCAACAAGATCTTTTAATATTGTTAACAAAGAATTCAAAATTTAAATATAAAAATTGGAATCGGGTTTATCTCGTCTTTCAATAAAATTGAGTCGGGTCAATCCCAGGCACATTCTTGTGTCGAATACAATGACGTGATGATGCAATATGGTTATTTAATATTGTCAACCAAGAATTCAAAGTTGACTATATTAAAATAAAGTCAGGTTTATCCCGTCTTTTAATACAATGTATTCGGATCTCTTTCGTACCATTCTAAACCAAATATAGGAACTCAGTAATGAAGCAGGGACGTTTAATATTGTCAACCAAAATTCAAAGTTGACAATATTAAAATGGGGTCGGGTCTATCCCGTCTTTTAGTACAATAGATTCGAGTCTATCCCGAACCCATTATTGGTATATCGCGAACCTACTTATGGGTCTATCCCATTTTTTTACACAATGCATTCGGATCTATCCTGAACCGACTTTTATACCAAACATCGAAACTCACTGATGAAACATGACTTTTAATACTACCGACCAAGAATTCAAGGTTGACAATATTAAAATGAAGTCAGGTCAATCCTGTCTATTAATACAATGGATTCGGGTCCATCCCGATCCCACTTATTGGTCTATCCCATCTTTTGATACAATGGATTCGGGTCTATTCCAAACTCACTCTCGAACCGAATATCAAAAATCACTAATGCAACAGGTCATTCAATATTGTCAACCAAGAATTCAAGGTTGAATATTAAAATGGAGTCGGGTCTATCCCGTCTTTTAATACAATGGATTCGGGTCTATCCCAAATCCACTTATGGGTTTATCCCATCTTTTTACACAATGGATTTGGGTCTATCCCAAACACATTTCTAAACCGAATATCGGGAGTCACTGATGCAAGACATATAAAAATTGGAATCGGGTCTATCCCGTTTTTCAATAAAATTGAGTCGGGTCTATCCCGAGCTCATTCTTGTGTCGAATACAATGACGAGAAGATTCAATAAGGTCGTTTAATATTGTCAACAAAAAAATTCAAGGTTGACAATATTAAAATGGAGTCGGGTCTATCCCGTCTTTTAGTACAATAGATTCAAGTCTATCCCGAACCAATTATTGGTATATCGCGAACCTACTTATGGGTCTATCCCATTTTTTTACACAATGGATTCGGATCTATCCCGAACCGACTTTTATACCGAACATCGAAACTCACTGATGGAACATGACTTTTAATACTACCAACCAAGAATACAAGGTTGACAAGATTAAAATGAAGTCAGGTCTATCCTGTTTATTAATACAATGGATTCGGGTCCATCCCGATCCCACTTATGGGTCTATCCCATCTTTTGATACAATGGATTCGGGTCTATTCCAAACCAACTCTAGAGCCGAATATCAAAAATCACTAATGCAACAAGGCTTTCAATATTATCTACCAAGAATTCAAGGTTGACAATATTAAAATTGAATTGGGTCTATCCCTTCTTTTAATATAATGGAGTCGGATCTATCTCGAATCCATTCTTGTGCCGAATACAATGACGTGAGGATGCAGTAAGGTTTTTTAATATTGTCAACCATGAATTCAAAGTTGACAATATTAAAATGGAGTCAGGTCTATCCCGTCTTTTAATACAATGGATTCGGGTCTATCCCAAATCCACTTATGGGTCTATCCCAAACCCATTTCTAAACCGAATATCGGGAGTCACTGATGCAACAATATATTTTAATATTGTTAACCAAGAATTCAAAATTGACATATAAAAATTGGAATCGGGTATTTCCCGTCTTTCAATAAAATTGAGTCGAGTCTGTCCCGAGCTCATTCTTGTGTCGAATAAATTGACGTGATGATGCAATTTGGTCTTTTAATAAAGTCAACCAAGAATTCAATGTTGACAATATTAAAATAAAGTCAAGTCTATCCCGTCTATTAATACAATGGATTCGGGTCTATCCCGAACCCACTGATGGGTCTTACCCATCTTTTTATACAATGAATTCGGGTCTCTTCCGAACCATTCTAAACCAAATGTAGGAACTCAGTAATGAAGCAGGGTCGTTTAATATTGTTAACGAAAAATTCAAGGTTGAAAATATTAAAATGGAGTCGGGTCTATCCCGTCTTTTAGTACAATATATTCGAGGCTATCCCGAACTTATTATTGCTATATCGCGAACCTACTTATGGGTCTATCCCATTTTTTTACACAATGAATTCCGATCTATCCCGAACCAACTTTTATACCGAACATCGAAACTCACTGATGGAACATGACTTTTAATACTACCGACCAAGAATTCAAGGTTGACAATATTGAAATAAAGTCAGGTCTATCCTGTCAATTAATACAATGGATTCAGGTCCATCCCTATCTCACTTATGGGTCTATCCCATCTTTTGATACAATGGATTCGGGTCTATTCCAAACCCACTCTCGAGCCGAATATCAAAAATCATCAATGCAACAGGGCTTTCAATATTATCAACCAAGAATTCAAAGTTGACAATATTAAAATTGAATTGGGTCTATCCCTTCTTTTAATAACATGGAGTCGGGTCTATCCCTAATCCATTCTAGTGTCGAATACAATGACGTGAGGATGCAGTAAGGTCTTTTAATATTGTCAACCATGAATTCAAAGTTGACAATATTAAAATGGAGTCGGGTCTATCCTGTCTTTTAATACAATGGATTCGGGTCTATCCCAAATCCACTTATGGGTCTATCCCATATTTTTACACAATGGATTTGGGTCTTCCCCAAACCCATTTCTAAACCGAATATCGGGAGTCACTAATGCAACAGGATATTTTTATATTGTTAACAAAGAATTCAAAATTGATAAATAAAAATTGGAATCGGGTCTATCCCGTCTTTCAATAAAATTGAGTCGGGTCTATCCCGAGCTCATTCTTGTGTCGAATACAATGAAGTGAGGATGCAGTGAGGTCTTTTAATATTGTCAACCAAGAATTCAAAGTTGACAATATTAAAATAAAGTCGGGTCTATCCCGTCTTTTAATACAATGGATTCGGGTCTCTTCCGAACCATTCTAAACCAAATGTAGGAACTCAGTAATGAAGCAGGGTCGTTTAATATTGTCAACAAAAAATTCAAAGTTGACAATATTAAAATCTAGTCGGGTCTATCCCGTCTTTTAGTACAATAGATTCGAGTCTATCCCAAACCCATTATTGGTATATTGCGAAACTACTTATGGGTCTATCCCATTTTTTTACACAATGGATTCGGATCTATTCCGAACAGACTTTTATACCGAACATCGAAACTCACTGATGGAACAGGACTTTTAATACTACCGACCAAGAATTCAAGGTTGACAATATTAAAATGAAGTCAAGTTTTTCCTGTCTATTAATACAATGGATTCGGGTCCTTCCCGATCCCACTTATGGGTCTATCCCATCTTTTGATACAATGGATTCGGGTCTATTCCAAACTCACTCTCGAGCCGAATATCAAAAATCACCAATGCAACAGGGCTTTCAATATTATCAACCAAGAATTCAAGGTTGACAATATTAAAATTTAATTTTGTCTATCCCTTCTTTTAATAAAATGGAGTCGGGTCTATCCCGAATCCATTCTAGTGCCGAATACAATGACGTGAGGATGCAGTAAGGTCTTTTAATATTGTCAACCATGAATTCAAAGTTGACAATATTAAAATGGAGTCGGGTCTATCCTGTCTTTTAATACAATGGATTCGGGTCTATCCCAAATCCACTTATGGGTCTATCCCATATTTTTACACAATGGATTTGGGTCTTCCCCAAACCCATTTCTAAACCGAATATCGGGAGTCACTAATGCAACAGGATATTTTTATATTGTTAACAAAGAATTCAAAATTGATAAATAAAAATTGGAATCGGGTCTATCCCGTCTTTCAATAAAATTGAGTCGGGTCTATCCCGAGCTCATTCTTGTGTCGAATACAATGAAGTGAGGATGCAGTGAGGTCTTTTAATATTGTCAACCAAGAATTCAAAGTTGACAATATTAAAATAAAGTCGGGTCTATCCCGTCTTTTAATACAATGGATTCGGGTCTCTTCCGAACCATTCTAAACCAAATGTAGGAACTCAGTAATGAAGCAGGGTCGTTTAATATTGTCAACAAAAAATTCAAAGTTGACAATATTAAAATCTAGTCGGGTCTATCCCGTCTTTTAGTACAATAGATTCGAGTCTATCCCGAACCCATTATTGGTATATCGCGAACCTACTTATGGGTCTATCCCATTTTTTTACACAATGGATTCGGATCTATCCCGAACCGACTTTTACACCGAACATCGAAACTCACTGATGGAATATGACTTTTAATACTACCGACCAAGAATTCAAGGTTGACAATATTAAAATGAAGTCAGGTCTATCCTGTCTATTAATACAATGGATTCGGGTCAATCCCGATCCCACTTATTGGTCTATCCCATCTTTTGATACAATGGATTCGGGTTTATTCCAAACTCAATCTCGAGCCGAATATCAAAAATCACTAATGCAACAGGGCTTTCAATATTATCAACCAAGAATTCAAGGTTGACAATATTAAAATTGAATTGGGTCTATCCCTTCTTTTAATAAAATGGAGTCGGGCCTATCCCGAATCCATTCTTGTGCCGAATACAATGACGTGAGGATGCAGTAAGGTCTTTTAATATTGTCAACCATGAATTCAAAGTTGACTATATTAAAATGGAGTCAGGTTTATCCCGTCTTTTAGTACAATAGATTCGACTCTATCTCGAACCCATTATTGGTATATCGCGAACCTACTTATGGGTCTATCCCATTTTTTTACACAATGGATTCGGATCTATCCCGAACCGACTTTTATACCGAACATCAAAACTCACTAATGGAACATGACTTTTAATACTACCGATCAAGAATACAAGGTTGACAATATTAAAATGAAGTCTGGTCTATCCTGTCTATTAATACAATGGATTCGGGTCCATCCCGATCCCACTTATTTGTCTATCCCATCTTTTGATACAATGGATTCGGGTCTATTCCAAACTCAGTCTCGAGCCGAATATCAAAAATCACTAATGCAACAGGGCTTTCAATATTATCAACCAAGAATTCAAGGTTGACAATATTAAAATTGAATTGGGTCTATCCCTTCTTTTTATAAAATTAAAATGGAGTCGGGTCTATCCCGAATCCATTCTTGTTCCGAATACAATGACGTGAGGATGCAGTAAGGTCTTTTAATATTGTCAACCATGAAATCAAAGTTATCAATATTAAAATGGAGTTGGGTCTATCCCGTCTTTTAATACAATGGATTCAGGTCTATCTCAAATCCACTTATGGGTTTATCCCAAACCCATTTCTAAACCGAATATCGGGAGTCACTGATGCAACAGTATCTTTTAATATTGTTAACCAAGAATTCAAAATTGACATAAAAAAATTGGAATCGGGTATTTCCCGTCTTTCAATAAAAATGAGTCGGGTCTATCCCGAGCTCATTCTTGTGTCGAATACAATGACGTGATGATGCAATAAGGTCTTTTAATAATGTCAACCAAGAATACAAAGTTGACAATATTAAAATAAAGTCAAGTCTATCCCGTCTATTAATACAATGGATTCGGGTCTATCCCGAACCCACTGATGGGTCTAACCCATCTTTTTATAGAATGAATTCGGGTCTCTTCCGAACCATTCTAAACCAAATATAGGAACTTAGTAATGAAGCAGGGACGTTTAATATTGTCAACAAAAAATTCAAGGTTGAAAATATTAAAATGGAGTCGGGTCTATCCCGTCTTTTAGTACAATATATTCGAATCTATCCCGAACTTATTATTGGTATATCGCGAACCTACTTATGGGTTAATCCCATTTTTTTACACAATGGATTCGGATCTATCCCGAACCGACTTTTATACCGAACATCGAAACTCACTGATGGAACATGACTTTTAATACTACCGACCAAGAATTCAAGGTTGACAATATTAAAATGAAGTCAGGTCTATCCTGTCTATTAATACAATGGATTCGGGTCCATCCCTATCCCACTTATGGGTCTATCCCATCTTTTGATACAATGGATTTGGGTCTATTCCAAACCCACTCTCGAGCTGAATATCAAAAATCATCAATGCAACAGGGCATTCAATATTATCAACCAAGAATTCAAAGTTGACAATATTAAAATTGAATTGGGTCTATCCCTTCTTTTAATAAAATGGAGTCGGGTCTATCCCGAATCCATTCTAGTGCCGAATACAATGACGTGAGGATGAAGTAAGGCCTTTTAATATTGTCAACCATGAATTCAAAGTTGACTATATTAAAATGGAGTCGGGTCTATCCCGTCTTTTAATACAATGGATTCGGGTCTATCCCAAATCCGCTTATGGGTCATCCCATCTTTTTACACAATGGATTTTGGTCTATCCCAAACCCATTTCTAAACCGAATATCGGGAGTCACTGATGCAACAGGATCTTTTAATATTGTTAACCAAGAATTCAAAATTGACATATAAAATTGGAATCGGGTATTTCCCATCTTTCAAAAAAATTGAGTCGGATCTATCCTGAGCTCATTCTTGTGTCGAATACAATGACGTGAGGATGCAGTAAGGTCTTTTAATATTGTCAACCATGAATTCAAAGTTGACAATATTAAAATGGAGTTGGGTCTATCCCGTCTTTTAATACAATGGATTCGGGTCTATCCCAAATCCACTTTTGGGTCTGTCCCATCTTTTTTCAAAATGAATTCGGGTCTCTTCTGAACCATTCTAAATTAAAATATAGGAACTCAGTAATGAAGCAGGGTCGTTTAATATTGTCAACAAAAAATTCAAGGTTGACAATGTTATAATGGAGTCGGGTCTATCCCGTCTTTTAGTATAATAGATTCGAGTTTATCCCTAACCGATTATTGGTATATCGTGAGCCTACTTATGGGTCTATCAAATTTTTTTACACAATGGATTCAGATCTATCCCAAACCTACTTTTATACCGAACATCGAAACTCACTGATGGAACATGACTTTTAATACTACCGACCAAGAATTCAAGGTTGACAATATTAAAATGAAGTCATGTCTATCCTGTCTATTAATACAATGGATTCGGGTAAATCCCGATCCCACTTATTGGTCTATCCCATATTTTGATACAATGGATTCGGGTCTATTCCAAACTAACTCTCGAGCCGAATATCAAAAATCACTAATGCAACAGGGCATTCAATATTATCAACCAAGAATTCAAGGTTGACAATATTAAAATTGAATTGGGTCTATCCCTTCTTTTGATAAAGTGGAGTCGGGTCTATCCCGAATCCATTATTGTGCTGAATACAATGACATGAGGATGCAATAAGGTCTTTTAATATTGTCAACCATGAATTCAAAGTTGACAATATTAAAATGGAGTCGGGTCTATCCCGTCTTTTAATACAATGGATTCGGGTCTATCCCAAATCCGCTTATGGGTCTATCCCATCTTTTTACACAATGGATTTGGGTCTATCCCAAACCCATTTCTAAACCGAATATTGGGAGTCACTGATTCAATAGGATCTTTTAATATTGTTAACCGAGAATTCAAAATTGAAATAAAAAATTGGAATCGGGTCTATCCCGTCTTTCAATAAAATTGAGTCGGGTCTATCCCGAGCTCATATTTGTGTCGAATACAATGATGTGAGGATGCAGTAAGGTCTTTTAATATTGTCAACCTTGAATTAAAAGTTGACAATATTAAAATGGAGTCGGGTCTATCCCGTCTTTTAATACAATGGATTCGGGTCTATCCCAAATCCACTTATGGGTCTGTCCCATCATTTTTCACAATGAATTTGGGTCTCTTCTGAACCATTCTAAATTAAAATATACGAACTCAGTAATGAAGCAAGGTCGTTTAATTTTGTCAACAAAAAATTCAAGGTTGACAATATTATAATGGAGTCGTGTCTATCTCGTCTTTTAGTACAATAGATTCGAGTTTATCCCGAACCGATTATTGGTATATCGTGAGCCTACTTATGGGACTATCCCATTTTTTTACACAATGGATTCAGATCTATCCCGAACCTACTTTTATACCGAACATTGAAACTCACTGATGGAACATGACTTTTAATACTACCGACCAAGAATTCAAGGTTGACAATATTAAAATGAAGTCAGGTCTATCTTGTCTATTAATAAATTGGATTCGGGTAAATCCCGATCGCACTTATTGGTATATCCCATATTTTGATTCAATGGATTCGGGTCAATTCCAAACTAACTCTCGAGCCGAATATCAAAAATCACTAATGCAACAGGGCATTATCAACCAAGAATTCAAGGTTGACAATATTAAAATTGAATTGGGTCAATCCCTTCTTTTAATAAAATGGAGTTGGGCCTATCCCGAATCAATTCTTGTGCCGAATACAATGACGTGAGGATGCAGTAAGGTCTTTTAATATTGTCAACCATGAATTCAAAGTTGACAATATTAAAATAGAGTCGGGTCTATCCAGTCTATCCCATCTTTTTACAAATTGGATTTGGGTCTATCCCAAACCCATTTCTAAACCGAATATCGGGAGTCACTGATGCAACAGGATCTTTTAATATTGTTAACCAAAAATTCAAAATTGACATATAAAATTGGAATCGGGTCTATCCCGTCTTTCAATAAAATTGAGTCGGGTCTATCCCGAGCTCATTCTTGTGTCGAATACAATGATGTGAGGATGCAGTAAGGTCTTTTAATATTGTCAACCATGAATTCAAAGTTGACAATATTAAAATGGAGTCGGGTCTATCCCATCTATTAATACAATTGATTCGGGTCTCTTCCGAACCATTCTAAACCAAATATAGGAACTCAGTAATGAAGCAGGGTCGTTTAATATTGTCAACAAAAAATTCAAAGGTGACAATATTAAAATGGAGTCCGGTCTATCCCGTCTTTTAGTACAATAGATTCGAGTCTACCTCGAACCCATTATTGGTATATCGCGAAACTGCTTATGAGTCTATCCCATTTTTTTACACAATGGATTCGGATCTATCCTGAACCGACTTCTGTACCGAACATCGAAACTCACTGATGGAACATGACTTTTAATACTACCGACCAAGAATTCAAGGTTGACAATATTAAAATGAAGTCAGGTCTATCCTGTCTATTAATACAATGGATTCGGGTCCATCCCGATCCCACTTATGGGTCTATCCCATCTTTTGATACAATGGATTCGGGTCTATTCCAAACTCACTCTCGAGCCGAATATCAAAAATCACTAATGCAACAGGGCTTTCAATATTATCAACCAAGAATTCAAGGTTGACAATATAAAATTGAATTGGGTCTATCCCTTCTTTTAATAAAATGGAGTCGGGTCTATCCCGAATCCATTCTAGTGCCGAATACAATGACGTGAGGATGCGGTAAGGTCTTTTAATATTGTCAACCATGAATTCAAAGTTGACAATATTAAAATGGAGTCGGGTCGATCCCATCTTTTTACACAGTGGATTTAGGTCTATCCCAAACCCATTTCTAAACAGAATATTGGGAGTCACTGATGCAATAGGATCTTGTAATATTGTTAACCAAGAATTCAAAATTGACATATAAAATTGGAATCGGGTCTATCCCGTCTTTCAATAAAATTGAGTCGGGTCTATCCCGAACTCATATTTGTGTTGAATACAATGATGTGAGGATGCAGTAAGGTCTTTTAATATTGTCAACCATGAATTCAAAGTTGACAATATTAAAATGGAGTCGGGTCTATCCCGTCTTTTAATACAATGGATTCGGGTCTATCCCAAATCCATTTATGGGTCTATCCCTTATTTTTACACAATGGATTTCGGTCTATCCCAAACCCATTTCTAAACCGAATATCGAGAGTCACTGATGCAACAGGTTCTAATAATATTGTTAACCAAGAATTCAAAATTGACATATAAAAATTGGAATTGGGTCTATCCCGTCTTTCAATAAAATTGAGTCGGGTCTATCCCGAGCTCATTCTTGTGTCGAATACAATGACGTGAGGATGCAGTAAGGTCTTTTAATATTGTCAACCATGAATTCAAAGTTGACAATATTAAAATGGAGTCGGGTCTATCCCATCTTTTAATACAATGGATTCGGGTCTATCCCAAACCCACTTATGGGTATGTCCCATCTTTTTTCACAATGAATTCGGGTCTCTTCTGAACCATTCTAAACCAAATATAGGAACTCAGTAATGAAGCAGGGTCGTTTAATATTGTCAACAAAAAATTCAAGGTTGACAATATTAAAATGGAGTCGGGTCTATCCCGTCTTTTAGTACAATAGATTCGAGTCTATCCCGAACCCATTATTGGTATATCGCGAACCTACTTATGGGTCTATCCCATTTTTTTACACAATGGATTCGGATCTATCCCGAACCGACTTTTATACCGAACATCGAAACTCACTGATGGAACATGACTTTTAATACTACCAACAAAGAATTCAAGGTTGACAATATTAAAATGAAGTCAGATCTATCATGTCTATTAATACAATGGATTCGGGTCCATCCCGATCCCACTTATGGGCCTATCCCATCTGTTGATACAATGGATTCGGGTCTATTCCAAACCAACTCTCGAACCGAATATCAAAAATCACTAATGCAACAAGGCTTTCAATATTATCAACCAAGAATTTTAGGTTGACAATATTAAAATTGAATTGGGTCTATTCCTTCTTTTAATAAAATGGGGGCGGGTCTATCCCGGATCCATTCTTATGCCGAATACAATGACGTGAGGATGCAGTAAGGACTTTTAATATTGTCAACCATGAATTCAAAGTTGTCAATATTAAAATGGAGTCGGGTCTATCCCGTATTTTAATACAATGGATTTGGGTCTATCCCAAATCCACTTATGGGTCTATCCCTTATTTTTACACAATGGATTTCGGTCTATCCCAAACCCATTTCTAAACCGAATATCGAGAGTCACTGATGCAACAGGATCTTTTTATATTGTTAATCAAGAATTCAAAATTGACATATAAAAATTGGAATTGGGTCTATCCCGTCTTTCCATAAAATTGAGTCGGGTCTATCCCGAGCTCATTCTTGTGTCGAATACAATGACGTGAGGATGCAGTAAGGTCTTTTAATATTGTCAACCATGAATTCAAAGTTGACAATATTAAAATGGAGTCGGGTCTATCCCATCTTTTAATACTATGGATTCGGGTCTATCCCAAATCCACTTATGGGTATGTCCCATCTTTTTTCACAATGAATTCGGGTCTCTTCTAAACCATTCTAAACCAAATATAGGAACTCAGTAATGAAGCAGGGTCGTTTAATATTGTCAACAAAAAATTCAAGGTTGACAATATTAAAATGGAGTCGGGTCTATCCCGTCTTTTAGTACAATGGATTCGAGTCTATCCCGAACCCATTATTCTTATATCGCGAACTTACTTATGGGTCTATCCCATTTTTTTACACAATGGATTCGGATCTATCCCGAACCGACTTTTATACCGAACATCGAAACTCACTGATGGAACATGACTTTTAATACTACCAACAAAGAATTCAAGGTTGACAATATTAAAATGAAGTCAGATATATCATGTCTATTAATACAATGGATTCGGGTCCATCCCGATCCCACTTATGGGTCTATCCCATCTTTTGATACAATGGATTCGGGTCTATTCCAAACCAACTCTCGAACCGAATATCAAAAATCACTAATGCAACAAGGCTTTCAATATTATCAACCAAGAATTTTAGGTTGACAATATTAAAATTGAATTGGGTCTATTCCTTCTTTTAATAAAATGGGGTTGGGTCTATCCCGGATCCATTCTTGTGCCGAATACAATGACGTGAGGATGCAGTAAGGACTTTTAATATTGTCAACCATGAATTCAAAGTTGTCAATATTAAAATGGAGTCGGGTCTATCCCGTATTTTAATACAATGGATTTGGGTCTATCCCAAATCCACTTATGGGTCTATCCCTTATTTTTACTATATGGATTTCGGTCTATCCCTAACCCATTTCTAAACCGAATATCGAGAGTCACTGATGCAACAGGATCTTTTTATATTGTTAATCAAGAATTCAAAATTGACATATAAAAATTGGAATCGGGTCTATCCCATCGTTCAATAAAATTGAGTCGGGTCTATCCCGAGCTCATTCTTGTGTCGAATACAATGACGTGAGGATGCAGTAAGGTCTTTTAATATTGTCAACCATGAATTCAAAGTTGACAATATTAAAATGGAGTCGGGTCTATCCCATCTTTTAATACAATGGATTCGGGTCTATCCCAAATCCACTAATGGGTATGTCCCATCTTTTTTCACAATGAATTCGGGTCTCTTCTGAACCATTCTAAACCAAATATAGGAACTCAGTAATGAAGCAGGGTCGTTTAATATTGTCAACAAAATATTCAAGGTTGACAATATTAAAATGGAGTCGGGTCTATCCCGTCTTTTAGTACAATAGATTCGAGTCTATCCCGAACCCATTATTGGTATATCGCGAACCTACTTATGGGTCTATCCCATTTGTTTACACAATGGATTCGGATCTATCCCGAACCGACTTTTATACCGAACATCGAAACTCACTGATGGAACATGACTTTTAATACTTCCAACAAAGAATTCAAGGTTGACAATATTAAAATGAAGTCAGGTCTATCATGTCTATTAATACAATGGATTCGGGTCCATCCCGATCCCACTTATGAGTCTATCCCATCTTTTGATACAATGGATTCGGGTCTATTCCAAACCCACTCTCGAACCGAATATCAAAAATCACTAATGCAACAGGGCTTTCAATATTATCAACCAAGAATTCAAGGTTGACAATATTAAAATTGAATTGGGTCTATCCCTTCTTTTAATAAAATGGAGTCAGGTCTATCCCGGATCCATTCTTGTGCCGAATACAATGACGTGAGGATGCAGTAAGATCTTTTAATATTGTCAACCATGAATTCAAAGTTGACAATATTAAAATGGAATCGGGTCTATCCCGTATTTTAATACAATGGATTTGGGTCTATCCCAAATCCACTTATGGGTCTATCCCTTATTTTTACACAATGGATTTCGGTCTATCCCAAACCCATTTCTAAACCGAATATCGAGAGTCACTGATGCAACAGGTTCTTTTAATATTGTTAACCAAGAATTCAAAATTGACAAATAAAAATTGGAATTGGGTCTATCCCGTCTTTCAATAAAATTGAGTCGGGTCTATCCCAAGCTCATTCTTGTGTCGAATACAATGACGTGAGGATGCAGTAAGGTCTTTTAATATTTTCAACCATGAATTCAAAGTTGACAATATTAAAATGGAGTCGGGTCTATTCCATCTTTTAATACAATGGATTCGGGTCTATCCCAAATCCACTTATGGGTATGTCCCATCTTTTTTCACAATGAATTCGGGTCTCTTCTAAACCATTCTAAACCAAATATAGGAACTCAGTAATGAAGCAGGGTCGTTTAATATTGTCAACAAAAAATTCAAGGTTGACAATATTAAAATGGAGTCGGGTCTATCCCGTCTTTTAGTACAATAGATTCGAGTCTATCCCGAACCCATTATTCTTATATCGCGAACTTACTTATGGGTCTATCCCATTTTTTTACACAATGGATTCGGATCTATCCCGAACCGACTTTTATACCGAACATCGAAACTCACTGATGGAACATGACTTTTAATACTACCAACAAAGAATTCAAGGTTGACAATATTAAAATGAAGTCAGATATATCATGTCTATTAATACAATGGATTCGGGTCCATCCCGATCCCACTTATGGGTCTATCTTATCTTTTGATACAATGGATTCGGGTCTATTCCAAACCAACTCTCGAACCGAATATCAAAAATCACTAATGCAACAAGGCTTTCAATATTATCAACCAAGAATTTTAGGTTGACAATATTAAAATTGAATTGGGTCTATTCCTTCTTTTAATAAAATGGGGTTGGGTCTATCCCGGATCCATTCTTGTGCCGAATACAATGACGTGAGGATGCAGTAAGGACTTTTAATATTGTCAACCATGAATTCAAAGTTGTCAATATTAAAATGGAGTCGGGTCTATCCCGTATTTTAATACAATGGATTTGGGTCTATCCCAAATCCACTTATGGGTCTATCCCTTATTTTTACTATATGGATTTCGGTCTATCCCTAACCCATTTCTAAACCGAATATCGAGAGTCACTGATGCAACAGGATCTTTTTATATTGTTAATCAAGAATTCAAAATTGACAAATAAAAATTGGAATCGGGTCTATCCCATCGTTCAATAAAATTGAGTCGGGTCTATCCCGAGCTCATTCTTGTGTCGAATACAATGACGTGAGGATGCAGTAAGGTCTTTTAATATTGTCAACCATGAATTCAAAGTTGACAATATTAAAATGGAGTCGGGTCTATCCCATCTTTTAATACAATGGATTCGGGTCTATCCCAAATCCACTAATGGGTATGTCCCATCTTTTTTCACAATGAATTCGGGTCTCTTCTGAACCATTCTAAACCAAATATAGGAACTCAGTAATGAAGCAGGGTCGTTTAATATTGTCAACAAAATATTCAAGGTTGACAATATTAAAATGGAGTCGGGTCTATCCCGTCTTTTAGTACAATAGATTCGAGTCTATCCCGAACCCATTATTGGTATATCGCGAACCTACTTATGGGTCTATCCCATTTGTTTACACAATGGATTCGGATCTATCCCGAACCGACTTTTATACCGAACATCGAAACTCACTGATGGAACATGACTTTTAATACTTCCAACAAAGAATTCAAGGTTGACAATATTAAAATGAAGTCAGGTCTATCATGTCTATTAATACAATGGATTCGGGTCCATCCCGATCCCACTTATGAGTCTATCCCATCTTTTGATACAATGGATTCGGGTCTATTCCAAACCCACTCTCGAACCGAATATCAAAAATCACTAATGCAACAGGGCTTTCAATATTATCAACCAAGAATTCAAGGTTGACAATATTAAAATTGAATTGGGTCTATCCCTTCTTTTAATAAAATGGAGTCAGGTCTATCCCGGATCCATTCTTGTGCCGAATACAATGACGTGAGGATGCAGTAAGATCTTTTAATATTGTCAACCATGAATTCAAAGTTGACAATATTAAAATGGAATCGGGTCTATCCCGTATTTTAATACAATGGATTTGGGTCTATCCCAAATCCACTTATGGGTCTATCCCTTATTTTTACACAATGGATTTCGGTCTATCCCAAACCCATTTCTAAACCGAATATCGAGAGTCACTGATGCAACAGGTTCTTTTAATATTGTTAACCAAGAATTCAAAATTGACAAATAAAAATTGGAATTGGGTCTATCCCGTCTTTCAATAAAATTGAGTCGGGTCTATCCCAAGCTCATTCTTGTGTCGAATACAATGACGTGAGGATGCAGTAAGGTCTTTTAATATTTTCAACCATGAATTCAAAGTTGACAATATTAAAATGGAGTCGGGTCTATTCCATCTTTTAATACAATGGATTCGGGTCTATCCCAAATCCACTTATGGGTATGTCCCATCTTTTTTCACAATGAATTCGGGTCTCTTCTAAACCATTCTAAACCAAATATAGGAACTCAGTAATGAAGCAGGGTCGTTTAATATTGTCAACAAAAAATTCAAGGTTGACAATATTAAAATGGAGTCGGGTCTATCCCGTCTTTTAGTACAATAGATTCGAGTCTATCCCGAACCCATTATTCTTATATCGCGAACTTACTTATGGGTCTATCCCATTTTTTTACACAATGGATTCGGATCTATCCCGAACCGACTTTTATACCGAACATCGAAACTCACTGATGGAACATGACTTTTAATACTACCAACAAAGAATTCAAGGTTGACAATATTAAAATGAAGTCAGATATATCATGTCTATTAATACAATGGATTCGGGTCCATCCCGATCCCACTTATGGGTCTATCTTATCTTTTGATACAATGGATTCGGGTCTATTCCAAACCAACTCTCGAACCGAATATCAAAAATCACTAATGCAACAAGGCTTTCAATATTATCAACCAAGAATTTTAGGTTGACAATATTAAAATTGAATTGGGTCTATTCCTTCTTTTAATAAAATGGGGTTGGGTCTATCCCGGATCCATTCTTGTGCCGAATACAATGACGTGAGGATGCAGTAAGGACTTTTAATATTGTCAACCATGAATTCAAAGTTGTCAATATTAAAATGGAGTCGGGTCTATCCCGTATTTTAATACAATGGATTTGGGTCTATCCCAAATCCACTTATGGGTCTATCCCTTATTTTTACTATATGGATTTCGGTCTATCCCTAACCCATTTCTAAACCGAATATCGAGAGTCACTGATGCAACAGGATCTTTTTATATTGTTAATCAAGAATTCAAAATTGACATATAAAAATTGGAATCGGGTCTATCCCGTCTTTCAATAAAATTGAGTCGGGTCTATCCCGAGCTCATTCTTGTGTCGAATACAATGACGTGAGGATGCAGTAAGGTCTTTTAATATTGTCAACCATGAATTCAAAGTTGACAATATTAAAATGGAGTCGGGTCTATCCCATCTTTTAATACAATGGATTCGGGTCTATCCCAAATCCACTAATGGGTATGTCCCATCTTTTTTCACAATGAATTCGGGTCTCTTCTGAACCATTCTAAACCAAATATAGGAACTCAGTAATGAAGCAGGGTCGTTTAATATTGTCAACAAAATATTCAAGGTTGACAATATTAAAATGGAGTCGGGTCTATCCCGTCTTTTAGTACAATAGATTCGAGTCTATCCCGAACCCATTATTGGTATATCGCGAACCTACTTATGGGTCTATCCCATTTGTTTACACAATGGATTCGGATCTATCCCGAACCGACTTTTATACCGAACATCGAAACTCACTGATGGAACATGACTTTTAATACTTCCAACAAAGAATTCAAGGTTGACAATATTAAAATGAAGTCAGGTCTATCATGTCTATTAATACAATGGATTCGGGTCCATCCCAATCCCACTTATGAGTCTATCCCATCTTTTGATACAATGGATTCGGGTCTATTCCAAACCCACTCTCGAACCGAATATCAAAAATCACTAATGCAACAGGGCTTTCAATATTATCAACCAAGAATTCAAGGTTGACAATATTAAAATTGAATTGGGTCTATCCCTTCTTTTAATAAAATGGAGTCAGGTCTATCCCGGATCCATTCTTGTGCCGAATACAATGACGTGAGGATGCAGTAAGATCTTTTAATATTGTCAACCATGAATTCAAAGTTGACAATATTAAAATGGAATCGGGTCTATCCCGTATTTTAATACAATGGATTTGGGTCTATCCCAAATCCACTTATGGGTCTATCCCTTATTTTTACACAATGGATTTCGGTCTATCCCAAACCCATTTCTAAACCGAATATCGAGAGTCACTGATGCAACAGGTTCTTTTAATATTGTTAACCAAGAATTCAAAATTGACAAATAAAAATTGGAATTGGGTCTATCCCGTCTTTCAATAAAATTGAGTCGGGTCTATCCCGAGCTCATTCTTGTGTCGAATACAATGACCTGAGGATGCAGTAAGGTCTTTTAATATTGTCAACCATGAATTCAAAGTTGACAATATTAAAATGGAGTCGGGTCTATCCCATCTTTTAATACAATGGATTCGGGTCTATCCCAAATCCACTTATGGGTATGTCCCATCTTTTTTCACAATGAATTCGGGTCTCTTCTAAACCATTCTAAACCAAATATAGGAACTCAGTAATGAAGCAGGGTCGTTTAATATTGTCAACAAAAAATTCAAGGTTGACAATAATAAAATGGAGTCGGGTCTATCCCATCTTTTAGTACAATAGATTCGAGTCTATCCCGAACCCATTATTCTTATATCGCGAACTTACTTATGGGTCTATCCCATTTTTTTACACAATGGATTCGGATCTATCCCGATTCGACTTTTATACCGAACATCGAAACTCACTGATGGAACATGACTTTTAATACTACCAACAAAGAATTCAAGGTTGACAATATTAAAATGAAGTCAGATATATCATGTCTATTAATACAATGGATTCGGGTCCATCCCGATCCCACTTATGGGTCTATCCCATCTTTTGATACAATGGATTCGGGTCTATTCCAAACCAACTCTCGAACCGAATATCAAAAATCACTAATGCAACAAGGCTTTCAATATTATCAACCAAGAATTTTAGGTTGACAATATTAAAATTGAATTGGGTCTATTCCTTCTTTTAATAAAATGGGGTTGGGTCTATCCCGGATCCATTCTTGTGCCGAATACAATGACGTGAGGATGCAGTAAGGACTTTTAATATTGTCAACCATGAATTCAAAGTTGTCAATATTAAAATGGAGTCGGGTCTATCCCGTATTTTAATACAATGGATTTGGGTCTATCCCAAATCCACTTATGGGTCTATCCCTTATTTTTACTATATGGATTTCGGTCTATCCCTAACCCATTTCTAAACCGAATATTGAGAGTCACTGATGCAACAGGATCTTTTTATATTGTTAATCAAGAATTCAAAATTGACATATAAAAATTGGAATCGGGTCTATCCCGTCTTTCAATAAAATTGAGTCGGGTCTATCCCGAGCTCATTCTTGTGTCGAATACAATGACGTGAGGATTCAGTAAGGTCTTTTAATATTGTCAACCATGAATTCAAACTTGACAATATTAAAATGGAGTCGGGTCTATCCCATCTTTTAATACAATGGATTCGGGTCTATCCCAAATCCACTTATGGGTATGTCCCATCTTTTTTCACAATGAATTCGGGTCTCTTCTGAACCATTCTAAACCAAATATAGGAACTCGGTAATGAAGCAGGGTCGTTTAACATTGTCAACAAAAAATTCAAGGTTGACAATATTAAAATGGAGTCGGGTCTATCCGTCTTTTAGTACAATAGATTCGATCTATCCCGAACCCATTATTGGTATATCGCGAACCTACTTATGGGTCTATCCCATTTTTTTACACAATGGATACGGATCTATCCCAAAACGACTTTTATACCGAACATTGAAACTCACTGATGGAACATGACTTTTAATACTTCCAACAAAGAATTCAAGGTTGACAATATTAAAATGAAGTCAAGTCTATCATGTCTATTAATACAATGGATTCGGGTCCATCCCGATCCCACTTATGGGTCTATCCCATCTTTTGATACAATGGATTCGGGTCTATTCCAAACCCACTCTCGAACCGAATATCAAAAATCACTAATGCAACAAGGCTTTCAATATTATCAACCAAGAATTTTAGGTTGACAATATTAAAATTGAATTGGGTCTATTCCTTCTTTTAATAAAATGGGGTTGGGTCTATCCCGGATCCATTCTTGTGCCGAATACAATGACGTGAGGATGCAGTAAGGACTTTTAATATTGTCAACTATGAATTCAAAGTTGTCAATATTAAAATGGAGTCGGGTCTATCCCGTATTTTAATACAATGGATTTGGGTCTATCCCAAATCCACTTATGGGTCTATCCCTTATTTTTACTATATGGATTTCGGTCTATCCCTAACCCATTTCTAAACCGAATATCGAGAGTCACTGATGCAACAGGATCTTTTTATATTGTTAATCAAGAATTCAAAATTGACATATAAAAATTGGAATCGGGTCTATCCCGTCTTTCAATAAAATTGAGTCGGGTCTATCCCGAGCTCATTCTTGTGTCGAATACAATGACGTGAGGATGCAGTAAGGTCTTTTAATATTGTCAACCATGAATTCAAAGTTGACAATATTAAAATGGAGTCGGGTCTATCCCATCTTTTAATACAATGGATTCAGGTCTATCCCAAATCCACTAATGGGTATGTCCCATCTTTTTTCACAATGAATTCGGGTCTCTTCTGAACCATTCTAAACCAAATATAGGAACTCAGTAATGAAGCAGGGTCGTTTAATGTTGTCAACAAAATATTCAAGGTTGACAATATTAAAATGGAGTCGGGTCTATCCCGTCTTTTAGTACAATAGATTCGAGTCTATCCCAAACCCATTATTGGTATATCGCGAACCTACTTATGGGTCTATCCCATTTGTTTACACAATGGATTCGGATCTATCCCGAACCGACTTTTATACCGAACATCGAAACTCACTGATGGAACATGACTTTTAATACTTCCAACAAAGAATTCAAGGTTGACAATATTAAAATGAAGTCAGGTCTATCATGTCTATTAATACAATGGATTCGGGTCCATCCCGATCCCACTTATGAGTCTATCCCATCTTTTGATACAATGGATTCGGGTCTATTCCAAACCCACTCTCGAACCGAATATCAAAAATCACTAATGCAACAGGGCTTTCAATATTATCAACCAAGAATTCAAGGTTGACAATATTAAAATTGAATTGGGTCTATCCCTTCTTTTAATAAAATGGAGTCAGGTCTATCCCGGATCCATTCTTGTGCCGAATACAATGACGTGAGGATGCAGTAAGATCTTTTAATATTGTCAACCATGAATTCAAAGTTGACAATATTAAAATGGAATCGGGTCTATCCCGTATTTTAATACAATGGATTTGGGTCTATCCCAAATCCACTTATGGGTCTATCCCTTATTTTTACACAATGGATTTCGGTCTATCCCAAACCCATTTCTAAACCGAATATCGAGAGTCACTGATGCAACAGGTTCTTTTAATATTGTTAACCAAGAATTCAAAATTGACAAATAAAAATTGGAATTGGGTCTATCCCGTCTTTCAATAAAATTGAGTCGGGTCTATCCCGAGCTCATTCTTGTGTCGAATACAATGACCTGAGGATGCAGTAAGGTCTTTTAATATTGTCAACCATGAATTCAAAGTTGACAATATTAAAATGGAGTCGGGTCTATCCCATCTTTTAATACAATGGATTCGGGTCTATCCCAAATCCACTTATGGGTATGTCCCATCTTTTTTCACAATGAATTCGGGTCTCTTCTAAACCATTCTAAACCAAATATAGGAACTCAGTAATGAAGCAGGGTCGTTTAATATTGTCAACAAAAAATTCAAGGTTGACAATATTAAAATGGAGTCGGGTCTATCCCATCTTTTAGTACAATAGATTCGAGTCTATCCCGAACCCATTATTCTTATATCGCGAACTTACTTATGGGTCTATCCCATTTTTTTACACAATGGATTCGGATCTATCCCGATTCGACTTTTATACCGAACATCGAAACTCACTGATGGAACATGACTTTTAATACTACCAACAAAGAATTCAAGGTTGACAATATTAAAATGAAGTCAGATATATCATGTCTATTAATACAATGGATTCGGGTCCATCCCGATCCCACTTATGGGTCTATCCCATCTTTTGATACAATGGATTCGGGTCTATTCCAAACCAACTCTCGAACCGAATATCAAAAATCACTAATGCAACAAGGCTTTCAATATTATCAACCAAGAATTTTAGGTTGACAATATTAAAATTGAATTGGGTCTATTCCTTCTTTTAATAAAATGGGGTTGGGTCTATCCCGGATCCATTCTTGTGCCGAATACAATGACGTGAGGATGCAGTAAGGACTTTTAATATTGTCAACCATGAATTCAAAGTTGTCAATATTAAAATGGAGTCGGGTCTATCCCGTATTTTAATACAATGGATTTGGGTCTATCCCAAATCCACTTATGGGTCTATCCCTTATTTTTACTATATGGATTTCGGTCTATCCCTAACCCATTTCTAAACCGAATATTGAGAGTCACTGATGCAACAGGATCTTTTTATATTTTTAATCAAGAATTCAAAATTGACATATAAAAATTGGAATCGGGTCTATCCCGTCTTTCAATAAAATTGAGTCGGGTCTATCCCGAGCTCATTCTTGTGTCGAATACAATGACGTGAGGATTCAGTAAGGTCTTTTAATATTGTCAACCATGAATTCAAACTTGACAATATTAAAATGGAGTCGGGTCTATCCCATCTTTTAATACAATGGATTCGGGTCTATCCCAAATCCACTTATGGGTATGTCCCATCTTTTTTCACAATGAATTCGGGTCTCTTCTGAACCATTCTAAACCAAATATAGGAACTCGGTAATGAAGCAGGGTCGTTTAACATTGTCAACAAAAAATTCAAGGTTGACAATATTAAAATGGAGTCGGGTCTATCCCGTCTTTTAGTACAATAGATTCGAGTCTATCCCGAACCCATTATTGGTATATCGCGAACCTACTTATGGGTCTATCCCATTTGTTTACACAATGGATTCGGATCTATCCCGAACCGACTTTTATACCGAACATCGAAACTCACTGATGGAACATGACTTTTAATACTTCCAACAAAGAATTCAAGGTTGACAATATTAAAATGAAGTCAGGTCTATCATGTCTATTAATACAATGGATTCGGGTCCATCCCGATCCCACTTATGGGTCTATCCCATCTTTTGATACAATGGATTCGGTTCTATTCCAAACCCACTCTCGAACCGAATATCAAAAATCACTAATGCAACAGGGCTTTCAATATTATCAACCAAGAATTCAAGGTTGACAATACTAAAATTGAATTGGGACTATCCCTTCTTTTAATAAAATGGAGTCGGGTCTATCCCGGATCCATTCTTGTGCCGAATACAATGACGTGAGGATGCAGTAAGATCTTTTAATATTGTCAACCATGAATTCAAAGTTGACAATATTAAAATGGAATCGGGTCTATCTCGTATTTTAATACAATGGATTTGGGTCTATCCCAAATCCACTTATGGGTCTATCCCTTATTTTCACACAATGGATTTCGGTCTATCCCAAACCCATTTCTAAACCGAATATCGAGAGTCACTGATGCAACAGGTTATTTTAATATTATTAACCATGAATTCAAAATTGACATATAAAAATTGGAATTGGGTCTATCCCGTCTTTCTATAAAATTGAGTCGGGTCTATCCCGTGCTCATTCTTGTGTCGAATACAATGACGTGAGGATGCAGTAAGGTCTTTTAATATTGTCAACCATGAATTCAAAGTTGACAATATTAAAATGGAGTCGGGTCTATCCCATCTTTTAATACAATGGATTCGGGTCTATCCCAAATCCACTTATGGGTATGTCCCATCCTTTTTCACAACGAATTCGGGTCTCTTCTAAACCAAATATAGGAACTCAGTAATGAAGCAGGGTCGTTTAATATTGTCAATAAAAAATTCAAGGTTGACAATATTAAAATGGAGTCGGGTCTATCCCGTCTTATAGTACAATAGATTCGAGTCTATCGCGAACCCATTATTGGTATATCGCGAACCTACTTATGGGTCTATCCCATTTTTTTACACAATAGATTCGGATCTATCCCGAACCGACTTTTATACCGAACATCGAAACTCACTGATGGAACATGACTTTTAATACTACCAACAAAGAATTCAAGGTTGACAATATTAAAATGAAGTCAGATATATCATGTCTATTAATACAATGGATTCGGGTCCATCCCGATCCCACTTATGGGTCTATCCCATCTTTTGATACAATGGATTCGGGTCTATTCCAAACCAACTCTCGAACCGAATATCAAAAATCACTAATGCAACAAGGCTTTCAATATTATCAACCAAGAATTTTAGGTTGACAATATTAAAATTGAATTGGGTCTATTCCTTCTTTTAATAAAATGGGGTTGGGTCTATCCCGGATCCATTCTTGTGCCGAATACAATGACGTGAGGATGCAGTAAGGACTTTTAATATTGTCAACCATGAATTCAAAGTTGTCAATATTAAAATGGAGTCGGGTCTATACCGTATTTTAATACAATGGATTTGGGTCTATCCCAAATCCACTTATGGGTCTATCCCTTATTTTTACTATATGGATTTCGGTCTATCCCTAACCCATTTCTAAACCGAATATCAAGAGTCACTGATGCAACAGGATCTTTTTATATTGTTAATCAAGAATTCAAAATTGACATATAAAAATTGGAATCGGGTCTATCCCGTCTTTCAATAAAATTGAGTCGGGTCTATCCCGAGCTCATTCTTGTGTCGAATACAATGACGTGAGGATGCAGTAAGGTCTTTTAATATTGTCAACCATGAATTCAAAGTTGACAATATTAAAATGGAGTCGGGTCTATCCCATCTTTTAATACAATGGATTCGGGTCAATCCCAAATCCACTAATGGGTATGTCCCATCTTTTTTCACAATGAATTCGGGTCTCTTCTGAACCATTCTAAACCAAATATAGGAACTCAGTAATGAAGCAGGGTCGTTTAATATTGTCAACAAAATATTCAAGGTTGACAATATTAAAATGGAGTCGGGTCTATCCCGTCTTTTAGTACAATAGATTCGAGTCTATCCCGAACCCATTATTGGTATATCGCGAACCTACTTATGGGTCTATCCCATTTGTTTACACAATGGATTAGGATCTATCCCGAACCGACTTTTATACCGAACATCGAAACTCACTGATGGAACATGACTTTTAATACTTCCAACAAAGAATTCAAGGTTGACAATATTAAAATGAAGTCAGGTCTATCATGTCTATTAATACAATGGATTCGGGTCCATCCCGATCCCACTTATGAGTCTATCCCATCTTTTGATACAATGGATTCGGGTCTATTCCAAACCCACTCTCGAACCGAATATCAAAAATCACTAATGCAACAGGGCTTTCAATATTATCAACCAAGAATTCAAGGTTGACAATATTAAAATTGAATTGGGTCTATCCCTTCTTTTAATAAAATGGAGTCAGGTCTATCCCGGATCCATTCTTGTGCCGAATACAATGACGTGAGGATGCAGTAAGATCTTTTAATATTGTCAACCATGAATTCAAAGTTGACAATATTAAAATGGAATCGGGTCTATCCCGTATTTTAATACAATGGATTTGGGTCTATCCCAAATCCACTTATGGGTCTATCCCTTATTTTTACACAATGGATTTCGGTCTATCCCAAACCCATTTCTAAACCGAATATCGAGAGTCACTGATGCAACAGGTTCTTTTAATATTGTTAACCAAGAATTCAAAATTGACAAATAAAAATTGGAATTGGGTCTATCCCGTCTTTCCATAAAATTGAGTCGGGTCTATCCCGAGCTCATTCTTGTGTCGAATACAATGACGTGAGGATGCAGTAAGGTCTTTTAATATTGTCAACCATGAATTCAAAGTTGACAATATTAAAATGGAGTCGGGTCTATCCCATCTTTTAATACAATGGATTCGGGTCTATCCCAAATCCACTTATGGGTATGTCCCATCTTTTTTCACAATGAATTCGGGTCTCTTCTAAACCATTCTAAACCAAATATAGGAACTCAGTAATGAAGCAGGGTCGTTTAATATTGTCAACAAAAAATTCAAGGTTGACAATATTAAAATGGAGTCGGGTCTATCCCGTCTTTTAGTACAATAGATTCGAGTCTATCCCGAACCCATTATTCTTATATCGCGAACTTACTTATGGGTCTATCCCATTTGTTTACACAATGGATTCGGATCTATCCCGAACCGACTTTTATACCGAACATCGAAACTCACTGATGGAACATGACTTTTAATACTTCCAACAAAGAATTCAAGGTTGACAATATTAAAATGAAGTCAGATATATCATGTCTATTAATACAATGGATTCGGGTCCATCCCGATCCCACTTATGGGTCTATCCCATCTTTTGATACAATGGATTCGGGACTATTCCAAACCAACTCTCGAACCGAATATCAAAAATCACTAATGCAACAAGGCTTTCAATATTATCAACCAAGAATTTTAGGTTGACAATATTAAAATTGAATTGGGTCTATTCCTTCTTTTAATAAAATGGGGTTGGGTCTATCCCGGATCCATTCTTGTGCCGAATACAATGACGTGAGGATGCAGTAAGGACTTTTAATATTGTCAACTATGAATTCAAAGTTGTCAATATTAAAATGGAGTCGGGTCTATCCCGTATTTTAATACAATGGATTTGGGTCTATCCCAAATCCACTTATGGGTCTATCCCTTATTTTTACTATATGGATTTCGGTCTATCCCTAACCCATTTCTAAACCGAATATCGAGAGTCACTGATGCAACAGGATCTTTTTATATTGTTAATCAAGAATTCAAAATTGACATATAAAAATTGGAATCGGGTCTATCCCGTCTTTCAATAAAATTGAGTCGGGTCTATCCCGAGCTCATTCTTGTGTCGAATGCAATGACGTGAGGATGCAGTAAGGTCTTTTAATATTGTCAACAATGAATTCAAAGTTGACAATATTAAAATGGAGTCGGGTCTATCCCATCTTTTAATACAATGGATTCGGGTCTATCCCAAATCCACTAATGGGTATGTCCCATCTTTTTTCACAATGAATTCGGGTCTCTTCTGAACCATTCTAAACCAAATATAGGAACTCAGTAATGAAGCAGGGTCGTTTAATATTGTCAACAAAATATTCAAGGTTGACAATATTAAAATGGAGTCGGGTCTATCCCGTCTTTTAGTACAATAGATTCGAGTCTATCCCGAACCCATTATTGGTATATCGCGAACCTACTTATGGGTCTATCCCATTTGTTTACACAATGGATTCGGATCTATCCCGAACCGACTTTTATACCGAACATCGAAACTCACTGATGGAACATGACTTTTAATACTTCCAACAAAGAATTCAAGGTTGACAATATTAAAATGAAGTCAGGTCTATCATGTCTATTAATACAATGGATTCGGGTCCATCCCGATCCCACTTATGAGTCTATCCCATCTTTTGATACAATGGATTCGGGTCTATTCCAAACCCACTCTCGAACCGAATATCAAAAATCACTAATGCAACAGGGCTTTCAATATTATCAACCAAGAATTCAAGGTTGACAATATTAAAATTGAATTGGGTCTATCCCTTCTTTTAATAAAATGGAGTCAGGTCTATCCCGGATCCATTCTTGTGCCGAATACAATGACGTGAGGATGCAGTAAGATCTTTTAATATTGTCAACCATGAATTCAAAGTTGACAATATTAAAATGGAATCGGGTCTATCCCGTATTTTAATACAATGGATTTGGGTCTATCCCAAATCCACTTATGGGTCTATCCCTTATTTTTACACAATGGATTTCGGTCTATCCCAAACCCATTTCTAAACCGAATATCGAGAGTCACTGATGCAACAGGTTCTTTTAATATTGTTAACCAAGAATTCAAAATTGACAAATAAAAATTGGAATTGGGTCTATCCCGTCTTTCCATAAAATTGAGTCGGGTCTATCCCGAGCTCATTCTTGTGTCGAATACAATGACGTGAGGATGCAGTAAGGTCTTTTAATATTGTCAACCATGAATTCAAAGTTGACAATATTAAAATGGAGTCGGGTCTATCCCATCTTTTAATACAATGGATTCGGGTCTATCCCAAATCCACTTATGGGTATGTCCCATCTTTTTTCACAATGAATTCGGGTCTCTTCTAAACCATTCTAAACCAAATATAGGAACTCAGTAATGAAGCAGGGTCGTTTAATATTGTCAACAAAAAATTCAAGGTTGACAATATTAAAATGGAGTCGGGTCTATCCCGTCTTTTAGTACAATAGATTCGAGTCTATCCCGAACCCATTATTCTTATATCGCGAACTTACTTATGGGTCTATCCCATTTTTTTACACAATGGATTCGGATCTATCCCGAACCGACTTTTATACCGAACATCGAAACTCACTGATGGAACATGACTTTTAATACTACCAACAAAGAATTCAAGGTTGACAATATTAAAATGAAGTCAGATATATCATGTCTATTAATACAATGGATTCGGGTCCATCCCGATCCCACTTATGGGTCTATCCCATCTTTTGATACAATGGATTCGGGTCTATTCCAAACCCACTCTCGAACCGAATATCAAAAATCACTAATGCAACAGGGCTTTCAATATTATCAACCAAGAATTCAAGGTTGACAATATTAAAATTGAATTGGGTCTATCCCTTCTTTTAATAAAATGGAGTCGGGTCTATCCCGGATCCATTCTTGTGCCGAATACAATGACGTGAGGATGCAGTAAGATCTTTTAATATTGTCAACCATGAATTCAAAGCTGACAATATTAAAATGGAATCGGGTCTATCCCGTACTTTAATACAATGGATTTGGGTCTATCCCAAATCCACTTATGGGTCTATCCCTTATTTTTACACAATGGATTTCGGTCTATCCCAAACCCATTTCTAAACCGAATATCGAGAGTCACTGATGCAACAGGTTCTTTTAATATTGTTAACCAAGAATTCAAAATTGACATATAAAAATTGGAATTGGGTCTATCCCGTCTTTCAATAAAATTGAGTCGGGTCTATCCCGAGCTCATTCTTGTGTCGAATACAATGACGTGAGGATGCAGTAAGGTCTTTTAATATTGTCAACCATGAATTCAAAGTTGACAATATTAAAATGGAGTCGGGTCTATCCCATCTTTTAATACAATGGATTCGGGTCTATCCCAAATCCACTTATGGGTATGTCCCATCTTTTTTCACAATGAATTCGGGACTCTTCTGAACCATTCTAAACCAAATATAGGAACTCAGTAATGAAGCAGGGTCGTTCAATATTGTCAACAAAAAATTCAAGGTTGACAATATTAAAATGGAGTCGGGTCTATCCCGTCTTTTAGTACAATAGATTCGAGTCTATCCCGAACCCATTATTGGTATATCGCGAACCTACTTATGGGTCTATCCCATTTTTTTACACAATAGATTCGGATCTATCCCGAACCGACTTTTATACCGAACATCGAAACTCACTGATGGAACATGACTTTTAATACTTCCAACAAAGAATTCAAGGTTGACAATATTAAAATGAAGTCAGATATATCATGTCTATTAATACAATGGATTCGGGTCCATCCCGATCCCACTTATGGGTCTATCCCATCTTTTGATACAATGGATTCGGGACTATTCCAAACCAACTCTCGAACCGAATATCAAAAATCACTAATGCAACAAGGCTTTCAATATTATCAACCAAGAATTTTAGGTTGACAATATTAAAATTGAATTGGGTCTATTCCTTCTTTTAATAAAATGGGGTTGGGTCTATCCCGGATCCATTCTTGTGCCGAATACAATGACGTGAGGATGCAGTAAGGACTTTTAATATTGTCAACTATGAATTCAAAGTTGTCAATATTAAAATGGAGTCGGGTCTATCCCGTATTTTAATACAATGGATTTGGGTCTATCCCAAATCCACTTATGGGTCTATCCCTTATTTTTACTATATGGATTTCGGTCTATCCCTAACCCATTTCTAAACCGAATATCGAGAGTCACTGATGCAACAGGATCTTTTTATATTGTTAATCAAGAATTCAAAATTGACATATAAAAATTGGAATCGGGTCTATCCCGTCTTTCAATAAAATTGAGTCGGGTCTATCCCGAGCTCATTCTTGTGTCGAATGCAATGACGTGAGGATGCAGTAAGGTCTTTTAATATTGTCAACAATGAATTCAAAGTTGACAATATTAAAATGGAGTCGGGTCTATCCCATCTTTTAATACAATGGATTCGGGTCTATCCCAAATCCACTAATGGGTATGTCCCATCTTTTTTCACAATGAATTCGGGTCTCTTCTGAACCATTCTAAACCAAATATAGGAACTCAGTAATGAAGCAGGGTCGTTTAATATTGTCAACAAAATATTCAAGGTTGACAATATTAAAATGGAGTCGGGTCTATCCCGTCTTTTAGTACAATAGATTCGAGTCTATCCCGAACCCATTATTGGTATATCGCGAACCTACTTATGGGTCTATCCCATTTGTTTACACAATGGATTCGGATCTATCCCGAACCGACTTTTATACCGAACATCGAAACTCACTGATGGAACATGACTTTTAATACTTCCAACAAAGAATTCAAGGTTGACAATATTAAAATGAAGTCAGGTCTATCATGTCTATTAATACAATGGATTCGGGTCCATCCCGATCCCACTTATGAGTCTATCCCATCTTTTGATACAATGGATTCGGGTCTATTCCAAACCCACTCTCGAACCGAATATCAAAAATCACTAATGCAACAGGGCTTTCAATATTATCAACCAAGAATTCAAGGTTGACAATATTAAAATTGAATTGGGTCTATCCCTTCTTTTAATAAAATGGAGTCAGGTCTATCCCGGATCCATTCTTGTGCCGAATACAATGACGTGAGGATGCAGTAAGATATTTTAATATTGTCAACCATGAATTCAAAGTTGACAATATTGAAATGGAATCGGGTCTATCCCGTATTTTAATACAATGGATTTGGGTCTATCCCAAATCCACTTATGGGTCTATCCCTTATTTTTACACAATGGATTTCGGTCTATCCCAAACCCATTTCTAAACCGAATATCGAGAGTCACTGATGCAACAGGTTCTTTTAATATTGTTAACCAAGAATTCAAAATTGACAAATAAAAATTGGAATTGGGTCTATCCCGTCTTTCCATAAAATTGAGTCGGGTCTATCCCGAGCTCATTCTTGTGTCGAATACAATGACGTGAGGATGCAGTAAGGTCTTTTAATATTGTCAACCATGAATTCAAAGTTGACAATATTAAAATGGAGTCGGGTCTATCCCATCTTTTAATACAATGGATTCGGGTCTATCCCAAATCCACTTATGGGTATGTCCCATCTTTTTTCACAATGAATTCGGGTCTCTTCTAAACCATTCTAAACCAAATATAGGAACTCAGTAATGAAGCAGGGTCGTTTAATATTGTCAACAAAAAATTCAAGGTTGACAATATTAAAATGGAGTCGGGTCTATCCCGTCTTTTAGTACAATAGATTCGAGTCTATCCCGAACCCATTATTCTTATATCGCGAACTTACTTATGGGTCTATCCCATTTTTTTACACAATGGATTCGGATCTATCCCGAACCGACTTTTATACCGAACATCGAAACTCACTGATGGAACATGACTTTTAATACTACCAACAAAGAATTCAAGGTTGACAATATTAAAATGAAGTCAGATATATCATGTCTATTAATACAATGGATTCGGGTCCATCCCGATCCCACTTATGGGTCTATCCCATCTTTTGATACAATGGATTCGGGTCTATTCCAAACCCACTCTCGAACCGAATATCAAAAATCACTAATGCAACAGGGCTTTCAATATTATCAACCAAGAATTCAAGGTTGACAATATTAAAATTGAATTGGGTCTATCCCTTCTTTTAATAAAATGGAGTCGGGTCTATCCCGGATCCATTCTTGTGCCGAATACAATGACGTGAGGATGCAGTAAGATCTTTTAATATTGTCAACCATGAATTCAAAGCTGACAATATTAAAATGGAATCGGGTCTATCCCGTACTTTAATACAATGGATTTGGGTCTATCCCAAATCCACTTATGGGTCTATCCCTTATTTTTACACAATGGATTTCGGTCTATCCCAAACCCATTTCTAAACCGAATATCGAGAGTCACTGATGCAACAAGTTCTTTTAATATTGTTAACCAAGAATTCAAAATTGACATATAAAAATTGGAATTGGGTCTATCCCGTCTTTCAATAAAATTGAGTCGGGTCTATCCCGAGCTCATTCTTGTGTCGAATACAATGACGTGAGGATGCAGTAAGGTCTTTTAATATTGTCAACCATGAATTCAAAGTTGACAATATTAAAATGGAGTCGGGTCTATCCCATCTTTTAATACAATGGATTCGGGTCTATCCCAAATCCACTTATGGGTATGTCCCATCTTATTTCACAATGAATTCGGGACTCTTCTGAACCATTCTAAACCAAATATTGGAACTCAGTAATGAAGCAGGGTCGTTCAATATTGTCAACAAAAAATTCAAGGTTGACAATATTAAAATGGAGTTGGGTCTATCCCGTCTTTTAGTACAATAGATTCGAGTCTATCCCGAACCCATTATTTGTATATCGCGAACCTACTTATGGGTCTATCCCATTTTTTTCAACAATGGATTCGGATCTATCCCGAACCGACTTTTATACCGAACATCAAAACTCACTGATGGAACATGACTTTTAATACTTCCAACAAAGAATTCAAGGTTGACAATATTAAAATGAAGTCAGGTCTATCATGTCTATTAATACAATGGATTCGGGTTCATCCCGATCCCACTTATGAGTCTATCCCATCTTTTGATACAATGGATTCGGGTCTATTCCAAACCCACTCTCGAACCGAATATTAAAAATCACTAATGCAACAGGGCTTTCAATATTATCAACCAAGAATTCAAGGTTGACAATATTAAAATTGAATTGGGTCTATCCCTTCTTTTAATAAAATGGAGTCAGGTCTATCCCGGATCCATTCTTGTGCCGAATACAATGACGTGAGGATGCAGTAAGGTCTTTTAATATTGTCAACCATGAATTCGAAGTTGACAATATTAAAATGGAATCGGGTCTATCCCGAATTTTAATACAATGGATTTGGGTCTATCCCAAATCCACTTATGGGTCTATTCCTTATTTTTACACAATGGATTTCGGTCTATCCCAAACCCATTTCTAAACCGAATATCGAGAGTCACTGATGCAACAGGTTCTTTTAATATTGTTAACCAAGAATTCAAAATTGACATAAAAATTGGAATTGGGTCTATCCCGTCTTTCAATAAAATTGAGTCGGGTCTATCCCGAGCTCATTCTTGTGTCGAATACAATGACGTGAGGATGCAGTAAGGTCTTTTAATATTGTCAACCATGAATTCAAAGTTGACAATATTAAAATGGAGTCGGGTCTATCCCATCTTTTAATACAATGGATTCGGGTCTATCCCAAATCCACTTATGGGTATGTCCCATCTTATTTCACAATGAATTCGGGACTCTTCTGAACCATTCTAAACCAAATATTGGAACTCAGTAATGAAGCAGGGTCGTTCAATATTGTCAACAAAAAATTCAAGGTTGACAATATTAAAATGGAGTTGGGTCTATCCCGTCTTTTAGTACAATAGATTCGAGTCTATCCCGAACCCATTATTGGTATATCGCGAACCTACTTATGGGTCTATCCCATTTTTTTACACAATGGATTCGGATCTATCCCGAACCGACTTTTATACCGAACATCAAAACTCACTGATGGAACATGACTTTTAATACTTCCAACAAAGAATTCAAGGTTGACAATATTAAAATGAAGTCAGGTCTATCATGTCTATTAATACAATGGATTCGGGTTCATCCCGATCCCACTTATGAGTCTATCCCATCTTTTGATACAATGGATTCGGGTCTATTCCAAACCCACTCTCGAACCGAATATTAAAAATCACTAATGCAACAGGGCTTTCAATATTATCAACCAAGAATTCAAGGTTGACAATATTAAAATTGAATTGGGTCTATCCCTTCTTTTAATAAAATGGAGTCAGGTCTATCCCGGATCCATTCTTGTGCCGAATACAATGACGTGAGGATGCAGTAAGGTCTTTTAATATTGTCAACCATGAATTCGAAGTTGACAATATTAAAATGGAATCGGGTCTATCCCGAATTTTAATACAATGGATTTGGGTCTATCCCAAATCCACTTATGGGTCTATTCCTTATTTTTACACAATGGATTTCGGTCTATCCCAAACCCATTTCTAAACCGAATATCGAGAGTCACTGATGCAACAGGTTCTTTTAATATTGTTAACCAAGAATTCAAAATTGACATAAAAATTGGAATTGGGTCTATCCCGTCTTTCAATAAAATTGAGTCGGGTCTATCCCGAGCTCATTCTTGTGTCGAATACAATGACGTGAGGATGCAGTAAGGTCTTTTAATATTGTCAACCATGAATTCAAAGTTGACAATATTAAAATGGAGTCGGGTCTATCCCATCTTTTAATACAATGGATTCGGGTCTATCCCAAATCCACTTATGGGTATGTCCCATCTTATTTCACAATGAATTCGGGACTCTTCTGAACCATTCTAAACCAAATATTGGAACTCAGTAATGAAGCAGGGTCGTTCAATATTGTCAACAAAAAATTCAAGGTTGACAATATTAAAATGGAGTCGGGTCTATCCCGTCTTTTAGTACAATAGATTCGAGTCTATCCCGAACCCATTATTGGTATATCGCGAACCTACTTATGGGTCTATCCCATTTTTTTACACAATGGATTCGGATCTATCCCGAACCGACTTTTATACCGAACATCAAAACTCACTGATGGAACATGACTTTTAATACTTCCAACAAAGAATTCAAGGTTGACAATATTAAAATGAAGTCAGGTCTATCATGTCTATTAATACAATGGATTCGGGTTCATCCCGATCCCACTTATGAGTCTATCCCATCTTTTGATACAATGGATTCGGGTCTATTCCAAACCCACTCTCGAACCGAATATTAAAAATCACTAATGCAACAGGGCTTTCAATATTATCAACCAAGAATTCAAGGTTGACAATATTAAAATTGAATTGGGTCTATCCCTTCTTTTAATAAAATGGAGTCAGGTCTATCCCGGATCCATTCTTGTGCCGAATACAATGACGTGAGGATGCAGTAAGGTCTTTTAATATTGTCAACCATGAATTCGAAGTTGACAATATTAAAATGGAATCGGGTCTATCCCGAATTTTAATACAATGGATTTGGGTCTATCCCAAATCCACTTATGGGTCTATTCCTTATTTTTACACAATGGATTTCGGTCTATCCCAAACCCATTTCTAAACCGAATATCGAGAGTCACTGATGCAACAGGTTCTTTTAATATTGTTAACCAAGAATTCAAAATTGACATAAAAATTAAAATTGGGTCTATCCCGTCTTTCAATAAAATTGAGTCGGGTCTATCCCGAGCTCATTCTTGTGTCGAATACAATGACGTGAGGATGCAGTAAGGTCTTTTAATATTGTCAACCATGAATTCAAAGTTGACAATATTAAAATGGAGTCGGGTCTATCCCATCTTTTAATACAATGGATTCGGGTCTATCCCAAATCCACTTATGGGTATGTCCCATCTTTTTTCACAATGAATTCGGGTCTCTTCTGAACAATTCTAAACCAAATATAGGAACTCGGTAATGAAGCAGGGTCGTTTAACATTGTCAACAAAAAATTCAAGGTTGACAATATTAAAATGGAGTCGTGTCTATCCGTCTTTTAGTACAATAGATTCGATCTATCCCGAACCCATTATTGGTATATCGCGAACCTACTTATGGGTCTATCCCATTTTTTTACACAATGGATACGGATCTATCCCGAAACGACTTTTATACCGAACATTGAAACTCACTGATGGAACATGACTTTTAATACTTCCAACAAAGAATTCAAGGTTGACAATATTAAAATGAAGTCAAGTCTATCATGTCTATTAATACAATGGATTCGGGTCCATCCCGATCCCACTTATGGGTCTATCCCATCTTTTGATACAATGGATTCGGGTCTATTCCAAACCCACTCTCGAACCGAATATCAAAAATCACTAATGCAACAAGGCTTTCAATATTATCAACCAAGAATTTTAGGTTGACAATATTAAAATTGAATTGGGTCTATTCCTTCTTTTAATAAAATGGGGTTGGGTCTATCCCGGATCCATTCTTGTGCCGAATACAATGACGTGAGGATGCAGTAAGGACTTTTAATATTGTCAACCATGAATTCAAAGTTGTCAATATTAAAATGGAGTCGGGTCTATCCCGTATTTTAATACAATGGATTTGGGTCTATCCCAAATCCACTTATGGGTCTATCCCTTATTTTTACTATATGGATT